>JAIFZK010000039.1:3252500-3520000 GCA_027481765.1 Tenualosa thibaudeaui
GAATGATCATAATTTCATAATTATAATTATCACAATTTTACTGATTATAGTGGTCGTCTTTTTCATGGTTTCTCAGAATGAAAATGGTTGGTGGGCATTGAGGCGGGTGACTTTTGAAAGCATCACCAAATAACACACCTCCATTATCACAACTTGCTGCTCAATTTATTCATTTGTTTATTTTTTTTTGCAGCTGTCTTAAATTTATAATTTTCACAAATAACCTTACTGTTGTGTTTCGGTGAAATGTGACCAAAATCACATTTTTTCCCTTTAAAAACTGTACTTTTATTCTAACTGTATGGTCATGGGGCACTATGACTTTGTTCTTACAGGCTATCTGAATACAACACAAATCGTAATCATTTTCATAACATTTTTGGTGTTTCAATAAAAACTAATTTCATTACATTCACTTTACTCTTATAGTATCATTGGTAAGGTCTTCTAGAATATAATAATATGTGCCACTTTTGCATAGACATATTTAATTAGATAAAAACTTATAAATATTAAGGTGTAGCAGGCTGCCTCAAAGTGTCTGAAAGGCATGGGACCTCTGAGTGTTAATAAACTTTGTTACACCTGTGGTGTTCTGGTCAAAAATGACCGGTCTATAAGAAAATGAATGGGTGAGACCACAGTAAATATACAAAAATTGTTTTCAGACACATACAGTCTTACCTAAAGATCAGATGGACAGTGTAAGTGTGTTTGTGTTCACTTACACAAACATGAACACACCCCTTGCTCCCTATTTTTGCTTCCAGTGACCACCAAAAACCTATTTCCAATAAAAACTCTCCCTCACTGAATTACATAGGCTTCATTCAGTGAGGGATACAGGAAATAATTAGTTCACTAAAGTTTTACATTTTTAATATTCAAGAGAACAATAGTTAATACAGAGGTCTTTCACAAAGCTTGATGATAATCATTGATAATAATATGCTTTATCTCAAGTTAAAAATGCTCCGGTCACCAGAACACCAAGGTTGTAACCATGAAACAAACACAACAAGAGGGTTAAGCTGGCAAAAAAAAAAAAAAAAAACGCTCATGTACTGTAGCCCAAGGTGCTAACATTGCACTTAGCTACAGTCTTGATGCTGTTGTCACAAGTGTCAGAGAATGTTTAAGAAGCTAAAGGAGTGTTCAATTGTTTGAAAGGCATTCATCAGTGTGTCAGCAAAGTAATTTGCTATACACTTTCAATTTCATTATGCTGTTTAATTAAACTCCTAATTTCTTCTTTTAAACACTGCCCCCTTTTCATCATTAGTAACACTAAAAACAGACCAAATTGGCACTGCTATTTATTATCAGTTAGTCACATATGGTCTACAGGTGACACAAGTATTTGCCCTTATGAAACGTACACATGATGAAAACAAATTACACACCACACCACCTGCAATATCTTTCTCTCCGTTCCCCCCGACACTAGTGAGATGCATCTCTTTGACACATCTGCCTGCAGGAGGACACAGGGGTTACCCAACAGTCGGGTCCTAGTGTCATTAGGCTAATTGGCTGAGCCAAAATGGAGTCATTTGTTCCCAGACCCAGTGTTTCTCTCTGTGATCACCGCGTGCCCTTGCCAGATCGCTTTCTTTCTTTCTCAGGAACATCACCATGGCCAGGGCGGAGGAGGGCACCGCAAAGAAAGGGCCTCATGCATTTCTAATCAAGGGTGACGCCTTGTAGTGGGCACAAATGAGCTACGGCTGGCACAGTGTATTTCTTCAGGTAATTGTCTCCTAGGTGTGATATATTAAGAAGCAATGCAATTGCAATACTTGCAGTGAGATGTGAGAGATGATCAGAAACATTTCACCAACAATTTTATTTATTTATTTATTTTTTAATATTTGGTGATGTTTTGTTCCCCTGGTTTCCATGCCATTAGTTTTAAAACACTGACACATAAAGCAGTTCATATGAAAATGTGGCAACCCACACAAATACAGTTGATGGTACCAAAAGGAAGTGATTGCATAATGCTCAAAATGACAGATGCATTGATTTCCCATTGTGATTAACACATTTCTGCTTATAGACTTAGCAGTGACAGATGGTCTGTGGCAACCACTCTGGGCTGAGATGAAAACTTACTGATATTATCTTTAACATAATCAAATGTGAAAATCAAATCTGACTAATGCACTGTCCACATTTCTTTTCTGTCCCAATTTACATAACAGCACCACAGCTACAACAACCAAAGAAATGCTGTTGCAAAAAGTCTCTCAATCATCCAGCTATTATCTTCTCTGGTATGGACATCCATTAAGGAGGAATGTTCCCTCTTAACCCTCCCTATGTCCAGTCATACTGGACAGCTGATGAATTAGTTTAGTTAAATGGGCCTCTAATGAATTTCATATTTCCACTTCCCTCAACAATAAAAGAGAAAGACATTTGGCACAAGAGGGCCTCTGTGCACTTAAGTGTTTGAGATTTGCATATTTTTAAGTCATGGTTACTGAGTAAGTGTGAAAGCTGGACATTTTTCATCACCAACAGCGAACTGAATTGACTGACAGTGAATAAAAATCAAACCAGTGGACATAGCTTAGTGATTCATTACTTGGAATATTACCATGACAACTCTCAATCGACGTCTAGAGTTTCTTATTTTAAAGGACACAACCGCACTGCCAAAATAACAACCAGCATCCTCTGTGTGCGACAAATGCTTTGAATACTTCCTGTGAATAAATTATTTTAATTAAGGATGAGTCACCACAATATGTGACAGAAGAACCAGAAATTTCAGTTGTGTGATCACACTCAAATGCCGGAAGCCAGAATTGTAATGTTTCCAGGGTTCTATCATTGTGCTGTTGCTGTGTGGCCTCAAGCATTTAGTGCTCCTCCTTCATGGCTGCCCTTAGTGCCCTTAGCCACCCTCACACTTTGTCATGTTGCCCCAGGGTTGCATAAGGATGAGAGCACAACGCCCACATAGATTACAGTATGTGAGGCGGTTTTTAAGCATTAAGAAATGAACTGAGGAAGAGAGACATAAAAAACAGCTAATTCTACACAAATTCAAGTCCCATCAGAATAGTACAGTAATGGAACAAACATTCCATTAAGCTAGCGATGTGACAGTTCAAGTTCCATCACTGGCTAATTTAAACAAGACAAACAAGACCCCACTTACACCCCACAACACACGCTCATACACACACTCACTCATACACACAAACAAACAAGCACACACACATACACACATAGAGAGTACATCATGATCTTTTTTCAACACTTCACTTCTCATATTGAAACAGGAAGCAGGCCTTAAACACAACATTTTCTCATTACCTAATCACGTTACACATTTTTTTTTCTCTCTGCAAGCATGTTCAAAGTTTGATCTAGCACATAATTAACTTAACCAACCTCTCACCACTTTACTGAATGCAAGGCTCCAAACAATGCCATTACAAAGAGCTGGACTGCCACAATAAGTATTGGGCCTGATTTGACCACACAGTTTATGACTCCTCACTGCCTGTGCGTTGATTCATAACCACAAATAGATTCATTGCGATTTACGAATCTGTGTCTGGTTATTGTTACTGCTGGCTGGTGGACCACACGATGATGCAGAGATGGACAGCAAAATGCCATGGAGATATTCACTGATAAATATATTCCAGCTAGATGCAGGAGAGCAAGACAGCGAGGATACACAGAGAGATGGAAGAGAAAGGTGCAGACTGCTACGTGGGTGTCGACATTAGAGTGACATGACATGACTCGCAAACATGACATGACACATATCATTCATTGATGTTCATGATTGTTGCCAGTAAGTGTCAGTGTCGGTTTTTGTAATGTCTGCATCCCAAACAGTGTCCACTTTACATTACAAAAAACGAATAGCACAGTCATGGACATTAAAAAAATTAATTAATTAATGTTCATGCTATGTGTTATGTCATGTTTATGATGCATGTCGTGTTGACACCGGCAAGTAAAGTGTACTAATGCCTATATATGCATGCTATGCCCAATAATATGCCAACATAGGACTGTAGACAAACAGAGGATCATAACCTCATCACAACAGATCCTAGTATTACATGGTCATAGTTTCTGATAACATAAAATAACATTAATGAATAAAATGGCGACATAATCTGACCTATAAAAAAATACGTCCAAATCTGTTTTTGATGTTGTTTTTGCTGTTGGTTTTTGCCTGGCAAACGCATGCCTTTGGAAGGCCCCATCCGTCCACAGCATATCATCCATAAGCCCGGATCAGACAGCAAGCCTCGTTCCCAGGCCACAGGAGTGGACGGCTTCAGAGAGGAGAAATCCCTCCCAGTGCTTCCGATTCTCTTTCATCCTCGGCACACAAAATGAAATATGGAGCTGCTGAATGCCAACTGGAACAGGATGAGCTTGGGAGGAAGGGAGGGAGGGAGGGACGGATGGAGGGAGGGATAGAGTGAGGTGAGATGGACTGGGGGTGGAAGGGGAGAGAGCAAGAGAGGGTGAGAGTATGAAAGACAGAGAGAGAGAGAATGTGGAGAGCAGGAAGGAGGGAGAGTGGTTCAAGCCCCACCGGGTCGCTTTAAAAGCTTCTGGTCTCCTCTGTATCTTTCTCGCAGTACCCCACTTGCTGGGACTGCCTGGGTGCTTGGATTTACACATGGAATTAGCAACAAAAGGTAGCTGTTGGGGTCCCGCTGGCTTTGATCTTGGCAGGTAGTGGGGACACCTTTGCCTCGTAGGCTTGGACTCACCTGCTGTTATCGGTACCTTCCCAAAGAGGAACCTCCCAAAAGAGAAGAAAGAAGAAAATGGCAAAAGACAGGGGAAAGATGAGCTCCTGCTATTCAGCCTCACCAAATTACCCAGCGCTACGCTTCGTCTGCGTGCCCCCATTACTCCCACCAAAAGGCCCTCATCGCCCCCTATTTCGGAGTGGATTAAGGAACACAGTACCTCCTCCCCCCAGGGAGCCCCCAGTCCTTGCCGATGATGACGCAGGCCGACTGCCACATTCTGCCCAAAGCGGCAGCCCTCGTCAGTACCATGACCGACCCCTGATTGAGGCTGAACTGTGCTGTTCAACACTGCACTTATGTGACTCCCCCCAGAAGCACAAAGACACACACATGCACACACACACACACACAAACATACACACACACTTCTCATAGGCACTTTAGAAGAGGAATCACTGCCGTGGAGGCTGAGGTCACTGGAAGGACAAGGAAGAACTTATGATATACGTACTCCATTCACCCAGTGAAACGAGAGACTATTTGAGAGAGAGAACAAGAGTGAGAATGAGAGAGGTGAAGAGAAAAAGAGAGCAAGAGAGAGAGGAGTGCTCAGACGAACATGACATAAGGCTTTAGAGCGGCTGGCGCAACTGGAATTTAATGCCATACATGACCTGGAAAGAAACCCTTTGCTCGCGGTAGGACAGCCTGTCATATATTTGAAGGAAATGACTGCTCTTCAGTCTCTGCTTCCCACTTATGGAAGGAGTCTCTCTCCCTCTCAAAGGGATGTCATTTAGCTAGAAAGAAAGTAGGCAGTCTCCTCTCTGCCCCCCCCCACACACACACACATACACACATACTTTGCTGTCTCTCTTTCTCTCTCTCCATCTCTCTCTCGGTCTCTCTCTCTCTCCTTTACAAACTGATGCTGCCACCTTGACTCCTCTCATAGATATTCCCAGTCACTCTGGGATCAAAGTGATCTATCTCTGTGTCCCGCCGGCTGGCAGGCTGAGATTAAAGAGGCCTGTGATCGCACCCACTAATTTCTCTCTTGCCCTCTGGCCGGACATGGAGACATGTGAGACAACAAAGTCGACATAACCAAAGTCTGCATTAGTTTATGTTTCCAGTCAATGAGCTACATACAGTTCTTTTTGCATGCATGTGTGCTTAACAGAATTTTCGGATGTAATCTATGTATGTGTGAATGGACACACTGTGAATGAGCAATAAAGCCCAATGATGTGCTAACATAGATTAGCAGTGAGGTCATGTCTAAAGATGACCTCCATAGGTGAGAGGGGCAGAGATTTCATCAATAATAAAGGTTGACCTTTCACCCCTGTCATGCAAAATCAAAGGGTCGTGCCAGACGAGAGCAGCAGGTATGCCAGCAGAACTGTCTGGTAAATGGCTCATTTTCAGCACAGCAGTTTATCCCGAACAAAAGCACATCAGCAGAGTCGGATGGCCCTGCTAGAGCTGTAGGCCAATGCCAGGTTAATTGGTTGTCAGACTGAAATCTTGATTACTCGCCTGACCAATATCTTAGAGTCTAAAGAAGGCTGTGGATCTATTGCTTGTATCAGAAGCAGACCCATGCACAAATTCCTGGCTTAGTTTTCTTTTTAATTCTTTTTTTATAATTCTTCGTTTTTTTTTTACATTTATTTATTGTCCAATCAAGTTTTCCAGCATGTGGAAATATTAAAAAAACATCTCTGATGCTCTGATGCGAGAAATAACTAATGAAATTTTGAAAAGAAGAGCTATCTGATGGCCTTCGTCATCTCTGGGAGCTTTCCAAAGGAAATATTTGTCAGAGGCCCTATTCTGGCAAGCTGTTTGTAGTTTTGCAGTTCTGTCAGACTTTATCACTTTTTCCTTACAGGAAGACCGAGGCCAAATGGTTTTGACTTAACATAATATTTAGAGAGAACTGAATGAGAAGAAGAAGCCCAGAATGGCAGATAATGGCATAAGCATGATTGCATTTTACCATCAATCTGCCACGATGAACTTATCTGTCAGAAATGTAGATTCCACCCCATTGACTTCACACACAAAGACACACAGTCATGCACACATACACATACGTAGGCATGCACACCACACACACAGATACACACCAATACCGACACAAAACACATTGTAATGTACACCCCGCCATGCACACACCCCTGCGAATCTTATGGAACATCTGCATTAAGCAATGCTGTATCACAGGCATGGTTGGAAAAAAGATATAAAACGGAATAGTCATCGGCTCATGGCGTATCACGTAACAGGCAATCTGTGCATCGCACTTAGCAAAAAAAACAAAAAAAAAAACACTTGATGCATAGTCGGATCCTAAATTGAAATCATATGCACTGGGAATCACAGAGGGCATGATTGATGTGCTGTACAGAGGAAACGTGAGTGAGCCTTTTTCCAATGAAACTATTCTCTGCCTGCCTGTGTTTCCACTGCGGCCTTATAGTGTGGCAAGCAGCCTTCCCATCTCATGTGTGTTGCAGCCTGGGAAGATTTTCAGTCGACGAGGAAACAAATACCCCCGGTTCTCTCCTCTGTCGTCATAGTAACAAGCTGGCATGATTTAGTCAGACCTAGGCAATTGCCCATAACTCTTTGACATATCGAGAGGGCAAATGAAATGTGCTTTCTTGTGCCCCTCCGCTGTCAATATATTGTAAAATACGTGGTTAGCATTGTAATTTTAACCTCAGCAGTGGGTCCACAAAGCGACTGGTGGGAAAGGTTGTCATTAGCATAAAAGCAAGATGGGTAAAATGATGGTGAAGCTGGGTGGCGTTGGGGGGAGGGGGGGTGGGGGTCTTATGGTAGAAAAAGGGGGAAAAACTCCTGGAATGGAGTCCTGGAATGAACCTTCCTGCGAAGTCGAATGTGTTACCAGCAGGCAGGATAAGAGCTGGAGCTGAAACTCGGAACTGACGCAACAATAAATCAGAGAAATGAATAAGTGCGGACTGAGAGATCTTTAATCAGAGTCATGCGAGAGGTGCCGGGACCATCAACGCCCAGGGGACATTTATAGACTCCCACTTTCTCTCTCTCTCTCTCTCTCTCTCTCTCTCTCTCACTCTCTGTCACACACATTTCTGTTGGCATCTCTGCATGCTGGCGACAGCATCTCGGCACCTGGGCTCCCCAGTGTGGATGTAAGGGTGTCTACAAGAGGCAACTTTTGCTGAGCTGGGAAGATGCTCTGTGGATTCACAGTTCCAAAGTTTGCAGGGCCATTTAAAGATTTTGCTGAGATTTTTTGCCAGTAGAGCATAGAGACAGTAGAGAGTGACAGGAAATAAGTCAAAGAAAGAGATGGGTAAGGATCAGGAAATGACGTCGGGTCGGACTCAATCCCGGGTCCCCGAATGGCACGGAATGGCACTTTAGCCTATTGAGCCATGGTGCCCCCTACAGGGGCAATTCAAATAAGTGGGAGGGGACGAGGGTTGAAAAAATCACTCCTTTAGTCACAAAAACGGTTTCACACCTCATCGGTTCTGTTGTTGACACTGCAGGATATCATTTATTGTAAACTCGGCTTGTTTGTTCCTCTAAATGTTGTTCCACCTTCTCGAACAGAATGGAACTGTATGCAGTGAGATCACAGCGTGTGTGCTTTAGCGAAAAATTGCAGTGAAAGTAACTTGCAGAGCGAAGCTCGCTGAATGATCAAAGCTCCTCAGCTAACCAAATCAATGGCACGCTACAGCCTTCAGAGCACATCACACAGCGCATGGTTTCTGTTTCAGGAAGGCAGCCTTTTTCTAATTTTCTTTGCGTCTTTATGGCATATTGCATACACAGATGCATTATTCATGTTTTGATGTAAGGCCAGTTTCATATGGCAAAGAGTGCCCTTATTTCTGGTGGCATGGGCAAGCCAAATGTCACTGAATCATCAAATGCACAAGCATCATTAGTCGGCAGAGAACAGCAACAACTCTTTAATCATTATCCTCTATCCAGACACTCACTCAAGTTCATATAAAGCCACTTCACAGGGTTGGGTGAATGCTGCATGTCTGTACTATCTCAGGCTCTGCTCCATGACCGCTATGTCAAACATGGTGGAAGCTTCTCAACCATGTTTACTTGCATTTGTGTCCACCACCCCATCAGTGTACTGCCACTGTCACCGCCTGCCCTGACATCCAATGCCTGTAATCAGTATGCAGAATGGAAGACCGGAAGTACCCTGTTCAGCACAACCGAATTGGGGTTGGATGGAGTGTGTGTGTATGTGTGTGTTGTGTGTTTTGTGTGTGTGTGTGTGTGGGGTGGAGGGGCGGTGTTGGGGGCATTGGGTATGGGGTGGCAGGGGAGGCCACCATTGTCTGTTGTTAGTGGTGGGTAGCAGTGCCAGGTGTTCCATTATTGCCTTTTTATCGCACTAATTGGCCCCAGCTCCGAGGGTCCAAACAAATATATGATTCCAGACCATTAGCATTCAAATTAGGAAGCAAGACCGCATCCCCAAACCAGCACACCGTGGAAATGCTGTTTATTATGCAGGCACAGGCACAGAGACCATATATCACACATATAGAAAAGTGTGTGTGTGTGTCTGTCTGCGTTTGGTGTGGTGGTTGGCTTTTTATGTTTTCACCTCTCTGTCCATTCACTTTAGAAATAGAGGAGTGGGGTGTGGGGACGTGGAGGAGGTGGGTGTGAATGAGTGTGTGTGTGTGTGTATGTGTGTGTGTGCGTGTGTGTGTGCTCATGTATGTATGTGTGTGTGTGTGTGTGTGGTGGGGATGGAGGCGATGAGTGAAATTGAAATTCTGCGGGAGCCTCTGCTCTGCGACACGTTTCCCTTCCTCATCTGGAGAGCCGGTGGCAAATGTCCCTGTCAGAGCATCAGGCAGTGGCCAGCGGCCGATCACTCAGGCATGGAACTTTTTATGGGTTAACATTAAACTCATTCTACCGGGCCTCGCACTCTCTTGATGTTTCAGAGAGAGAGAAAGAGAGAGAGAGAAAAGGAAAAGAGAGAGAGAAAGAGGAAAAGGAGAAAGAAAGCAAAAAAGACAGAGAGACTAGAACTGGCCAGGGTCAGATTCATTTGTGATGGAGTTGTGTCAGGAAATAGCATCAAAGCCAACACCCATGGAAAGCCTTTCCCGGGTTCATCAGCAACAGTGAGAGGCTGACACATCAAGCGCACTGGTCCCTGGATCTTTAGATGCTGCCACCAAAAGACCTCTTTATTCAGTGGACCCACCCTCATTAAACCTAAAAGACCATTGCTAATGTTTATCACAGGGAAAAAGAGGCGGAAAACACATCACAGGCAGGGCTGCCCTTAATGTGACCATTAAAAAGGGATCGAAGAAAAAAGTAAAATCACTGTTTGTATCTCAGTCTTAGCCTCACCTGGACTCAATATGATTTTAGGCTTCATTACAATGGCTAGATACGCAAGTCATACACATCACTCCATTTAACGTCTGAGAGATGGTTTGCAGGGGCGTATCAGCAGTATTGAGCTGTTTGTTGGTGGTGTGTGTGTGTGTGTGTGTGTGTGTGTCTGTTTGTTTGTGTGTTTGACGTCATGGTGGCTTTGCCTCAGCCTGAGCTGTAAATGATGGAAAGAAACCAAGGCCAGACGGCAGGGCTCTGTGTCCCTCGCTCCTGGGCTTTGTATCGTGACCCAACCATAACAGCTGTGATTCATGCTGGTGTGTGATTACGTGTGTGTGTGTGTGTGTGTGTTTGTGAGTACTCGTTTGTGTGTGTGAGTTTGGGAGGGGAAGTGGGTCTTCTGGGCAAAGATGAAAAGTTAATGAGAGAACAAATATATCTTGTGTCTTCAAGTGCATGTATGTGTTGTGTGTGTGTGTGTGTGTGTGTGTGTGTGTGTGTGTGTGTGTTTATATCATGCCCTGAGAGTGAGTGTGTGTGATTGTTTGTGTATAACATGTGTGTGTTTGGTTGCCTGTCTCTGTGTGCTTATGAATATGTTTATAATCCTTTGTGTGCTTGTGTGTGGGTGTGTGTCATCATCATCTCCAGTGCTGGTCATTGCATGCACACTCACTGTCTGATTAGAGAACATGTAAACACACAAGATCACATTTCAACCTCCTGTTCTGACTGTGATGACGCCACACAACGACAGGCCCAGGAGGAAAAGAGCTTCTCTTTATTACTTTGTTTGGAGTACGTCCCCCTCTCTCTCGCTCCACCCGTGACCCCAATCAGCATGCAATTGATGAGATCGAAGATTTTCCTGCAGCTGGACCGACAGGCTGGCCCATTGGAGGATAACAGCCCAAAGATTGCTGATGAGTTTGTTGGACCTCAGTAATGAAGTTGTTTATCAAACATTGATTTTCTGCATAAACTCAGTCCAAAAAAATTGGATTTACTAAGAGAGATGAAAAATAAAATCAAATTAAAAAAAGTCCAAAATTTCCTTTTGAAACTTTCCCTTCTTTGGCACTTCAAAACAACTGAAGGAAGATATTTCAAAGATGTAAGTTTACCAACCTTTCAAAGATTGGTTCCATAAAAGAAAGAATGATACTTTGATTAACTTCAATAAATATGGCTTTGGAGTGAAAATACTACCTGAAGTTTACAGAAAGCAGAAAAAATTTCAACATTTATCTCATTTCAGGTAGTCAAGAATGCAATCCAATACATACAATATCTAAACTAGGTAAAGCAATACTATCAGTTTACCTGAGCAATGTGTCTTGATTCTATTCAGATGACTTTGGTATGCACATCTCTGTAGCTGTTTTCAGACCGGCCAGTCCCATGTTGGTACCGGTTCCTGGACTAGTTTCACTGGGAACCAAAGTGCTTGCCAGTGAATGGTCCACCTTCATGCCATCATGTGAGCCCATGACATGTTGCTTCGCCATAACAAAAGTCATACTAAAGCGGATGTGTGAAAATAACAACAGTGATATGGATTGCATCACTGACTACCTGCAAGCATTTGTAGTCTTAATACCGGCAACCACTGGACAATATTCTTCTCACTCGGTTTCTCGACCATTTTCCACATTCACATTTTCTTGGTTTCTTATGACCCAATTCATACTGGTGAAGTCCACTCATGTTGTCACAGTTTGCTTACAAAAAACAAATTTTACTTAGTGGCCATCAGGAACCAACTTTTCGGCTACCGAATGCTCTGATTTTTGGCGTGGACATGACAGCCGGTTCAAGATTATGCGTGGGAACCGACGCCAACATGGTTCTCTGACGGACTGAAAATGCCTTGAGAGAGCTATATGTATATTACCAGGTTGGTGGGGGGGCATGTACAACTAGTACTATATATTCTATCTACTTACGGAACAGATAGATAAATCATAGTGTACTATATGATAATAGAGCTATAAATAAAAAATAAAGCTAAAATCTGTGTGAGACATACAATATGTACAACCTTGCTGGCTTTATGCAATATGTATACCCACTGCAAATGACATACATATCTTTATGGATGAAATCATGGCATGATATTGAAGTGTGCATGCAAATATGTAGTTGATGTAGTTTCTTTACATTTAACAGTACTATTGTTATTCTTCTGAGTGACAGTGTGACATTTGACTCATATGCCACTGTGTGAAATTGAGCATGATAAGCCCAGATAATGTCCACGCACAGCATTGCTCTATCCTGTTGCCATGCTGCAGCAGATCAGATATTTATAGAAGGCCTGAGCCATTCAAGGCTCTGTGCGCAAAGCACAGAATGGGTCCTGCCATGATTTGTGTGTTTTAAGAGGCTCGCTTTGTAGGTTAATAATTCACCGCATCCTGGCTGCACCCGAGGCCGTGTAAGCCCAGCCTCTCTCTGCTCCAACTCCAGGCTGACGAGGAAACACAAGCCCCCGCGTCTGTATCAAAGAGACTAGGGGGGCGATTAATCACCCAGGGGAGGGGTGGTGTGTGCATGTGCGTGTGTGTGTGTGTATGTGTGGTTGGGGGGAGGTTGTGTTGCTCCTTTATCAGGTTTTAACTGTGGAGAGTTAATTTGTGGGAAAGCTGTGGCCGTCTTATTTGGGGGTGGAGAGACAGCAGGGATGGGAGTAGGAGGTGGTGGTGGTGTGTGTGTGTGGGGGGGGGGGGGGTACAGTGCCTAGAGGTCTGAGGTGGCTAGATGCCTGTGGTGAAGGCATATGTTACCTTTGGCTTAGACTGGATAAGACAAAGTGAGACAGAGAAAGAGAGAGGAAGAGAGAGGGAGATGGGGGGGGGGGGGGGGCTTTAACAAAGTTAATTATGACTGGAGCCCATGCTGCCCCGGCCGCTGTTGATTAAAACCGAATGATATAATGAGCACTATTAATACACCCCTGCATGGTTGCAACCTGCATTAATGCCAGTATTAATTCAACGTATCCCGCGCGCTCGCGCTCCATCGATCTCTTCCGACACACAATGTAATAGGCAATTAATTCTCGACGCTAATCTGCAGCGGAATCGCATTCCGCTCGGCCTCTGATTATTGTGAGATAGACTCGGTCGCAGGTGACACATGCTTGGCAATTCTCTTAACATGCAATACTGCACTTTTTTCCCTTCTCCCTTTATTTGCTCTGGTTTTTCCCCTTGCCTGAGCTGTTTCTCTCAGGATAGCTTCCTCCTATCCTGAGAAAGCACCAAGGTCAGAGGTGCACCCCAGAGAGATGTGTCTATGGAGGAAAAACACTGGCTAAGCCCTGGGGAGTCCCTGGAGATAAACAGACTAGGGGGAAAGAAAAGGGTGGCTGGGTGATTGGTTATAGGGAGGGGGGGGGGGGGGGCGTAAAGTCTTGTGAGGGGGAGAGAACATGGTTTAGATGTTCACTGAGGTTTCTTGGAAACGCGATAGGGTTGGCAAACATGCTGCCATGAGTCCAACTAACCCCCCACCCCACCCCATCCAAACAGGGGCCGGAAACAAAGCAGAAGAATTCTGGAGGAAGAGTGCAGATGCTTGCTGAATGCTGAGTGGCAGGCCCTTGGTGCAGCAAACACAGCTGATAGTGAGAATAGTCCTGCTGACCTCCACTGGACTATACACTCTAAATTACTCATTTCCAGTAGCAATCAACTGTAAAGAAAGCAATTTACTGTAAAGATGTTATTACAAGTAGAATATTTTTCAAAGATGTAAGTTTACCAACCATTCAGAGATTGGTTCCATAAAAGAAAGAATGATACTTTGATTAACTTCAATAAATATGGCTTTGGAGTGAAAATACTACCTGAAGTTTACAGAAAGCAGAAAAAATTTCAACATTTATCTCATTTCAGGTAGTCAAGAATGCAATCCAATACATACAATATCTAAACTAGGTAAAGCAATACTATCAGTTTACCTGAGCAATGTGTCTTGATTCTATTCAGATGACTTAGGTATGCACATCTCTGTAGCTGTTTTCAGACCGGCCAGTCCCATGTTGGTACCGGTTCCTGGATTAGTTTCACTGGGAACCAAAGTGCTTGCCCATGAATGGTCCACCTTCATGCCATCATGTGAGCCCATGACACGTTGCTTCGCCATAACAAAAGTCATACTAAAGCGGATGTGTGAAAATAACAACAGTGATATGGATTGCATCACTGACTACCTGCAAGCATTTGTAGTCTTAATACCGGCAACCACTGGACAATATTCTTCTCACTCGGTTTCTCGACTCATTTCCAGTACTCATTTCCAGTAGCAATCAACTGTAAAGAAAGCAATTTACTGTAAAGATGTTATTACAAGTAGAATATTTTTGGAATGGTAAGAAACTGATATTTATTCATTTAAATTATTCATAGTCATAATAGATTAACTTTGAAAAACTGCAATCTGAACAGTACTTTTGAAGTCTAACCAGAGTCATCTTGAACAAACAATCAATGAGTCATCAGCATTCCAAATATGCCTGACCCTTCACAGGAAGCACACAGAGATAATTACATGACGTGCCACATGAAAGACCAAATAAATGATCACCCGCTGCGGACACAGCAATTGAGCTGTGATCTGAACACACTGGCAATTGCTGTGAGATTTCCGTCACTGTCTGTCTCCCCAAACCTCCATACAGGCCTATCATCATCTCATGCAACCCACCAAGAGGTGATGAGGGACAGGAATACAGTCATGCATTAGGTGGCAGCCCGTGGGTATTAATCATGATGCTCATATCTTTAATGGATCAGACACAGAGAGCCAACACAGGCACACAGGGCAGCCTCACATTGATGTTAATGCAGAACTTCAGTCTGTTGCACACACATTTCTGTACGTGTAAACTGCAGTGATGCTGTCAAGGAATGAAACACATAGTTAAGTGGGGAAAAAAGAGAAAAAAAAATCTCATCATATCTTCATTCCATGTCCACATAAATATATTTTAGATATTTAGGAAAAGATATTTAGAGGAAATAAGATGTTTTAAAGAAAAATGAGTCAATTAGCCCATATCACTGTTCTTTGAGGCTGCTGAGTGCTGTCGGTAGGTATAAGAACAAGAGCATTTTGTACAACATAGACTGAATTTGGGTAGTGGCAACTAACTCTAGCAGATGCAGGCACTAGAAAACAAAACTTTCTTGCCCTCATCAGTTAGCATTGACTGTGGATTATTTGCTTCCCCAATTATATTTGTTTGTTGCCCTAAAAGTAGATGTTAATGTTTCAAACTGAATGGGTGAATTTTAAAAGTTCCACCAGAAGGAGACTTAATAACAGGGCTTTGTGTTGACCAGGACCTTTGGTCTCTCCCTAAGTAGCCCTTATAAGATCCCACAATTCCATTCCCTCGTCCAATCTTTTTTGTGTCTAAATGGACTTTCAAAAGCTAGTACATAATTTTTTGTCCGTTCAAAGGCCATCGAACTAAGACAATTTATATGGTGGTTATTTAAATTTTTTTTTGCTACAGAGATCACAGAACAATCTCAATCTTGAGAGGGTATAAAAACCGTGCAAAAAAACAGGACACTCACAAAAGAGCATATATTCAGCAGTAGCAATTCAGCTGGGGAGCGTTCATCTTAGCTTGGCTGCTTACTGAGTATTGTGCATTTACAGCTTTTGCTTTTCGGGTGGGTCATTCATTCCGTCCAACCTGCTTGGTTTGCTGCCATGTGTGTTCGGGAGCAATGCAAGCCGCACTTTTAGAGTGCTGTGACTGATGTCTCTTTTCCACCGCAATGGCCTTTGAAGGTCCGGCCTCTATAGTTGTCTGTCAGGGTCAGCTCGGCTCAACTCGATGTAGTGATGTTTAGCCAGGGCATCTGTGGTCACACTGTGACGAAATCCTACTGAGGGAGCACATTGGGCTTCTCTGTTCTCAAGCATGGTGTACTTTTATTTCTGTCTAATGTTGTGTGCACACACGCGCGCGGGAGGAACTCCTTATAACATTTCTCAGATTCATATGTTGACTTTCTGAATAATAGAACAGACAAAATAAAGAAATAAAGGAAAATATACACTGTGACTCACAATTGTATCATGACAGGGGGCATTATCTACCAAAACAGTCCATGAAAAAGTTTATAGCTGGACTCGACCTTATAACAGAGTGAATAACGACTGCTAACCCCACAGACTGGCCTTTTCAGAAACCATTACAGACCATAATCCTATTGATTGGTCCCAATACCACAACCGAGGGAAAACCAACCACGACTCTCTCTCCATGATGTGCACATGCTTTGCCTCAGTGACGACTGAGCGGGCCAGGCCTAAAAAATAATAAAACACATATAAATAAGACCACCACCCCACCCACCCACCCCCAAAAAAATCCCTCACTCAAGAATCTCTATTGTTTTCAGACAATAAAGCCATGTGAAAGATAAGAGTGATTTTCAAACACACATCATTAACGCATTTGGCTTCAATTTGCAGGCCCATACATCAAAGTGGCGTGCTGAGGAAAATGGAGATGGGGGAAGGGGGGTATCCATGCTGATACCATGGCCCAAATCCCTCTGTGAGAGCGTGTGATGTTCATCCCAGTATTAATCACACAATTACAACACCAAATACAGATGGCTTGTTACTGTACAGAGCAAATAGGAGACACATGGAGGAGGACGGGGATAGAGAAGCTCTGCATCAGGAAGACAGTGAGACTGGCAGAGAGAGGAAGAGAGGAAGAGAGAGAGAGAGAGAGAGAAGGGAGAGCACATTTTTGCGTGTAAAGACATAAAAGTGTTTCATTTCTGGAATAAATAGAACAGGGATTGAATGAAGACAGATTTTTTTTTCTCGTCCGTCTTTGGAGGAATAAAAAAGAGGGGAGAAACACAAAAGACAATGTTTCTGCATAGACCAATGCCAGATGCCCGCATTCACTTAATAAACCCTAAATCTACCTAATTGGTGAAAACACTTTAATGCACCATCCTTCACTACCTTTTAAAGAATAGCAACTTTTCACAGGTGACAGGATATGTCAAAACACCACAGACACAAAGACACACACACAAACACACACAAACACACACACACACACACACACACACACAAACACACACACACACACACACATACTATTACTGACACACAGGTTACTTACAAATAAAATATTTGAATGAAGAAAAACATCCACAGCTCAGAGATACAGGGAGTCCATCCTACCACATCAAGTAACATCAGGTCAGTGTCTGTTTGGACAGAGAAGAAATCTTCTAGCCTGCCTTTCTCAATTATAAAGATGCTATCAAGGGTTGAGTAACCTCGGCAACACGTGGAAATAACACAACAAAATCACTAAAAAGAGACTGTCAGTGCACCACATCCCGTTGTGCCATCTGTTTCATTACAGATATGGCATGTGTTACGAGCTGTGTACATTTTCAGGACTCTGAGCAGAGGAAGGAAAAAAAAAAAAAACATCCCATGACATTTCTTTGTTTACACTCCTAACTGTTTCTTCTTTCACGGAGCGAACTTTGGGATTCATTGCAGTCATCACCACTTGCCCACAAATATATAGCATGGATTGCTTCCAGAGCTGCATGCTGACAACTTCAGAGCAAACACGCAAAACAATAACATGGTGAGTTATGAAGTGCAGGACAAAACCATTAGATATGATAGGAACCAAATTATATATTATGATAGCTATTTGGTCATTTTCGGGCAAAATGTTTTCAATTTATTTGGAGTTTCTGGGTCAAACTTTAAGGGTTTGCTATTTTTTTCTCCTGCCAGTGTACAGCAGAAACCTACATCTTGGAGATGTGGTACATGACAAAATGTGAGCACTGTTTCCAACAGAAAATTGTGAAAGACTACAAAGTGTTTTTTTGTTTTGTTTTGTTTGGTCATTCAGAATTTTGATGCACGGGGAATATCATTAGATATCATTTATATAATAATATTATTAGATATTAGATATAGATATTAGCTTTGAGCAAAATATATATGCCGGTTTAATCAGCATATAGAGCTGCTTTTCTGTCTTTGGTTGTTATCTTCTTTTTTCTTTTGGATTATTACCTATAAAGCATCAATCTATCGATCAATCTGTCTATCTCTAACAAACATGACAAATCATATTTTGTTATAGAAGTAGATACATTTCTCAATATTCAATCGAACATTTCTCAATCTTCTAACAGTAGATGAATCTTTAGCATAACTTTTTCATTATGTTTATACTTATCATTGTAAAGCTGGTGTTAACACTGGACAAATGATGTCACATGCATGAGATTATGTTTCCCTTGCTAAATCAGTCATGATGGTCATAAACCATCACGGATAACCAAATGATATCATGTATGTCAACCACCGTGTAAAAACATTTGCAGCAACATAAAATGTCTGGACAGCTCAACTGTTCGTTTTCAGCATTGCCCATGGTAACTGCTTCTGTCAGTTGAGCCAGTTATCATAGCACGACTTCAACAGTAGTTTATTTAAAGAATGAGTCACCTTTGCCATTTTAAGGTTTCATCTGCCCTTTCCCGTAAAGATTTCCACATCTGTTTATGTTTTTAGAAATGGTAAAAATGTATCATAGATGAAATTGAAGGATGTGGCATAATTAAGGGGGGTGGGGGGGGGGGGGGAGTACTGACAGTGTAGACAGAATTAGAAGTAGCTTGTTTTATGCTTTTTTTGCACAGGTGTTCAAAGAGGAGATAATTATCAAACAGCAACACAAAGCTTTGTTCAAATAACATGAATAAGTTACGATTGAAATGCTTCAGGCAAAGACTACATGAACTGCAAAAATGCTTCACCAATAAATGACTGTGGCGTGTTGCAGTGTAGCTTAGTCCATATGAATATTTACATTACGATTGAGCCAATGGGAATGTTCTTTTCTTCCCAAAATATAAGTTGTTTATGGTTAATATATGGCAATGTGAAACCGTGCAGCTTGGCTGTTTCCACAGTGACTTTAATGATTACTGGAACCTCTCCTGAGATTCTTAGGTATCACACACATATGCACACATATGCACACACACACACACACACACACACACACACACACACACACACACACACAGACATATACACACACCCCCCCCCCCCCACACACACACACACATACTTCAAAAAAAGAGACAGAAAAAACAAAGAGAAAGTTAGGGAAAGGGAAGGAGAGACAGATAGATAAGCAGAAAGAAAGAGGGAGAAGAAAAAGAGTGAGATGGAAGGAGGGAAAGAGAGAGAGAGAGAGAGAAATGGGACAACAGCAACAACCTGAAAACATAAGCCGACACAGACAATGAGCCTGTAGAGCTGAGCAATCTGCATTCTGCTATTGTCCTGTACTCCATGCCTGATTGAACATTGTGGTTATTCTTCCTCTCTGCCTTTTTGAGCGCTGGCTGAGCCTGCACCTAAAAATGCACGCTCATGCATGCAATCACGGACAGATTGTTACGGCGACTTGCACATAAATTATTCACAGATTCCCCCTGCTGATGTGCACAGCTTGGGGATATTTTCACTGACAATTGTTATGCTGTTTTGTAGCACATTACAAATAAAACCGAAGGAAGAAATCTAACACCTGCATTAAACGAAATGGTGGTAGTGAGTGTGTGTTAGTGTTTATGTGTGTGTGTGTGGGGGGGGATGTTTATGAGAGAAAGAGTCTGAGAAACAAAGTCAAAATGCAGAGCAGCATCTAAAATCAACGCAATAACAGACAAAAATAATAAATAGAGGTTCAAAAGACTAGTGATCTTTCATCAGCCAGGCCTTTTACGGCTCTAAAGGCCCTTTTCCACTGACTGGTACCGGCTCGGCTCAGCTCAACTTACTTTTTTTGCTTTTCCAGTACTAAAATCTGGTACCTGGTACCAGATACCTGGTACCATTCTTGGTAGTACCTTTGTCGAGGTTCCAAGTGAGCTGTACTGATACCACAGATAGTTATATAGCTATAGCAACCAGTTTAATTAAACAGTACTTTTATGCAGTGGAAAACGAAACATCCAAAACCAAAGTTAAGTAGAGTTGAGCTGATACCATTCAGTGGAAAACTGCCATAATATTGTGCACGCACCACCAGTATCCTGTTCTCCTTTGACTGCCTTTCCTCTCTATCACTAAGCAAAGTGGAGTGTTATCATATAAGAGGGGCTGGAAGGGATAACAGTTTTTCAACTAAAAAAAAAGAAATGCTGTTTCTTCAATGTATCCTGCTGCCTTTTCTAAAAAAATGAAGGATCAATCTGTTGCGTTGCTTTGAAGCAGACACCAGCCTAATGAATTGCAGCAGACCCATATGGGCTAATGCGTGTGAGTTTCCCTGAGCGCGTCTGACAAACACGCCACATGAAAGCACAGAGGAGCCCAAAGCTCAAAGCAGAGGCCCGTTGGGGCCGAGGGCACGTGGGGGAAAATATCAGTGCTGCTCCTGCTCTCTCTCACAAAAAAAAACACACACACAGATTAGGACTGAGCGGCCTGTCAAAGGCAAAAAAATACCACTTCCATTAAGTCCTCATATAATTTCTATTTCAAAAGAGTGAAATGCTCAGGCAGTGATGGATTTTTTTTTTTTTGGCCCTTACTGCTGTAAATTGCGGCAGTGCTTTTACACGTTTCTATAATGACTTTGGCTGTGGAAAACATCAAATAAAGTAACAACAGCCTGAGAGGGGAATGTCATTAATTTAAATTACCTGCAGGTAAACCTTGTGTCATGGCTCTCGAATACAGAGTGATTTTCATTGCCACTTCTGCGTTTATGGCAGTTTTCAATCACTCAGATAAGTTTTCAATTACTCAGCCCCTTATAGAGATCAGAGGCAGCATTACGCACCCCTGTCTTTGTGATTAATTAAATTTTACAGTCATAAGTCCCACATAATGACACATCAACCTGCCCTAAATTCAACAGCTCCTGAAAACACAGGGGCGTCAAAGGAGAGACTCATTCTGTCCCAGAATTACCAAGTCGAGAAAGAGAAAGAGAGAGAGAGAGATAGAGAGAGAGAAGCAAGTCTGTTTAGTGCCAACCAACCACCTCAGCAATGAGGTACTGAGTACATCACAAAGCTAAATTGTGAGGCAATTAAGGATGTGAGCCAATCAATTAGCAGAAGTGTGTGAAAAGGGGGTTCTTTTGGGTATGAGGCTGGACACTCTTGAGTGACTCACTCCCTTATGGTGAGTGCGGTTGTATTTTTTCAGGAGGGGTGGGGTGAGGTACCAAGGGGTTAATGAAGTGGCCAGTTAGGGTTGGGGTGGCATGGGGGATTGAGAGTGTTGTGATGTGATGTGATGTTTTCAAAGAGGGCCACACAGACAAGAGCAACACGGACTGGAGACCAACAACCTGTCAGTCAGTCTAGTTTGCCCCCCCCCCCCCACCTCCCACACCCGCTCTAACTCAGACTGCTGCTTAGAGAGAGAGGAGCCTTGTGTGCTGAGAAGTTAAGTAGACCGCCACTACAGTGTACTAGACTGTATCTGTGCAGTTACATCCATGCAGGTACGAGAGTATCTCTCCTGTATGGACATGTGTACGTACACACACACACACACACACACACACACACACACACACACACACACACACACACAGACACATACACACACACACTCACACATTAAGATACATATTCAAAACCATGCAGACACCACTGTGCATGCCCACATACAACAAATGCACTGGGCTGTCATAACAATGCAACACTGAATGTTATAAAACATTAACATTCATTCATAGCCATTATACTGTAGGAGCCCGCAGTGCCATCATACACAACTCTACCTTGTTAGCCACAGAGGTGCAGACATGTCTGTATATTGAACTTGTCATGCTCCAACATACTCACTTTTGCTCTTCGGAAGTGGTGCGGCTCCCAGGCAGCACATTTGATTTGGCCATGCGGCTAAGCAGACCAGTAGCAGGCAGGCCAGGCCACATCTCTCTATCTGTGAATTCCAGTAGACACCATCTGTCACACGCACTTTCCACACAGCGCAATAAAAGATCCCAGCCCACAGCAATAAAAAACACACACACACACGTACACATATATACACACACACACATACAACACTATAATGTATTCTCCTGGGGATCAATTTCCCACAGAGAAGTATGCAAATAATATTTACATATCTTACCTTTGTTTTAAAGACTAAACAAAAACATTAAAAATAGCCTATAAGAACCTATACATATAAATAAATTGTGATCAAACAAAGAGGAGAACTGTCACAAATTCCAAGGACAGTTTATTACAGTTTAATATTTCCCATTTGATTATGACATGTTCATCTCTTATCTACCACTTTGCTGGGTAAAAATACATACCTGCAGCAATGTCTTGAACAAACAGACTCAGACTCAAGCCATGCTCAACCAGGCAACTCACACCCAACTGTGTCTCCTGAATTACATTTAATAGATTTCCAAAGTATGCCTGAAAGATTAGTTGCTTTACAGTCACATAAAGAGTGGAATAACCACTGCTGTTTTTTCCCTCTCCTACTTACCCTTCCTACCTCGTGCAGCTCACTACAATAAAAAAACAAAACAAAACAAACAAACAAAAAAATTCACTTTGATGTTGTTTTTGTTTGTTTTGAAACTGTTTTCATTGGGCTTCGCTCCGCTGAACTATTAATTGTCTCATTTCTCTGCAAACAGACATGCCCACAAAGACAAGCACAGGGAAAAAAATGGACTGTTAAAAAGACACACAAAGGGGTAATCTAAAACCAATACGATGTCTCGTTTTGGGCATGGTTCCGTGATACTAAAGTTATGGTATTTCTGACTAAGACCATTTGGAAAAAGAAATAAAAAAAAAAACACATAAACATACATGGATCATTGAAATTTATTCTTAGAGCAATTTTCTTTATTTCTCCCTCTCAAACCAACCACCAGTCTGCTATACAGATTTATTAGACAAAGTCAAAAGTGTAACTTTTAAAGTAAACAATTAGTTAATAATAATAATAATAATAATAATACACACAGTTGAGTTTAACTTACTGTTGACATTATTTTTTTAAGTATTAACTTTGAGCTATGCTCAACTTCAAAAGTTTTTTGAGTCTATATCGGCTTCTGGATTTGCATCACTCTGGTTCGCATATGTTTTAAGCTACTTCCAAAACCTCATTTACAGACAGGTACAACGACTCGCTCACTCTCTCTCTGTCTCTCTCTCTCAGCTCTCTGTGTTTGTTTGGAATTAGCCGGCTTCTTTTTGAAACAGTAGTGGCCTTTGTGGTGCAGAAATTCATACTGGATTTGTCTCTGGCATGATGTGTCCAGCACACGCCCCATCAAGGGGAGCTGTGTGGAAAATCCATCTGGCGTTTTCTGTACTCTTAATGACGTCTTGCCAAGTGCAAATGATCTTGAAAAAGAAAGAGGGGACGAGGGAGGGGGGGAGAAATGTCTGAGGCTCTGCTTAGTGCAAACCTGTTTGACTGAGTGAGCGCGAGCACAGCCAGCCCGTGAAGTTTTCTCGTTTGAGGCAGGTAAGGGTGGAAAGAAAAAGGGGGGGGGGGGGGGAAGGCAAATTAATCAGTGAACCGAAATCTTGCGAATTTTGCGACGGCTGGAAAAAGCTTGTGAATCGACGTCTTGAAAGTCTTATTTCACACTTTGGCCAGATTGTAAAACAACATTAAAAAAAAAAAAAACTGTCGGTCTGCTGCCAGCCGTCCCCACTGACCCTCCACCACCATACCACCACCACCACCACCCACCTCCTCCTCCACCCATAACCCCCCACCTCGTCCCACCCTCAGCCCGTCTCTCTCTCTTTCTCTCTCTCCCTCTCTCTCTCCCTGTCTGTATCGCTCCGACTGGCTGAAATAGGTTAGGCATGGAAGTCATTTCCTCTCTAGGTGCTCCAGCCTCCCTGCCCAGACTCAACAAAGTCCTGAAATATCATTAACATCTGATTTTGCAAAACGTCTCACAACCACCTCTTTGTTCCCCTCTACCAGACTAAGAGGGAACAGGGCAGCATTACCATATCACCAATATAATTATCCCTATTAGACTGTGGAATATAGGATTTGTTGCATTTTTTTCTCTTTCTCCCAATTTCTCTCTCTCTCTCTCTCTTACTCCTGCACATAAGAAATGATGTGTGTATGTGTGTGTGTGTACGCTTGTGTGTGTGTGTGTGTGTGAATATGTCTTTTGTATTCATTTCATTTTTGTAAGCGACATGGCATTATGGGTACATAAACATTACCTCACCTTAACTAGGACCAGAGACTGTTTCTGGGGCAAAATAGACTAGTTAACTTAATGACCCATACAATCAGCTCTTTGTATTTTTCTCGTTCTCTCGTTTTTTCACCCGTTTTCATTGGGAGAAAAATGTTCCCATCTTTCGTGTGTCAGAGGGCAATGTGATGAAATGGAGGGTGTTTTTGTGGGGAGGAGTATTCATAACTGGTTAATGCTGGCCACAGAGGCCAACAGCTCCCATTAAGTGTCCCTTTCCATTTTAGTTCACAGGCTCGAGCTGTCACATTTCAACCGAGGCGGACTATGCCGCAACCGAGGGCAGAGACAGCAAGGGATATTTATGCTTTTCGATTTAATCCGTAGGCAGCCAATAATAACGCAATAATTCTGCCAGGATATGCAGCCCCACCTTGCCGTTCGTAATCTCCACCCACACCTAGCTGGGAGTCTGGTGACGACATTTTTGTCCCTTAAGAAAACTATTTAGATCACTTTTTAAATTTGTGCTTGGGAGTCACAGGCAGTCAGCTTCACTATATTGAGACATGCTGAACACTCTGGGAGCAAAAAGAGTACAAAGTACAAACTCTAAGGCTTATCTTCTCATCAGACAGACACATCTGTGCTCCTATAAGTTCCACAAGAGTTTCTACAGTTCTCAACAGTGGGGAACCTTTTTTGAAAGAACAAGTTCCTCTGATGCTGTGACAGAACAAGGTGACAACAACTTCAAGGTCGTTGGTTCAAAATCCAGGGTGCACTCATACCCACAGAAAAACTGTGCGTCTATATAAAGCATCTGATAAATGCATGTTAGTGCAATAAATACTCTTTTACATGGTTAGGTCATGGTTGCAGTCTAGCATTGAAAATTCTCCATGAAGGATCATGTTCTTTGCTGTGGGTAGAAACAATGCAGAATACTCCTCAAGTCTACTCTGTGCAGCCAGGCCAAATGAAAGATCCACCACAATGAATTGGACATGGCAACTTCAGGCATCTCTTTTCATTTACATGACGCATTAATCCCTGAGACCGTCAGTAGTCCAGCCAAAGAAGAGAGGAGGAGTATTATCACTGCCATCATCGCCATCCCTCCATCAATTAGCAGGTGGACCGGGTCGGAAGCATATGGAGAGGAGGAGTGTGAGAGAGAAGATACGGAGATAAACCCTGCCTCTCAGTCCATAAATCCGCCAAACGTAAGTAACACGCAATGCTGAGCTATTTTACTGCATGCCAGCGGGTGCGCTTCAGCAAATGCTTTACGTTTATGAACGGACATGGGTCCAAGAAGATAATGGAATTAAATTTTGTACACGTGCATTTCATTTTCATGTGCAATCAATAATTTGCACTGTTTCCTGTGTTGTTTTATTGTGTTTTGTTGGCCCCCTTTTTATTGTCAACAGATTTTACTTGGTTTAATGTGTCATTTGTTTCTAAAGAATATCCCCGGGCCCATCAAGAACAGTGCCACCCATAAGTCTTCAAAGGCGATGAAATATTCAGTTGCTTTGGATTGCCTCAGTACTAAGGGGAGTGTTAATTTAGTATGCTTGATTTAGAGTTGCAACACTGGCTTATGTTGCTTTGTGTGCGAACAAAGCAGATATCCTGAGTTTGAGGAGGTTTCTGCTGGAATTAAGTGTTTCAGAAAGACAAGGCCTACAGGAGAGGATGTTTACATAATGACACATGTTTAATACTTAATACTACTACACTCGGTTGTGATTAAGGTATCATATCCATACCTGTAAGCAAAATGGTTAAGTTAACTTTTTTATGGTTTAAAAGCCTGTGTTCTGACAGTTTATGATGAACTACAATGGTTAAGATTAAAATTTTGAAGAATGCCTCTGTTCTGAGAATTTCAGTTGTTGCGGTATCACACACACACAAATACACACATAGGTGCAGTTGTGCAAACTCGTGTAAAGACGTAAAACTTACACCACTGGATGAAGAAAGGCATCACTGGTCAGTGGTGTAAGTTTATGTGCTGACATAAAATCACTGCAAAACGTGGTTTCCAAAAGGCTTTTGACCATTCATTCTCGACTGTGGTGCTATCACACCCATATCTAAAGCTTAAGAGTTTGAAGCAGATCGGACTCAGTGAAATATCTGTTAACACCACTGAACACTCAGGTGAGTTTCAAGTCTTTATGAATAATGTTTAACAGAACAGAAGTATTTGTCAAACAGAACAGAACGAACAGAAGTATTTGTCAAAATTTCAATCTTAACCATTGTATTTCATCATAAAACACAAAAGAAAGACAGAAAAGACAGAATACACTTACTTACACATACTTCACTAGTATAGGAAGTTATAAATGTAATTTGATTCCTTTGCTTTGTGCAGTTTTAATCTGCTTAAAAGGCAACTGACAGTTTTAACAGTCAAGGCAGGATGAATTAACAGTCATCCTTTTTTTAAAGGCAGCTGATCTTGTGATGATGCAGAGTTTATTGTTGCATTTAAAGGGGCTAATAACACTGAGTGCAAGGAGACTTTGATAACACATGCTGTCTTAAATTATGATTATGCTTAAACAGAGTAAGAGAAACATATGGTTCATCTATCTTTCTATCTCTCTCTCTCTCTCTCTCTCTCTGTCACTTACAAAAACAGCACACTGAATATATTGCTTACTAACTTTCTCTCACAAACACACACATGCACATTGCCTGTGTGCTCTCTCTCTCTCTCTCTCTGTGATCCCAGCGAACCACAAAATCAGTCCCAGTCCTTATCTGTCTCTGTCCCAGCCGGCGAGGCCCCGGTCTGGGCTTGCGGTGTGTGGTGTTTCTGATTTAGTGCCATGGCGACCGGGGCCTGACGGCAAAAGGGGAGCTGCCTGCTCTTCTGGGCCTGGGAGAAAGAGAGGGAAAGACAGAGAGAAAGAGTGAGAGAGAGGGAGAGAAAGAGAGAGAGACGTCGGCTCTCCTCCTCGGCACGCAAGAGCCTCCCAAGAGCAGTGGGTGTGGAGCAAATGTTCCTCCCTTCTCCATATCCCTGCACCCCCCCCCCCAACCCAAACCCCACTCCACTCCACCCCACCCTCCTCCACCTTCACCCATCACCAGCACTCCCCAGCACCACAAGCCCTCTGGCCCTGTTCTGCTTTCATCGTTGCTTTGGCGCAGCCAGCAGACGACGTGTGAGAGACGGGCTGGAGAGAGCCGCTGAGCCACCGCTGAGCCCTTAATGGACGTCGTGGTTTGCATTTACAAACCCCCAGTACATTGGCATCAGGGCTTGTTGATATCAATCTCGAGGGCCATGGATGTTACAAATTACATAGGTTTGGTTCTTGCAGAAGGTTTTTAGCCAGTGTTTGTGAGCGTGAAGGGGGTTGAAGGTTGAGGGTTACGCCAGTTAACTTTTTTAAAGCAACTCATCAAGAGTTTTGTTAAAACTGATAAGAGGTTTGAATTGAGTGCAACACATGCGTGATTTCACTGACTGCTTTGAAGGGAGTGTTTGCATGTTGCATGGCACCCTGACAACAAGCGGAGACATACAGCTTAAATAGAATCTGACAGCCCCTGCAACCCAACCAACACAGCAGCTCCCACTGAATGCTCACTATGGTAACCCCAACTATGTCATAAAAAAGTGCACTCCCCCCTGCTACAGTGATCCCCCCCACACTCCCTCCACTTCATGCTGATTTAAACAGCAATAAATGTACCTTGGCGTGTCATGACTTCAGCTCCGCAAGATGGCTTCCAATTCCTGCCGCACGCCCAGGCATGTGGATTGGGCCGCGCCTGACAGGACGACCGAGACGTGCGTGGAGAGTGTAGGCTCCCTCCTGCCAACTTCCCAGGGTGAGTCACTGCATTTCATTTAGATACAGCAGGGGCTCGGTGACAACTTTCATCATTCCAACCGTCTGCAAGTTCGCTCAGGCCGGCGGCTGTATAAACAAAATAACAAAAGGGTCAATTAGAACAGCACTGTAACTCTGGTCGATAAATACACACGGTCTAACCTGTGTGAGATCAAAGAGGAGCAAAGTTACTGTTGAGGCAGGGATGAAGGAGGCATCAAGACGAGTGTCATGGGGCATCCCTTCTGCAGTGGAAGAATCTTGCTTAACCGCTGCCACCGTCTCAGACTCATCCATCGACTTAGGGAGTCAAACAACAGCCGCCATCCACCGCCAGGAGATCGATTCATCCTCAATTAACAATAAACACCAGGATGTCCGTCCTTCGGCCCCACAATTACTCACTTGTGCAGCTCTGTGGCTAATGAATCCTGGGGCGAATCTAACGAGGTCCAATACTTTAAGGGCCCGAACAGAGCAGGAAGAGGGTCTATAACGGGCACTGTCCTGTGGCCATTACCACTATGAGTTATGGCTCCCCTCAGCTTAGAGTGAAATTGATCCTTTGATAAACGGGCGACAGGGTCTCATCTTTCCTTTAGACAACGGACAAATCAACGTGACAGCCAGCCCTAAAAATGAGTGAAACGGTGAGAAAGTGAGAGAAAGAGAGAACGATAAAGACAGATAGAAAGAAAGAGAGAAAACTCTTTGTATAAAAGGCTAGACGGGTTAAATTAAATTAGATTTATACGTGAGGTGGAAAATTGCTGCTAAAATTTTTATGGGCTGTCAAGTCA
The DNA here is from genome assembly GCA_027481765.1 of Tenualosa thibaudeaui. Taxonomy (NCBI): domain Eukaryota; kingdom Metazoa; phylum Chordata; class Actinopteri; order Clupeiformes; family Clupeidae; genus Tenualosa; species Tenualosa thibaudeaui. The sequence goes on from JAIFZK010000039.1 coordinate 3,281,584, forward strand.
TTTGCCGGTAAGTGACGAAGAAGATGATTGTAGGCCCCAGATAATGATGATGTGTAGGTGTTGAGACTGAGAAACACAACAATCAAAACCCATCTAATGGCTCTCCCCTATAAACACAAGTCATTCTTCACAAAGTTTGGCCTTTTATGTCCATGCACCAAGCTCTGTCTGAGAAATCTGTTTTTGTTTTCTTTGGCCTAATGCTGCGAGTCATGCATTATACTCACCATAAATTTATTCTTATTAAGGGCTGTCTGTTCAGCTGTCAAGCAACAGAAAGAGATGCAAATGCAAGTTCCCAGATAACAGAGCAGCTAGCACTGGGATTTAAAATGGGACAAACAGCAGCACCTGCATTTAATGTCACAGCAGGTATGCTGCAGTTAGTTTCGCATTCCATTCTGTTTGTCAGTGGGCCTCTACTGCACACACGATTTCATTTCATCAAAATTTTGGACTCTTCTGGAGACATGCTGTCACTTATCAGACTAGTTTGTCGAGATGCCATTTAGTTTGGTGTCACACCTGTCATTCGCTAACAGACAGGAAAATGTCTGAAGCTCTTATTTATGACGAAGCATCTTTGTCATTTTCAACCATTATAAAATGCTTCAGTCTATTTTCCCCCTTTTTCCCCATTGCCTACTCTTGCAGTCTCTCTCTCGCTATTTTTATTTGTCTGCCACACACCACATTTACACATCTACCTGGCTACACTATATTTCCACACACACTGGTTTTGTTGATCTTTTTTGATTCTTTACATTCAGAGCCTGTTTCAGTATAGGCTTTACCTGGAAGCAAAAGAGGAAAAGGAGAATATGAGACCATACTGAAAAAGTAAGGTAAGTAGAAGCTCGAAAAGACAATTAAAAAAAAAAATCTCCAGTTAACCCAGACAGATGGTCGGAAGCCCTGTATAGTTCCACGCTCCCAGACAGCACAGCACTGCCTCCAGTCTCCTGTGGCCACTCACTGAACCTGGATGTCTCAGCAGAGCCACCCCCAGACCTTTTTTACTCTCTCCCTGACTGTAGGCATGGCTCTCGAACTTTTATAGATCACTATTAAATCGTCAAATTGTTGCGACTTGGAACCGTTTCGTCTCCAGGGCTTTAATGACTTTAGCAGGTGTTCACACACAGACGCTATTCAGCACATAAAGTGAGAACTGTGAGACATAGCTGTGTTATAAGTGTATAAAGGTGTGCTTGTGTGTGTGTGTGTGTGTGTGTGTGTGAGTGTGTGCATAATTTATAGATCAGTTTGTTTCATTGTGTGATAATTGATTTGTCAAACACTGAACGCTGATATCAACACTGACTTGGACTTAGCTTGCACGACCGATCCAAAATGGACATTATAGGTCAAGGCTACAAATTTTGTAGTTAAACTGTAGGGCCTTGTGCGTTTTCACTAACTCTGAATGTAGCTTTCATAACGGCCCTGCCCATCACCCCAGGCACATGTGTGTGGTTGCAAAGCAGTGTAATACCCTGACAATCTGTAACCATTAAAGGCCAGGACAGACGGAGTGACATTTCAGTCAATGCAACGGTGGACTTGGGCCATCCTTAAACACGTCAATCTCCCTTCCCAGGGCTTAATGTGAAAATTGATAACTGATGTGCTCTCATGTAGGGGGAGACTGAGAACAAGAAAAATGGACACAAATATTGTGGTGTCCGCAAAAAAATAAAAAAGAACACATGTTGTTCTGTGTGAAGGGAAAGAACAAAGGAAATGTTCTGAAGTGTTGATTCTGTGCTCTGTACTTCAAAAGACTGAGATTCTTACAATGCCGTTTATCATCTTGTCTCTGATATATAATCTTGTAAATGATATATTTAACATTTATCAGTGAGACACATAGCGGTTGCTATGTTTAGTTTCTAAGTTGATATTTTTATCGGAGACATTTAATCATAGAGACAGCATGAAAATTAATTTCCAATGCTTTAATACAATCCAGTATGAGCATGCATATGCAAACACATGCACAACATATGCAAATAAACAACATGTTGTAAATATAAATAAGCAGTTTGTGTTATCTCAAATAGTGTGACTATATCTCTGCAAGAGGAACTGAGTCTACCTTCTCGATTACCCATAAAACTTTACATGTCTACAACTCTGTACACTTAAGATCCCATGCCTATGAGGGAAACAGACTGTCTATTGTGTTAAAGATCTCACGCTGCCTGAGCACCAAAGATTTAAGAAAAAGAAGTTTCAGTGCCTTCTGCTTTGAATCAGACGTTGTGATATTTGACCATTTGATGAGGTGAGAAATGTTTTGGCAAAGTTACAAGTGCCAAACCCATTCATTTCAAGTAGAGAAAAAGCAGACATAATATTAATGAGCAGTTACAGAGTTATATTAATTAAATGAATTATTCATGAGGTCACTGAAGGTATCCAGAACAATCCTCTATCAAATGTGGCAAACTGAAGTTGAATATGGGCTTCATTAAATCACTAAAAGGTTTCATTTTATCATTGTTTCCTCATTTAGGGCGGTGGCATTTTTTTATTACTATTTTTAAAAAGCGACTTTTGCTGTTGCATAATAGTAAGGCCCTGGCTTCAGAGCAAACTTGAGCAATAGGCCACAAAAAACAAAACAAAACAAAAAATTCTTTACGAAAAACAATAGAGCGAGAGACAGGCATTGCAACCATGCCTAATTAAGCAGCCTGTTATAAATGAGACAATTTGTGGGGAGTTGTTATGAATATGGTGGGGATCGGGAGGGATGGAGGATGGTGGGGGGTGGGTAAAATGGCACCCGAAAAAAATATATAATAAGAGGGAGACATAACAAAGCGTATTTGCTCTGCAAAAATAAAACTATTTCTATTGTGTCTGTGATATTTGCTGAATTCAATTAAGCTAATATGGGAGGAAGGTGACAAACAGAGAGCCGTGATTAATCTTTGGGTGCACAGCCAACCAGGCAGCGATAAGCACTCCAGCGAATCCAGCGAGCCGCTCCGGCCCCCATGTTTTTGCCTGACTGTTGATTAGGTGTGCCGATATTCTCCTATCAAAGCCCAACAATTAATTGTTTTGATGTTGGTGACATCAGTGTTGGCAGGCAAAGCCAGAAGCTCCATCAGAACATCAAAATGCTTTAAAAAAAGAGAGAGTGGGTGAGAGAGAGAGAGAGAGAGAGAGAGAGAGAGAAGGTGAGAGAGTGTGAAAGAAAGGGAGAGAGAGAGAGAGGGGAAAGAAAATAAAACAGGCCCGAATAAAAAGAAACGTGACAAACAAACAAATGAGGGAAATGAAATGGCGAGCCAATTAGCTTAAATCAAACTGCAAAGAGCTCCCGTGCTGTGCTCCCTCGGTCTGCTCTTACTGGGTGTTTGAGTTTGCTGAGCGAGCGTGCCTCTCATTGATATCTTCCAACGCTTCCCTAATTAATCGTGACTGCACCAAGATTATTCAAAGAGAAATGGAGCCATGTTTTTTTTTTTTAATGAAAAAAAGGTAAAAAAAAAAAGGGGTGCCCGACTGGAACTGTGACAATTATTTCTGGGTGAGTTATGGCAAACTAAAGAGGACCTACTCAGTTCCCGATTGACTTTTATTTCGTGTCCATTTATCAGTGTAAAGAGATGGAAATTGTCCTTTTTTATGATTTTTTGACAACAGCAAGGGTTTTTTTTAGCTCTCTCTCATTTTCGTTCTTTTTATTTCCAAAATATCATTCCTCTCACGATTCCTCTCAAAGCCCAACGTCTTCTAAATTGATTCCATGAATCGCCTCCCCCCTAACAATCTGGTTATGAAGTGGTAAGTGAAGCTCTCGGGTTGTAGGCTTTGTGTGGATGCTGGAAAACCCATCACTTTTACATAAGGCAAATAAATCACAGACAACAATACCGCACTGAAGCTTATGGACAGACACTGTGGGCCTTTTCTTCTTCCATGTGACCTTTTCCCCACAATAAGGTTTTGTCTGGTGGTAGACAGCGCAGGGACTCTTTTAAATAGCGTGCTGGAAATTTAAGCAATAAAACTCCAGCTAAATACGGGTGCGCTAATGATGATGGGAGAAAACAACGAGACAGAAGCCATCATCAAAGATGCAAGTGTTTGCAGAATTGATTGGAACCTATAGCATTGTATTGCTCTCGTGCAGCCTTACAGTGTTACTCAGTAACAATGCTTAACTCTGCTCATGTATCTGATTCTGATGTATCGGTACTAAAGTGCTGTGAGCTGACTGCTTTAGAGATTTGTAAGTACTCCTTCTAGTAGATTTACTTTCTTTTACTCAGTGGTTCTGACAAGGGTCTAGTGTCATCATGTACCTCATCTTACGGCAACCTCTCTCTCTCTCTCTGTCTTCCACACAAACACATCAACATTCACACCTGCATATGTACATGGCATGCTAATATTGAGAAATATGATCAATAGCTGGCTTTCTATTCAATTTATTCACATTTCATATTCGCATTAACAATAATTTGGCTCAAGAATATGCATATCTGCGTGCATTTCCATCAGCTGTGCAATGTGAATAAAAGGCTAATCAATTAGGCTAATCAAGTGATGTGTTCTGACCAGCTACACTGAATATATATATATATATATATATATATATATATATATATATATATATATATATATATATATATATATATATATATATATATATATATATATATATATGCAAATATTGCAAATATATACACAATTAAACTGTTAGTTCAATCGCATTATGTTTTCACAGCAAGAGTTAATAGAATAAAATTTATATTTGCATTAGGGGACTAATGCCAATTTGCAAGTGTTTCCAACTGAGGATTTCTTATTCGGATAACTTCAATGTATCAACTAGTTGAAACCCAGCAAGTGATGAAAAAACTACAGTATGGACTCCATGTTCCATGTGTGAGGCCATTAAGTCACTACAACAGTTAGCCAGCATTATAAAATAGTCTAATAAGTATCTCTTTTTTTCAGCCTGTCATATATCAAAAGTGTAATGCATTTTGTTAGATTAATGATTCAAAGCCCAGGCTAAATGTTTTTTCTTCATTCTTTCTAAAAGTCATATTGTTTTGATTAAAAAGTAATACAGGAGGTCATTGGTCATTTCAAATGATATCAGTGTTCCCTCTCTCTCATAAGGTAAAAATACATTTTTTTAAAATTCACTAACTTCCACAAAAAAACGGAATGGATAAAAAACAGTATTCAATTTACCATGGACTTCCTGTAAAATACTACATATGTCAACAGTACAAGGCTTCAACATCAAGTCTGTTTTTACTCTAAAGTGGAGTTCTGTGCTTTCACATATTGCACTGTTGTTTTTCTGTATTTTCACGCTGCCTAAACGCATTGCTCTGAACACTTCCACTGACACTGACAAGTCAGTAACAGCCAAATGATCCTCTACTCTCTCTCTCTCTCTCTCTCTGTATTTTTTTTTCTGACTGCCATAGTGCTGTGGCGTGCGGCACGAGTCTAAGGAGCAGTGTTCAGTCTCAGCACACACCCTAGGCTTCGGTGTTACAACAAATTACACAATGAAAAGAAACACCTCTGCTCTGCGCCACCCTTTTTCTTGGAAAATAAACTGAAAAACAAAAAAACACAGACATAGAACTGAAACAGTGGGCCCTGCATGCTTGGGAATGGAACTTGAGGAGTTACGTTGCAATTTCCAAAGGTGGCATGCCCAAGAATGAAACCCTGGGGGAAAAAATACATGTCCCACTTATGACGAAACATGGACCTAAGACTTATAACAGGGAAGAATGGATAGAATAAAATAAAGGTTTTTGGGGAAAAAAAAAAAACCTGGGTTTCCATTATGCCTAAGGTAACAGTTGTAATAACTGTTAGATCAAATAAGCTTCTTTATATATACCACAGTATCTGTAACTTATAGACTTTGAATCATGAAACTTTTTTGGCTTGAACTAAAGTAAATGAGTCTCTTGCTGGTTCCTGTGATGATGGCTTAAAAAAAAAAAAAAAAAAAAAAAAACTTTCTGACAGGGCTCTCCACAGCGGGGTTGCAATCCCTATCAGCCATTGGCACGAAGCAGGGCCCTCCCTGAGCTGACTGAGAGCTCGCCTCATCTCCCTTGTCATCCCCACCTACGCCCTGACACCATCAAAAAGGCATTTGGCACGTCCAACACAGCACATCATTTCATTTAGAGGCCTTTAACTGGGGACCAGCAGAGGGGTGCAGCCAGGGCACAGCGGTAGAAGAGAGGGGAAGGGTGAGGGTGGTGAGACGACTCACAACCACTGCGGATGTCGTGGTGGGTGTTTTCACTTTGAAGGGCGACAGTGCCGGAGCACTGGGCGTTCTGACATGCAGCCGTCACCACCATTGAAGTCAGCGGCAGGCGGGCAGGCACGCAGGCCCGGCTGGCTGTCCGTCCAGTGTCACATCCGACGCGCTGGCATTTCCTCGACAAATGCTAACTTGTCAGTGGGGCTGTCGGGTCCAGGTGAGTAACGCCATCGCTATCGGTGACATGAGTGGTAGAATAGTCGGGGGTTGGGGGTTGGGGGGAGAAGGGAACAGGGGGAGAGAGAGAGTGAGAGAGTGAGAGAGCGAGGTGTTCTGCAGGAGCCTTAAAATTAACAGTATGCAAACGAGGGACCCACCACAGTGTTGTTTACCCACACAGAGCAAACACTGTCAGGGAGAGCTTCATCATGGGGCTTGTTGTGAATATGGCCCTCGGGGACCCAGTGGAAGCCATTGGGGAGCCGTGTCAACTCACACGCATTACAAGCCTGTGTAAACCTTTCACTGTGATTTAGCTCATTTTTTCTCATTTGTCAAACACACGCTGGGTGTTGAGAGATGCGTTCTCTTTAGAATATTAGCAATATTCTTTGAAATATTAGCATTTGTTTAAACATACTGTATTTGTTACAAAACAGGGGGCCCAATCAATACAGTTTACAGTTAAACATCCTATAAATGATCATTGTGGTCAAAGCAAAACCAAATCAAACCAAAATAGTCTATTTGAGAGGCACAGGGAGACCTTGTATGAGAGCCCAAAGGTGTTTCAGTAAAACGCTGTGAGAAAGCATGCTTGTTTGCAGCTCTTTCAGGCAAGGGGATTAATGCCTATTTTTCTATTACGCGCCCATCACGATGATCGAAGCTTGCTGTGGCACTGTAATTATCAGACCAGCTGAAAAGCGGCAGAATTAAAATTGCACCAAGGGCCTCTCTCATGATACAGCTGCATGATGACAGCTTGTGGAAACAAAGTTAGGAGGCTTCAAGACGCTCCATCAGTCAGTCACAGTAGCTATTAACGGACAGGTTCCCAGCCGTTGCGTTCGCCTCGGTCACTCACAGAGGAAACGGAAATGTTTTCAGGTTGGCAAGAGCGAACCTTACAGCACAGCGGCTGACACCTGCACTGGCTGGATGTCATTTAAATGCTATTTATCTCTGAAGGGCAACAGTGCTCTGTCATCTACAAGCACGGATTTACACATACACACAGACACACACACACACACACACATACACACTCCCCTCCAAAAAAAGAAAAATTGCTCACTGCCACCAATCCTAACCTGTCGGTATGCCTACACCCCCCCCCAACCCCCCCCCCCCTCCCGTTCCACACACACACACACACAGACATGCACCCCTCCCCTGAATCCCCCCTGGGGATGCTGACAGAAAGATGACAAATGGACCCATCACATTCTCTAAGCCCATGCTGGCAGCGGCCCAACAGGCCACAGAGCCATCAGCAAACCGGCAGACATATATTATGTGACAGCGGCCCCTGCTGCCACTCACCAAGCACTGGTGCGACAGGTAAGGGTGGAGAGGGGAACAGGGGGTGGAGTTGAGAGGAGGGTGGAGGTGTGTGGGATGGTGTGAGGGGTAAGGTGTAAGGGTCGAGGGGATGGCGTTAGGGCAGCGCTGGAGGTCATGGGTGCGGGTGAACCCTCCTGGAGATGTGTGTGATGCCGGCTGCAGATTAGTTCTGTCGCTGGAGATTTGACAGGAACATCCATCAGTGTGCTTGTGTTCTCTCTCCATCTCTCTCTCACTCTCTCTGTGAAATTGCTGTGATTTTTAGATTATAGTCATGGCATTGCCATGTGGAGAGGCAGTATATTTATTTATATTTTTATTTATGTTTAATTATAACTATATTTTTAATATGAACTACTGTATAATAGACTGATAACACAGGTTTTTGTTACAATATCCTGGCATTTTGTAGGTGTTTTTTTATTTCTTGGCATTAATTGCTCTGGAGATGTGATTGGATTTGTTCCATCACACTGTTAATTGTGACAAGATATTCTGTAATGACTGTTCTTTCTTTCTTCTTCTTTATTCTGTTAATTCACCCTTTAAACGCCCTACTACCAACATAATTGAACTTTTTTCAATTATGTTTCTCGAGTGAGAATTAAGTCACAAAGATTTGTTTATCTCCCTTGTCACACTATGACTGTGATTGTTGACATAGGCAGATCCGTTTCTGTGATGGGGCATTTTTTTAATGTTTGCTAAATTGATAATTGTTTACAATCAGAAGCTTGAGTCATCATTTATGATGAAGAGATTTTATTTATTTACAGAGTTGCAAGTTGCAAGTTATCCACTGTGTAATGGTAAAGTACCAGGCAATCCTGCAGTTTTTTTTATCTCCAGAGCTTTCCCTACAGGCACTGAAAAGAAAATAGCAAGTGCATTGTACAATCATGTGGATGTGTTTGCGAACCAAGGCATAGGAACCATCAATAATCTTTTCATGGAGTCATGTTGACGGACAAGGTAATAAATATGATTTCAGTTTCATTTAGTTTAGGTTTTGTTTACACAACCCACTTTTTTAAACTGCTTGTATCAGCACGATTAAGTGATAAAGGGTGATGAAAGAGCCTTTATTCACCTAGTAATAAGCCATTTAACCATCAAAGTGACTACGAAGCTGGTAATTTAACCTAAAAATGTTTCATTTAAAACATTTAAACAAATTTTAAACAGTTTAGGAATATGCAATTGAAAGTGGACAAAAAAGTGGACACTATTGAGGATGACATGACTGTATCTATCCCCATTACCCACTATCCTCCTCTAGAAGTGGACTCAGCCTCTGTACATGGTCCTGCGTGATCGCAATCATTTGCCCTGTGCACACACATGAGGGAAAGGTTAACCACAGCTCCACCCCTCCACAGCTGCCTAGCGGCATTTAGCTCTTGAACATTATCAGCAAACCCAGGCCTGGCTAGGTCTCAAACCAAGACCTCTGAGTTTAGCTTTTCTGAACAAGAAGAAGAAGAAGAGTTGCAAACAGTTTTCAGGGCTAGTAGGTTAAAGATGGCATGTCAGATCAGTCAATCTCTTAGCAGCCCATTTGGTGTTGTGTGTATCTGTGAGGGTGTAGATATCCATGATGTCCACACATCAGACAGTGTAGAGTCTGCAGAGAATTACAGAGCCGCTCAATAACCTGCAGTCGTGTTACACGGTGACGACCGGACCAAAAGCCCTCGGTCTTTATAGTGCGGTTCGGTGGCCTGCTGTGACATTTGACAGCCATGTTCTTTCAGCTCTCCAGAGATGACCTCAATTTATCTGAGGCACAGCCCTGGCTGCTCGGTAGGGACCAAATGTTTTTTCCCCCCTTCCAGAGCTAAGACCATTTTCACACCTCCAGTCACGAAAAGGTTAGCCCATCCTGTCCATCAACTCACCCTTCACTCAGGTGATGTTAAATTATAGTCCAATGCACACAGACTGACAGACAGGCAGATAGATAGATAGACAGACAGATAGATAGATAGATAAATAGATGCATACTGTTTGATTTATACTTGCGTATATGCAGTGTATACATTAACTAAATGTATAAGACATATATACGCACACATGCTAACTGTAAAAACATCCCACGGTTCATTACTGTTCATTACTGTTCTACTGTTCATTCAGTACTTCATTACTGAAGCTGTGAGACTTGAAGCCTCTTCTGAAGACCTACCCCCCCCACTAACCACCACCATCATCATCACCACCCACTTTGTACCATCTTGGCCTCCCTTGGCAGTCCGGCATGTCATGCAACTCACAGAGTTGGGACCCTCACATGTAATCCTACACTGTCCTTTAGAAAATGTGTGAAACCTGGCGTGGCTTAATACACACACACATATAAACACATGCACACACACAAACACGCACACACACATGCACACAGCCTCTCCCTGTCACTTCAGCCCTGAAGCCTACAATCCCTCCCAGGGCTGGCGGCCAAAGTGTTTCTGACTGTGTGATTGACCCCATGATGGATTCCCGCCACAGTTATGAAAACAGTGCCAGTCTCTGTGTTTGCTGTCCAGAAGTTCTGTTTTTTAAATGTGTTTAATGAACATTTTTGTCCACACTTATTCCTGCTGACCTTGTTGTCTGTGTGTGCTTGGTTTATTGATAGCTATACATTTGCAACTGTTTATAATGGCCACAAGATGAATCAGTAGAGCTATGCAAACACAGAAGGCTATTTTTGCCATTGGCCAGGCAACCCACACAGCAGACACCAAAATCTCACCGGCTGCCCAAGGATTTGTTTTGCTGGGACTTGATGGACAAAATCACACTTTTTTCACCATTTTGCTGCTCATGCACCCTTGTCACCGACTTACACAAATTATCTCTAGGATCTCCAAGCCCTCCCTACATAAAATCCATGACATGAAAAAGCAGCATTCTACTTTTATTGCTATGCAAGCAAAATCTGAACTGTATTGCTAGAATATCATTTTCAAAGTCTCATTAAAGCAGCATTAGTCTCTGCCTATTGACATTTTGAGAAAGCATTGTTTTTGTATACCAACTCCAAGTCTGCTGTTTGTATTGATAGAGCACACTATAACACAGCAATGTGAGGCAAACAGAAGGGATTGGTGTGCAGTTTTTAAAGATATTGACCCTATTTCCTTTTCTTACGACTTCTTACGAAGCGGCTTCTTTTATATTGCATGCATGCGTGCATCATAGACACTTGGATCCCAGTACCCAATGCTGTCTCACACACACCCACACACACACACACACACACTCAGTCAGTCACGCATACACATACACATACACACATGCACAACCACACACACAGAGTAATCCATCTTTTCCATAAAATCCTACCACTGACGCCACCACTGCTGTGAGCCAGCGGCTTTAAGACAGGATTCACTCCGTGCCGCCATGGAATGAGCAGTCGTATTGCTGATATTGAGTGTGTGCACTCGTAGACCCCGGCCCATAAAAACACGCACACACACGCACACAAGCTGCCGGCTTCATACACTAAGCGCATTGTAGTTCATTCAGTCCGAGGCAGAAGCCGCTGACGACGAGAGGCTCTCCCTTCAAAGCGAAAAGAGGGGAATGCAAAATGACAAGAAATAAAAATGTAGTGACAGTGTCAAGAGTCAAGCTGTGGGTCGTACGCTTTTTTTTTTTTGGGTCGTAGTCTCTCCCTAAGAACTGTCATAAGGATTTCTAATTATTTTCCCCTTCCAAACTCATAAAACATGTCCTTCAAGAGAGAGAGCATATTTTTCATCCCGGCGCAAGCCACAGATCTCGTCAATCCTGTTTGTAATTATCAATTCATTTGGGAATATGGGATTTTCGTTAAAAATAAAGGATTGTTTTGCTCTCAGACGAAACCACATCACACAGCATCAAACATAAGCCTTTATTGTATCTTCAAAACCAAGAAAATGGAAATTCAACAATAAGGCGCCACTGACGAAGGCAGAGAGTCCCCCAGGAAAAGAGTTTGCTGTTTGAAGATAACGTTTTTTTTTTGTTTTGTTTTGTTTTCTCTCGCTCTTTCTTTCTCTCTCTCTTTCTCTCTATAATTCTCTTTGTTCTTGTTCTTTGTCTTTCCAGAGGAAGAGGAACTTTGTCAGTGCATCTCAAATGACATGAGAAGCCTCAGCTAATCATTTCTGAAACACATTTTTTTTTCTTTCTTTTTTTGTAGGGGGCATTTATTGGTGTGGCGAGCTGGCAAGAGCAGCACCCACACAATGGAATTTGGGGGAGAAAAGACAATAATAACACAATAAGAAGGATCTCTGTAAGTTTCTGTGTGGTTTCACAGGCTTCAGGGACTTTCTATTCTGCAACTGTGTCACAACTAGTTAGGGATGAAGTCTGTCACACTTCCATGCCTTTGTCATGGTTGTGACAGCATATCTCAGCAACCCCCCCCCACACACACACACACACACACACACACAAACCTGACCTTCAATCCTGACCCTCAATTTGCCCACCAACAAACAAGCTAAATAAATAATCAAATGCTTTTATAAAGAGGAGGAGGGGGAGTTTTGTAACATGTCCATCTAAAAGTACACACAGACTTTTCATGTGGCGCAGGATGTGGAAAAGCTCCCCACAGACTGAGAGCTGGTGAGGCAGATAAAGGCTTTTGTCTTTTTGTTTACCATCAGCGGAGACCAAAAATGTTTGACTTTGAATGTATCGCTTGTTGCTGTATATTTCCTCCTTCTCTCCCTTAATGCAATACAGCTGCACAACCATGACAACCAGTGACTTTGTAAAAGATGGTTGTCATCTCCTGTAATCCTCTGTTCCTCTCACAGGTACAGTATATTTACAAAGGCTTTTTTTTTTTTTTTTTGTCAAACCACCAAGGAGCCGTGAATACCAGGGGATGGGGCAGTACTGATTTGCTTGCATGCATAGATGGTCGTGATGATGATCCAGATGTTATCTCATTCCTTACAATCACAATTAACATGTTTGACAATTTGTCGAAGGGTTTTATGGTATGTGTATGTTGGGGTTGCAAGATGGGTTTTGATGTTCGTGAAGTTCCTCTTTATCTTGAGAGCCAGCACATAATCCACTAGGATGTGCCACACACAGTAAGATATGACTGGTATTTGGACTGACCATAACTAGAACAAGATGCCCCTGAAACAAACAATAAAACTCAAACAATAAAACTGACCGTTTCACAACAGTGAAGCTATTTTTCTCCAAACCAGACATGATGTGTAGCTCTCAAATATGTTAACAGTTTTTTCTCTTTTTTTTTTCACCACTCACACACAGACAATGCCTGCAATCAATTATGGAACACAGCATTCAACGGCAACAAATTAATAATTTCTTTCATGTCTATGTCACAGGTTGGGATGAGACATCTGATTACCATCTAAATACAAATACACAGACTTGAAAATGTTGTCAATTTTTCTGACAAGTTCATGGGTGTTGTGTTTTAATTCTGTGTTCTGACATGGAGCACTTTGACACCTAAATACCACCTGCCATGACACACTCCATGTTCTACAAAACCCACATGAAACCCACCCTGGATAAACAGTACCTGAGTCTCAGCAGTTCCTCTGTTTCCCTTATGCACAGAACCACATTAAGAAAATGGGCATGGGGAGGGGTGGTTTGGGGTTGTTAAAATTTCTCATACAACCCTTCTGCCGCAGGTGGTATATGCCAAATCAACACAGAAGGAACACAGCACACAGCAACTCTGACTTGTGCTGTTAAGCCGGGTCTCCTGTGGGAGAGGGAGCAAGAGGCAGCTGTGCTTTGAGACAACTGAAGACGGGGGCCCCTGACTGATGCTGGGACTTGGGGGCGGAGGGAGAGTGGGCTGGGCTGTCTCTGTTCTCTCATGCCTGGCAATGGCTGGAGCTGCCGTGTGGTTGAAAAGTGGGCAGAGGATCCCTGGAGGACTTAGCAAAGGTCAGACAGCAGAGGTATTGTCTCCTCCCTAGGAGGGTGGAGTGAGGGGCACAGGGTTAGCGTCCAGCATGTGAGAGGTAGGGCAAAGTCAGAGAAAGAGATAATTAACTGATGTCAGAGCTTGTTGGGTGAGTGAACAGTTCCAGTGTCCCTTTAAGCTTTTTTATTCTATCCCATGAATATGATTTAGCTACCTCCTCAAACACAAACACAAACACACACACACACACACACACTCTGTGCATATTGAAATATACAAACCACCCGCATCATCGACTAATCCAAAGTACTCTAAAGTCTGAGGTCAACAGCATCAATCAATAACAAATGCTATGCATTAGGAGGTCGCCACACAGGAAAACACAAATTCACATGCATTTAACCAGCAACACAAACCCACTCCTTTTGTACTGCACAACATTATTCAGTCCTTTTCCTCTCTCCTTCCTCCTTTCCTCCCTTGCATGCACTTAACCCGTGTTGTATTGCTCCTGAATACTACTGTTGACCTTTGCCTCGCTATGTTTGCTCTATATTGGCTAATCTATACGGCCACGTCTCTCTTCTCAAGTATACAACCACTAGCAAATAAAACATAATAACTCTCCTAATAACAAACAGTAAAGGTTAACAGTTTAAATAATAAAGAAATGCAGAGTATGAATGATGGCTGCGAGGACGGGGGGTTAAGTGAAGGGCCCCTGCCCTTGCCAGGGCAAATCTACGCAGTAAATAAGGCTCTTCAGAAGCCTCCGCCAGGCAACGCCATTTTTATATTTGATTAGCGAGTGAGAGCCTCTCCTGCTACGTCTATGTGCTGTTTGATCGGAGACAGCTCAGCCATTGTTTATGGTGGAACGCTGAGAGTTTTTTTTTGTTGTTGTCGTTTGCGGCCTGCCTCCCTATTTGTTCCTTAAAATTACAAACAAGTTGTTTTTTTCCCTTCCCTATTTCTTTTTTTTTATTTGAAATTAAAACAGCTAAGAGAAAAAATATATATCTACAAGTTATTTCGGGTAAGGCAAACAAGTTGCTATTTTCAAGGTCTATCTCTCATTTGTTTATTCTTAAGGTCTCACTCTTGCTTATGTTCACCTCTCTCTCTCTCATTCCCTCTCTCATTCTCTCTCTCTCATTCGCGCTCTCTCTCTCATTCCCTCTCTCATTCATACTCTCTCTCTCTCTCCTCTCTCTCCTGTTCAGGAACAGCAGCAGATGGCAGGGTAATGAAAACAGTGTGTCTGCTTGCATAAGGCTGATAAATGAAATTCACATTTTCAAAACGAATGAATTAGAATAACAGCCCAACGTACAAAAAGGACCTAAACAAAAAAAAAAGGAGCCTGTTTCAGTGAGAACTGCACTCTCTCTACCACACAATCTCCTCCTCCTCTTCTCTCTCTATCTCTCTCTCTCTCTTTCATTTAGAAAAAATGAAACAGGACCACCTGGACCATTGCCAGTCAGGCCCTCCCAATCAATAGAGCATCTCTGGCTGTAATTGCAGTGTTATTATTCAGCATACGGTGCAGTCACCTCTATCCTGGCCCCCAGACACACACACAGAAATATACACATGCGAGCACACACACACACAGACACACACATGAGCACACACACACACGCAAAGACAGAAATATACACATGTGAGCACACACACAAACACGCATGAGCACACGCACGCACACACACACACACACACACACAGAAATATACACACGCACACACACACACACACACACACACACACACACACACACACACACACAGAAATATACACACGCTCACACACACAAACACTCATGAGCACACACACACAGATACACTCATGCATGCACGCACACACATATACACACATAACTCTGTGTGCCTCATTTCTCCTCTCTCTCTCTCTCTCTCTGCTCCATTGGAATGTGCTGTGCCCAGTTGGTGCCCCTGCTGCTGTGACTGCCATGTTTACAGGTTCCATAAAGCAGCTGGGTTCTGGCAGCAGCATGCTGGAGGGGGCGGCCACAGCAGCAGCCCCCGTCTAAGAGAGCGGCCTCGGGGAAGAGCGTGGGCCCGAGAGACCAAGAGCCCGAGCCTGTTTGCTTTTCGGCGGCAGGTACGGCGGCATCAGCGTAGAGCTGCTGCGGCTGCTGCTGCTGTTGCCGCTGCGCTGAGGCATGGAACAACAGCAGCACTGCAAGGCCTTTCCTCCCCTGATAAATACTAAATACTACAAATTGGTGACTGTTATTTACAACTCCGAGAGGCAGCCCTTCACATCTGGGGTCCCGTCAGCAATAGCAATGATCAAAACAATAAGAGTGATATGAAGGGGAGGTCTGGAACATTCCTGTGGTATTATGGGCTATAAAGTCATGGGGGCAGACTCTGTGGGAAAAGTAGATGTATTATATATATATAAAAAACAACATTAATTAGAAAGGCTGTATAACACATACTTATGAGATGTGGGATTTATAAATTATTAGTAATATTTACTCTGTTGAAGACTATTAAATGCATCTGTAACCATCATGATACCTCTCACAGTTGCTATTACAAAAAACACTTCTTTTTTTATTTATGTTTTGTTCTGTAGTGCCTTTACCTAGATGGCAACAAAAGGAGCTTTCAATGTAAAAAAAAAAAAGATTTAATAGTATATTCAATATTTTATTTGAAAGCGGGAGAAAAGTAAACATGGAAATCGAAATATGGATTTGTTGGGTCCCCTGTGGAGATTAACAAGGTATCAGTTTACTCCATAAAGTGTTAAATTGGCACATTACGAAACAAATTCTCTCACAAGAACGATTTTCTGACTTAACAGTAACAGACGTATTCCATTCACCAAAAGGCCTGTTGGGTTTGACTAAGTTTTAAGAGGGCACCCATTGTTGCGTTGGAAATTAAAAGATAATGCATGGTGCAAGTCTACAAAGCATGGTAAGTGAAACCAGTTAACACAAACCATAAGGGCCTTTCAAATCCAGATACATATATTTATTGACACTGACAGGCAGAATTATGCAATCACGTACAATAAATCGTTATGCACCGCATCAGTGACATTGTATGCCAAGCTTTAAAGATTTCTCTCTGATATTTTCACAACACCAAATTGTTTCATGCATGCTTCACCCACATATGAGGAGAAGTTGAATGGCCGATGCCAGTCTACAGTAAAAAAAAAAGGAAAAAGAAAACATAAATTCAACTATTTCTTTACAGCACACTAATTAAAATGTACACTACATTAGCCTAATCACAGACCCCGTGCACCAACCTTAGATAAAAAGTAAACATTGGCTAATTAATAATGCATAATGATGTAAATCATTCATGTTCCAGACACAAATTACTCTCTTGTTTGAAGCGACATTGCCTGGCATGAACACATCAAAGTGGCCCCCACATAAAACATAGCTAAGTTTACTGCACTATTCCCTCAGCTCCCTTCTTTCTCCCTCTCTCTCTCTCTCTCTCTCAAAGCATACATCAGTTGCAGGGCGGCTAATGCTCCTGAGCCGTGACATTATAGCAAGCTATTCGGAGCGACACTGCGGTGCTGTGCAGATATATTGCAGACCTTGTATGGCACATGAGGAGAGAACAAAGAGTAAACAATGTAGCTATTGTTTTTTTTTTCTTCTTTTTTGGTGTGTGTGTGTGTGTGTGTGTTCTCATGTGTATAAATGTATCATATCCTGATTCAAGGTACAGTAAGCAATTGAAAGCCCAGGATCCTGATTCTTAACAGAAATAACTACTCTTTCTCCTTTAGTCACTCTCTGTTTTCCTTGTTACTTTGCTCTGTTGCCCTGGTAACTTGCAAACTCTAAGGCAAAAACCCAACAGTGCTTCAGCACGGGTCCTACAAGTCTGATTTTGAAATCTTTGGCTTCTCTGTACAAACATCAAAAGTGCATGTTTAGTTTTAGTTTTTCTCTTCTTTTTTTTCAAACTACTGGAACGTCTTTACTTGTATTTAACAAAGAACGAAAATAAAGGTTGAATGAATTTGAACATCCACCAGAAATTCATTAGTGGCCATCACTCTGAAGCAGCTCTGACTTTGTTTTTGATACTGTCGTAAATGACAGGGAAAAATAAACAAGGCACGCAAGTATTTTTATTTTAGCGATGACATCTGATACCATAATCATAGTTTGGGTCTGTACCCAGAAGGGCTCTCAGACTTGCACAGCAATGATTCACAGACGACACGCATCAATGCTGGACCCTCCATCAAAGACCAGTGATACTGTTTAAGAGCCTTAATGGAAAACCATAAACCATTAGATGTAATGCAATTTTGGAAATGAAATTTTAAATTCCAATGGCAGACAAAAGCATTTTCAAATGTAAACACGACTGAAACAAAATTGATTTTTGCCATCGTCGGTTTTAATATGGGAATGTTTTTAGCGGCTTTACACCACATCATTTCTCGCTTTATTTATTTATTTTTTCAAATCCTTAGCAGCTAATGTAAAGCACGAGTTAGAACTGACAAACTAAGAAAATATGTAAACAAATAGAAACGTGAAACTGAACTATATCAACAAGCAGGATCAACAGGTGGTTTGGCATCTCCGGTCCCAACGGCTCTAATGAGACCAAGGGCCGATTGAGCCACCCCTCACAACAAATTAGTGTCAGGAGCAAGTGATGCTGCGGACTAGACGTCACACATCTTTCACCTCTGAGCGCCTCTCCTTCCTGAGGCTAATTCTCGTTGCACACCTATGAAAACCTCTCATATTTTCGCAAGTGGTCAGTCCCCCACAGCAGTCTTCTGTGTGGGGAACAGTGTTCTCATTGAGAGCCCTAGGGGGATCTGGGGAGGGGGGGTTAAGGGGGCAAAGGGCTGGAGGGAGACTGGAGGCTGGACAGCAGGGCTGCCTTGCACCTGCTTTTCAAACACTTTAACAGGCAATTATCCCGGCAGGCGAAAGCCAATCAAGCAAGCAGTACAGCTCCCACTAGACACATCTGAAACAGAGAGATAGAGTAAAGTAGAGCGGAGAGAGAGAGTGTGAGTGAAAAAGAGAAGGAAGGAGAGAGGAAGGGAGGGAGGGAGAGGTGGTGAGGAGAGCAAGGCATAGTAATGGGATGTGAGGCATAATATGATCATATGAGTTTATTCTGAGCGCTATTGTTGACTACTACACTCATTACAAAGAAATCACATCCAGATTCACCCTCACAAATTTTGCTTAATCATTCCTTTCTTGTGAGCCATTAATATCGACCCTAAGAGAATAGTGCTTACAGGCATTATACAATTAATAAAGAATGCACGCTAAATGTACACAGTGGTTCTTAAATAACTCAGTAAGTACTTCCTTCGATCTGTGAATTATCATGACTGCAAGTTTTATATAATGCTGACATAACAGCAGGTCGATTATGGTAGTGCATAATTATTTCAGTATATCTTGTTAATTGAGAATTCATTCCACCTAATTAAGTCTGCAATATTAATGTTCTAGAAGCCAGTGTCAGGCTTGTCAAGGTGTGTGTGTGTGCGTGTGTGTGAGAGGGTGTATTGAATGAATTTATAAAAAGGTCTGCATAACAGAGTACACGATCATCACTGAGGCGCCACAGAGCTAGAATGTGACACTGATATGCGATGGGGGGCTTCCGCAATTAAAATATGCAAATAGTGAATGACTCGAGAGCCTCCCCAGCTTGCCAGTATCAGACGAGGATCAACACAGTCTCTGCCACTCGTCATCAGATGCCTAGCAGGAGGCAAACAATGGACAGTTAGTGATCACATGTGTATTTTAATCTGCAGACGTGTGTGTGTGTGTGGGTGCATGACGGTGTATTGATGTATGAATGTTTGAATGTGCTCTTGGGTGTGTAAATGCCACAATATGCATCAGTGGCCCACGACATTTGCATGCATGTATATCTGTGGGTGGTGAACTTGTAGAATAGTGGATGATGCCAGAGGGCAAGGTCTAGTCGCTTGGTCTTACTGAGCCTGTTGCAAACATGTCTGTACATGAGGGTTGTGACCAACCCTAACAAAACAACCTCAGCGTGACGACTGCCATAAAGCAAACAGTCAAGGCGTATAATGAAGCCATTTCTAAGAAGATGGCAGTGTGTTTGTGCATGCGTGTGTGTGTGTGTCTGTGTGTGTGTGTGTGTGTGTGGTGGGGGGGCCTGTGAAGCTCGTTAAGATGATTAAGGGGTTAAGGGAGGACATAGGATCTGTCTTCTGGAAGTAATTAAGCAAGACAGTGGAGAGAGAGAGAGAGGGAGGGAGAGAGCGAGAGAGAGGAAAAAAGAGTCCCAGCAGAACATAAAAGTTTCCATTTTCTAAAATGTAAATCAAAAACATATTCATTAGTATCGGAAAACGAACATGCAAATCTCCACCACTTGAAAAGGACGGCTAAATATGTACAAGAGAATAAACAGAGAAGCCATCTGGTCCCAAGTTAGCGGCTCCATCTTTCTGAGGTTTATCAATGAGTCCCCCCCTTCTCTCTCTCTCCCTCTTTTTCTTTTTCCCTCTCACTCTTTTTCTGTCACACATTCTCTCTCTCTCTCTCTCTCTCTCTCTCTCTTCCTAGCTGTTTAAGGATTATGAGGAGTCAGGGATAAGCCACTAGTTAGGGAAGACATCTAATGATAAGCCGCTGTCTCCACGCTTTTACGACCACTCTCGCTTTGAATCTCCCACCACCAGCCCTGCCTTACAGCACATGTGGGAAGGAGAACCCTCCACACACACTCGTCTGTCTTTACAGTCTCACACAGCAGCATAGAAGAAGAAGAAGAAGAAGGGAAGAAAGGAAGAAGGGAGGGGGAAGCAGAGGAGAGTGGTTGAGTAAGCAGTGGTGGAGGAAGGAAGATGAGAGTCATCCTTGGGCCTTATCAGATCGAGTCTGAGGATCTCTGTGTGCCCAAATTAGGAGTAGGTCTGAAGAGGGCAGAGGAATGTCTGCCGTCATGACAGAGACGACACAGGCACGACTGGCATCGTCTTGGCTGGCTGGCGGGGCACTTGAGAGGAGAGTGATTTACGCTAGTGTCTGGCACAAGCCATCTAACCCCCCCCCCCAACACACACTGACATGCACACACACACTTGCCCACCACCACATACAGCTTCAAAAGTTGAATTCCCATAAATGCCAACCACCCCTTCCACCCTTTATCTGGGACAAGAGGGTGTTGGGATGGAGCTGACGCATGCCAACAGGCACTCGTGCCAAGTCAGGGCCCACATTGGTGGTGCCACGCTTCTCGCTTCGTTCCATTTCTGCTCTTGCCTCGCCAGCCTCTCTTTGTTCGGCCTTGACGGGAATGTATTTTTGTTTTTACAACTTTATTGTTGTCCGCCTGCCACAGTCCTCATCTGAGGCATTTTTTTTTTTTGTAGAGTGTGTGTGTGTGCGTGTGCGTGTGTGTGTGTGTGTGTGTGACTTTGCATGTGGGTATGATGACTGTTGGGTGTATATGACTATACGTTTGTGTTTATATGTGTGTGTGTGTGTGTTGTGTGTGTGTGAGAGAGAGAGAGAGGGAAGGAAGGAGAGAAAGAGAGAGAGAGAGTTGGAGGACTTGGAGAGCCTTGCGTGCGGCGTGCATGCATGGGGCAGCTAAAGCGTCTCCTTCTGCCACCCATTCGTTTTTTCCATTCATCCCAACGCCTGACCGCCCCATCACATTAAGCCTCCCCACCGATTACTTGCCTTTTAACCTGCGCCAACTGGGCAGGGCCATCAGAGAAGTCTGTGTGCGGGAGGGAGAGAGGAAAGAGAGAGAGAGAGAGAAAGGAGAGAGAGAGAGGAGGGAAGGGAGAAAACAAGAGCCCGACGCTCTGCCCCTAATTTGTTTACGGGCCGATTTTATATGGCGATCATGTGAAGGGATAAAACGCATGGGCTCACACGCGGCAGCTTGCAGGCCATCTTTCATGTTAACCCCGGTTGACATGCGCGCGATTCCAGGCCAGAGGTTTTTTTCCTCTCTCTTTCTCTCCTCCTCTCTCTGCCGCTTGTTTTATTTTTTTTTAATGTCACTTGGTTGTTTTTCCAGGCCATGGTACTCACACACCCAGGCCACAAATGAGGCCTACAGATGGACACATATGACCCAGAAGAACGTAAAACCAGCTCTTCTCCCTTGTCAGCTGTAAGGGTCCAACCTCCTTTTTTCTCCTGACTTCAATTTTATGCTCTTTTGAATAAACCCTCAAACAGATTGGTGATAACAACACCAAATAAACTAGAAATCTATTCTAATAACTAGTGTTGTGGAACAGAATCACACAAAGCTGCATGCTACGTGAGCGATACCAATGATTATCAACTGTAATCATGAATTTTATAAGAAAAGGACAACAAAACTAAAAATCTGATGCTTTGTGCTGGTTAGCTGTTAAAAGGTAGTGTGCGTATCTTTCCGGATGTTTGTGTGACTAATCTGACTCCAGAGAGTTGTGTGTGAGGGAGTACCTCGGGGGCAACACAGTCTATTGCCTACAGCACTTAAACTGACCAGATGAGTTAAAAGCTAATTGCTGCGAAATGGGATAATGTTGCGCCGATCCCCAAAGGGCCGCTGACACTGCTGACTGGAGGCCTGCGGAAGTCGCCCAAGCGAAGCGAAGTCGAGCAGCGCTTTTCAAGTAAATGAATGAAATATAATTAGCGAATGCCTTTTCACACAAGGCATTAGCAACTTCAGAGAGTGATCCGTTTGACTGGAAATTATTAGGAAACTGTTTATCGGTCGATGGCTTTGATGGTCTTGATGCCACACCAATGCACTTGTGTGTTTTCTTCTCAACCAAACACCAAAGGACATTGTTTTTCTCCTTTCACTTTTTTTTTACAGACTTTGAAGTTAAAACATGTTTCAAGCTCTTTGTCCCCCCCCCCCCCCCCCAAATACATCAGTCTCTATTTTATCCCGAAAAGCTTTGCAGCATGACAATAATTGTGCCTCTCTAAACATCCTAAATCCTTGTTTCTATGACACCATAATTTAATTTCGCAAGCAGATTATTCGTCGACTTCATTTTCAGGCATTCCATCAAGTCACTTTCGACCTCACATGTTTCTTTCATTTTCATCAATTCAAACATTAAATGATAAAAGTGGGAACACCAACGACGTCTGTTGCACACAGCGAAATGATGAACCAATTAAGCTCATTAACAGATATCCTTGCGACACGCACAGTTGAACGTGGACTCTTTTTTTTCATGCCTGTGGTTTGCTTGCAAGATGGCAAGGTGGATCTCTTCATAGACCTCACTAGATGTTTCTGCATGGCAATATCATTGCTAATCATCTCCAGTAATAATGAGGTATAAACACAAGGTTTGTTTTCGTCCAAGCATGAGTGAGCATGTGTGTGTGTGTGTGCGCACGTGCTTGCGTGCCATCTAAATAATCATAATGCAGTTTCATCCAGAGACTGACACCAATACCATCCTCTCTCTGCCGTGAGAGAGACATGCTTCATTCTTGTAATGGAGGCAGAGCCCATTCAAACACTCTTTCATAAAAATGGATGGAAGTCATTATCATCTACTGGAAGAGTCTGTGAAATGGGTGCACTGGCATAAAAAGGCAGATTTTTCCAAGCTCTCCATTCCCAACAAGTGGGAGCAAATCCCTGGGGACCATGAATGTTTGTGGAATACTAATGGAGAGACATAATCTCTTTAACCCAAGAAGTGGCACACTCATATCCAGAGAGTGGTTCACCCATAGAGCTAAACCACACTGTAAGCTGGATGAGCTGTGTGCTAACTTGTCCAAGTGATGCTACTCACTGTTGAAGGCACTGAGACCTAGAGTATTTATTGTATTTAAACACAGCTGCCCATGTATTTGCTATTAACATACTTAATCTCATGTTTGAAGACATGTATACATTTGTAATGTTATGTGATACTTTGAAAGCACCATATAAGACCTGCAACTCAAGCATTTCTTTAAATATGTGGTTACTCACACATTTTTCACTAGAAATGCTATAATATTGTGGCCAAAGATATAGAAATATTTATCATGCTTAAACCTTCTAGAGTGATAAATACACGTGACACACATGCATGCACACATGTGATAACAAATGCAGGCACACACACAAACACACACACACACACACACACACACAAAACAATCACATTTATAAAACATAGACACACACACACACACACACACACTGGACCAGCCAAAGATATGGTAGGCTACTTGTCCTGATAATTCTCTCCTCTCTCACACATACCCACTACCACCATCCAACACATGCCAACAAGAACACACTTATAGAGATACAAACATGTAGACACACGCACGTACACAAACACACACACACATACAAATTCAGTGAAAGAGCGAGTACAGCATATTGCCGTAGGAAATGCGACAAAAACTGAAGGGAAATGTCAAGCTATTTTAGGGCTTCTAAAAACGGAATTTGCAAGCATAGACAGTGGTGTGCCGGTTACAAAAGAACCAAGAGGATTGCAGATCCAGCAGTATTTAGTTTGGTTTAATTGTCCTCTACCTCCTTCGAAAAAAAAACGATGATCACACACAATAGGACCTGTTTCATTATTGATGTAATTGTGTTTGATTTCCAACATCAGGCTGTTTAATTTTCTATTTTAATTATCTGTGTCAGATCCAAAACTATGCAAAAAATTGCTGTGGGAATAAAAACTCTCAGAAATGGGCTAAATATTTGTCTCTGTGTAAAGGCTCAAGCAAAAATGTCGGATTACAACTGAAGCAACTGTTGGACAGACAAAAGCTTGAAGCTCACCTAAGAGAATTGGCAGACAGGTGAACACACACACACACACACTAGCACTCAACAATCAGATTCCTCTCTTTCATTCTCCACAATCTGAGTAGTTACACAACACTATGGGCCAGCATGGGGATAACTTCATGCAGTGTAAGGCTGTCTGGAAAGATGTGTCTGCACAGAGTCTTCCCAATGAACCAAAAAAAAAACACCCAGTCAAACCCACCTCTATCATCTAGCAGCTGCACTAATCTGAAGGAGCAGATGAGAACTAAAGTAGAGCCCATTCTCCTTTTTTGGCATGGAGATCACTGCTGAAAGAAACGTCTCGGCACCCCCTAGTGGCGAACTGGAAGGCTGCCTCCAGTGCTGCCAAGATGAAGTGTGTGTGTTAGGGCCCCCTTGGGTTTTTCTTCAGGGATTGGGCAGTAGGAAGATACCATGGGCTGCAGAGAGAAAGAGAGAGAAAATGGAGTGACAGAGAGAGAGAGAGAGAGTGGAGCTGGAGTCCTGGATCAACAACTCTGACTGAGAAGAGAATCTGCATGCTATATGTCTGTTCTTGCACAAGGGGAGATAACTGTGGTTTAAAATGTAAAAAAATGGAAATACTTGGTAGTACAAAAAAACATATGACACAAGTTCTGAATGTATGGAAAGAACTTTTCTGTCATGTCCCAATACAATGAGCCTTGTTTCAGGGTAGTCAACAAAGCACTGCGAGTGTCACTTTCCATTTAAGGGACATTCTTTTACACACACAAACACACAGATACAGCTCTGTTTTTCTGGAAAATGGTTTCCCCCAAAATGTGCAAAAAAATGAAATAGCAAAGAAAAAGTTTACTCAAAGCCAGAGTGAGTCCAGACAAAACAGTTGATGTGATGGTGGGTGTTATTTGTGGATAAATAGCAGTCCTTCATGTCCCAAACGTGTGTGAAGCCAGAGTGTCAACCGTCAGCACGCGATGATTCCAACCACCAGGGTTTGATGGCACATAGGTATGTTTGCTTGGCATGAATGAAAGTATTTTTCCAACTTAGCCCATCTGGATTTTGCACATCTTCTCAAGGAAAAGACACATTACAAACACTTTTTATAAAAAAAAAAAAAAAACAGACAGAGGCACAGCAGTTTCCTGTTCCTGTTTCCTGGGTCAGTGTACCTTTGTGTGTTACTTTACATTTTATTTAGATCCCTGCCCTTGTGCAGTAATCTCTATATCTATCTCTATAAAATTCAAGCTAAAGTTTGATAGCTAGACTAGCACCACCTTTTAACATTGCACTTTGCTATAGTACTATGTCAAGGTAGCTCTGGAAGGCTTAAGATTCCGCAAGTCAAAATTCTAGCAACCAATTAGCAGACAGAAATTGGAAGCAGAACCAATAAATTTAAAGTTCAAAGTGCCCACCCACTTCAAAGTAAATGTATGTCTATCTATTGCATTAAGTCAAAGAGTCTGGCCCACCAGGCTAAAAGTAAAGGTGTCATCTCTGCCACCAGAAATGTTAACAAGAAGCTTCTAATGAAGTATTCCTTTCAGGGCCTCTATGAGGTTGAATAATTTATCCATAGACGTTAGAAAAACAGAGAATACCAGCTTGTATAAAAGTAAAAATTAATTTTCTAAACCTGATATGTGGATAATTTCTTTAAAATGTTTGGAAGCTGGAATGCTTTCTTCTGCTGTATTGTTTCTTTTTGTGTCTGTAGTATATTTCAGCATTTGACTGCATATTCTGACTTTTTACATATTTGCATATTCTGACTTTTTAAATGTTGATCTCTGTACCAACTGATTTTTTTTACTTTAGTGTATTTTGTTATGGTGGACCCCAGGGAGATGAGTGACCAGGGGTGCCGCCGGGGGGGGTTAGGATGATTCCAAGGGCCTGGCACTGATAGGGGGCCCTAGAGAACATTTTAATATTATAATCAATGTTTGGGAGGCCCAAATAATTTTCGGTCATAGGGCCCAAAATTTCTAGCGGCGCCGCTGCGAGTGACCACTTTGTGGAAGCTAACTGGGATCCAAATAAAGAATAAAGAACTCATGTTTCAGTCTGTGAATTCAATCTGTGAACACTTGTATCACATAGGCCTAAGCCTAACGCACAGCAGGGAATGCATTTGGAGTGTAGTAGGCCTATCTGTGCTGGCCTAGTTTTCAACTTAACTGGGAATCAAGGCCTAAATTTGGAGTCCAAGTTTTGCAGGAGAAATACTATGTGAACTAAAGCAGATCTCTATCTGTAGGCTATGACTCCCGTGTCAAAAACGCACTGACGAAAACTTCCATATCACACTTTAGACGTGTGTGCTCTCGTTATGGCAGTCAGGCAAGAACAAGGAGATGTAATAGGCTTCTATGGAACCTAATCACATCGCTCTCTGGCGCGCCCTTACGTCCCCCTCAGGAGAGGGAAATCTGCGTATAGCCTGAACAGCACGTTATTCACAAAGTGCGCTTATAGGCCTCAATCGTAAAAACTAGCGCAAAATAATGCTGTCCAGCAAATCTATTGGCGTCTCTCACACATTTCGCGGGAAAGCATTAGGCGTCGAGATTAGAAAAAAAGATATAGTCACTGTAAAGAAACGAGTCCCATAATTCATTTGCTACGCAAGGCTTAACCGCTCAATCAAAGCCGCCCTCTGCGCATTGGAGGTTGCCTAGTACCGCTCCCCAAACCCATGTGCTGTATCCATTACCTGCCGCCGGCCTACATTGCACAGGGGATGAGTAATATATTCCTATACATCGCTGTACATATTATGTGTTTCCTGGCGGTGGCACTCCATTGCCAATATAATAAACATGTTATTCTATCGGCGCAGACAAATGTAACATTATTCACAATTCTTTTCTTTTCTCTCCCTCCTCCTCATGCAGTGGTTGCAGCGGCGGATGGTTTCGATTTTTAAGAAGACAGGCCAGTCAGCCATATGGGCAACAGGTTTGTCTACACTGTGTTTTGGGGTATTAATAAAATCATCACTGAGCAGTTTTGTCATATTAGCTGACACTGAGGCGCACTGAAACTAAAACTGGTGAGTTGTGACAATGTTAGGAAGCTCTCTGTGGAAAAGGGTGACTCCCATATTTCTTTGGGATTAAATGTCTGGCCATAAACATGACTAGGCACATTTCCTTCACAAGAAGTTACAGTAACATTCTCCTGTGTAAAGCTGCAACATAACATATTATAATTTCTGTTATGACTAATCAACATCAACCTTCAATTATTTAGAACTAACGTGCCCTACCTTGACAGCTACACATACACACAATATGCACATGAATTTGGGCCTCGCGATGCAAAGTGGTATGAAAAGCTGAGGACCAGCGACAGCCAGCTATTTTAGAGTGTTTTTTCCGTCTGGTCTCCAGAGCGAATCGGCTAAATAAATGACGGTCGGCAGGTGTGGAGGCCAGAGTGTCCCGCCTGCCTCTGTAACTCCGATCTCCACCTCTCTTATCTGTTAAACCCCGGAACTCCAGCCTGCTCAGCACGGAGGCTGGCGACAGTAGTATCCCCCCCCCCCCCCCCCCCCACACACACACACACACACACACACAAGACAGGCGCCTGCAGACGAAAAATACACTTGCTTCCTCTGTAAATAAACCAGGCCCGACCAAAACCCTCCCACACCAGCTTCCTTCTCCTTCACTCACCCCTTCTTCTACTCCTCCTCTTTCTGTACTCGTCCCAGTGTGTATCACCCTCCCCTTCTCACAGCAACTATCTGTGCACTCCCAAAGACAGCATCTTCCCGCCAATGAAACATTTACATCATTACATTTACATTTACATTTAGGCAGTTAGCAGACACTTTTATCCAAAGCGACTTACAAAAGAGGATAACATTCAAGCTACGACACAATGAAAGAAACAAACAAGGGGTGCATATTGCTAACATAGAAACTGCACCATTTTAAGTTTAAAGTGCAATAGTGCAGAGAAATTAAATTGTTAAGTGCATTCTCAAAGTTTACGCCAGGAGATATTCTCGGAAGAGCTGGGTCTTCATGAGTTTCTTGAAGGTGGAGAGGGTATCAGTTGATCTGGTAGCATTTGGGAGTTCATTCCACCAGCGCGGAACCAGATATGAGAAGAGTCTGGATTGACCTGCACGAGGTGTTGGCCGTGCTATAAAACGTTCCTTAGAGGAGCGAAGCGGTCGTCGGGTGACATAGGGCTTCAGGAGAAAGACCCGAGCGTCAAGTCTTCATTCGTCTTGGTAACAGTGTTGATGAGACAATGTTCATATACAGGAGACAGTGTTTAGCTTTTCAAAGAAAAGTATGTGTGCGAAAAATGATTTTGTGTCGAAAGGCATAATAAAGCAGAGTTGCCTTCTACAACCGGTTGAACTCTTCTACTCCGTTCATTTATTGAAAGAGATAATGAAATGTATCTTATTTCAACTATGGCAAGATTTAGTGAGTTTCCACAATGATATATGGGTTCAATACGCAGGTATTGATTAGCAATACACCAAAGACAATATAAACGTAATAGATTGCCATAAAATAAATACAAAATCCGCGAGCCGGACCCACGAAAACACGAGACATCGTGCGCACGCGTTGCACAATAAATATCCAATTCCTTTGACGGCCGCACGCCTGTTAGCCGCCAGTATTTATAGTTATGGAGCGTTAGGTGAAAATAACCCCGCTGTTAACCTGCACACTTTATTATGAAGTTTATTGGGCTTGTCTGTGGCCGTGGAAATTGCTAATCTATATACTTCATCACAGAGAGAGAGTCCGCAGAATGGCAACACCCTATTTACTCTAGTCGATTTATTTTACGGGGTCTGTGGCTTGATTCGCCCGCTTATGAGTAGGGCAGGCAGTTATTCCCTACCCTACCCAACGCAACCCATACCCTTTTTCAAATAATGGTCTTTTGTCTGGAGATCTATGTTTTAACATTCAAGAGAGGAATATATTTAGTTCTAATGCTATTTTGGAGACTTTCTCATTCAAGTTTGTTTGGAATGGATCAACACCGACAGGTTAGGCCAGTGTTGACAGTGATGAGCCAGCGAAACAGGGCTACGTGACAGAGGGAAGGGACACATTGGTGTTTGACAGTGATCTGTGCTGAAAAGAGCACATGCAATTCAGGCTTGTGGGAGAGGATTTGGGTACCTGTGACTGACAAAATATTTAGGATTAGTTTACAACTTCTGAATCTTAATAAAAAGTATTTTGGGTAATATTTTGTATATATATTGTCATATATTTGTATATAACTTATTTTACTATTGGTGACTTGTCTAACGCACAAACAAGTGTAATGTATAGCCTAAGCCTACTGTAAATAAGAAACAATCCACTGTAGTTTGCCCTGTATTAGAACTTTTAAAATCTCCCATAGACATTTAATCTGTACTCTGCATTTACTGGTTAAAAAGTGCATTTCTGATATTGCTCAGTTTATTTAGAAACCAGATCTCAGGCATTTCCTTCATATTCAAGTAATAGATGTTTTTTAATTAGCAGATGTAAAACTCTATAAGATACAAAACCTCTGTAATAATTTATGTCTATAAATACCACACTAATATCTAGGCAACTATAAAAATTAAGGCTGTGTAGTAGTCATTAATATTTCTGTTGATCTTATGGACTGATGACAGACTGAAAATAATACTTCCTTATGTTTTTGTTGTAGGCATGTCAAGAATGCCAAACTATATTTTTTACTGCCATACACATTGTACAGTAGGCTACTACTTTTTAACTGCACTGATAACAATCCCCTCACAATGTAATGTTTTTTGTGGTAAACCACCAGAAACTTTTAAGAATGTTAATAATTACAAGCAGAAGTTACTATATACTCTCTCTCTCTCTTTCCCTCCCTCTCTCCCTCTCTCTCTCTTTCTGTCCTCTTTAGTAAGTTCTGCAAGACCGATAGTTAATTAGGTGTCTGGTTTAAAAATTCAGACTGCTTTGTCATGCACACAGCAATGCATTTGCAGTGATATGCCTTTTCAGGTTGAAATATCAATTTGACTCATGTTCCCAAATAAATCATCCTAATATATATGCTTTCACTTGCTCAGTGTACAAGACAAATCCCACTGTTACGCAGTATTTCCCATGTAACCAGTGTACAGTGTGCAGGGATTAGAATAGCAGTAGTTTGTCTGTAATATCCCTAATGTTGAGCTTAATTACCTCATTACATATTAATTATTTATAATGTGTATTTATGGAACTGATTAAAAAAAATATTTCAATGCAATTCAGATTACTTTACTGAAACAAATCACATTATGTAAACATTGTTTTGCTTCTTGCAAGACAGATTTTATTCAGCGAGTGATCTGTTATAGAGCAATGTAGTTTCTCTGATATGTTTGGATACTGTAGCATGAATATTGTCGCTGAGACACGTGTTACTGGACTCTTTTGATATCACTGAAATAGGACTCTCATGTGGTGAACCAATTATTGTGTTCTGTGAGATATAGTGCAAGTAGACACCACACATTATCCTTTGTCACAACATGTGAAGCCTGGTGTTACACTCGGTAATTCAGCATGGCATTAAGGTTCAGTGGAGCCCCACCAGATGAAATTTTCACCAGACGCCATTAATTTATGTCACAGCCTCACAGATGGTTAGATGGATTCGCACGAATGGCACGAATTTCCTTGTACTGCAGCAAGTGTTGTTTTTTTTAGCCTGGCCATCCTACATCCACATACATTCCAGCATTGAGATTTATCCATGTTAGATTAACTTTGTAATTAAACTTTTTTTTTGTCTTCTCTCAGATTTGTTGTTGCATGTAGTTGGGACAGGCAATTATAGAATAATGAGTAATGTCTAAACAGGAAACTTTTTTAATTACCATGAACTCATTGTTAATGCTTTTGTTGAAATATGTGATCTACATAAACACAAGGAAAAGCATCCCAGCACACACAATATTTAGCCTTCCATATCGTATCAGTGCTGTGCTGTGAGAATGCAAATTAAATGGTTTAGATCAACTGCACCCCATCACCCTTTTCCCCCTATTTCCGAAACATACATTTCAGCAAGCAGATATATGACTCTTCCTGAAAGCTACGCAGTGCATTTATCTAGATTAGCAGCTACCCATTGCCCACCCAACCCCAGCCTGACACCCCCATCCACTACCCCCCTCCATTTGTCGTGGTTGTTTTGTCAGAACTGTTTAGAGGGACATAAAGCCTGCTTGTTTTGACATATGGTTTCTCGGTTTTGTTTTTGTTGATAATGAGAACCATGCACTCTGGCGAGCGGGGCCGGGGCTTGAGACACAGCGGTTGCCGTGGCAGCAGCCGGCCTAGGACGGAGAAGAGGGAAATTACCTGAGGCAGCCCCCACCCCCCAACCCCTCAATACACATACACACACACACACACACACTCCTTTTTTTCTCCTTCCCTGGTTTTCCTCCCCTGTCTCAGAGCGAATGAGATTTCAGGTTTCGCACGGCCCTGGCGATGGGATGAATGGTGGCGGGCAGACGGGCAGGCGGGTAGGCGAGAATGCGAGGGAGCAAGAAGGCAGACATTTGGGTGTGGGAGTGGCGCTGATTGGAGGTGCAGACGCATGGCCCCAATGCCGTGAGTGATTACAGGTAACGCAGCAGAGGCCTCTGGGGCCCGCCTAATGAGCAAGTGTTCCCCGCTAACTCTACCCCTTCCTTGTTTATCTCTTCACCTCTCCCTCTATCCCTCCCTCTTTCCCTCTCTCTTCCTATCCCTGCACTCCTCCCACTCCTGCACTCATTGTCCGTCTTGCTGTTACACATACTCACACATACTTTCTCCGCTCTCCAAAACAATTCCACCCATGTCTCTTGGGGATATGGGTACATCTATCCTCTTTTTTATACCACTACTTACACAGATGCACACAAACACATACACAAATGCTCCCCCAGTTAGTTACACACTCACACACACACACACACACACACACACACACACACACACACAAATACTCCTACCTCCTCTTTCCTGTTGCACAAACACATACACTTTCTTTTTTCTCGCTCTATTGCACCCTCAAACACACACACACCCTCTCTTACACACACACCCACACACACTCCAGGTGCGCTCTCAAGCTGTGGGACAAAGGCCCTCCTGTGACTGGTCCAGGTTGGCTGGAAGTCTGGCAGCGTTCATATTTTCCAGCATGCACAGCTCGCTCTTTTTCGGGCTGTGCTGGAACAAAAGCTGATTCTGCCATTTTTTCAGTGCAGGGGAAATTGGGTAATTTGACCCGCCGTGACCTGATCATGTAGACGCTGACCTGCCTGTCGGACAGAAGCCTTGTGCTGCCTGCACAGGGTTTCCAAGGCACTAATCATTCAGTACAAGGGTCATGGCAAAACTACAGACACTATGTGCAAGATTAAGAGGGACAGTGTGTGTATGTGTGTGTGTGTGTGTGAGAAAGAAAGAAAGAAAGAAAGAAAGAAAGAAAGAAAGAAAGAAAGAAAAAGGCTTGTAGACTTTTGTGTCTCCAGTGTGCATATTTTTAATTTCTTTTGTCTTTTCACTTTTGTTCACAACATAACACAGACCAACAACAGCAATATAACTGTAAATACCTGCGATCAGAAACATTTAGTAAACTAAGCACAGATCCTTGTAAGGTTTTTCAAGCTATTATGAAAGGAAACTGGGTAAAGTAACAGCCCTGTTTTAAAGCAGAGCAAGTTTCATCTGTCAATATAACCCCTCCACACACACACACACAAACACACATACACACACCCACTATACTGTAGACAATCTCCTCATAGTCTATAGAGGAGATGGAAATGTGTTCTTTTTTCAATGTAGCCCATGGTGAAACGCTTTCTGCCATTCAGTATACCACAAAGTAATGTCTCTGAACTCTGAAGCCCTTTATGTGTTTTTTAATCTCTTAGTTGTCGGCTAAATAGCAGATAAATCATTCCACTAAGCAAGGCTGGGGAGGGGCTCGGTGAGGACACACAATCACCCAGAATAAAAAGGCAGCAGGAAAAAGCTGACATCAGCACCGTTCGATGGCTGGGCCCTTGATAATGGGTTGGATCAACGCCCCCTCACACCACCACCCCCAGCGTCAGCACACGCACTCTCCCTCTACCAGCCTCCCCCTCCCCCACCCCCCGCTTGTTGTCCCAGGGGCACCGCAGCATCCCAACTCCGTTCTTCGAGTTGGAGCTATGGGATGGAGGCTATGGCCAAAAAGCCTCTTGTCATCCCCACAGCCGCCCCAAGCGCTCCCATTAGTTTCAGCGGGTGCTTACTTTGCGTGCACCACGCAAACACATGGCACAAGGGCATACACCAGCTGTAATAGCACTCCCTGTAGAATAAGATTGTGTGTGTGTGTGTGTGTGTGTGTGTGTGTGTGTGTGTGTGTGTGTGTGTGTGTGTGTGAGAGAGAGAGAGAGTCTCTGTGTGTGCAAGAGTGGATAAAGGGAGAGATGTCTGTGTATGCGTGTGTGTGTGTATGTGTGTTTGAGTATGGAAACTGCCTATTTGTCTGGGCTTTTCAGAAGTTACAAGATTTTTTTTGTTATCATAACTATATTTTCATTTTTCCACTTTGTGATTTTCCTCGCTGGTTATTTCTGTCTGCTTTTGCACTGGACTGAAAGAAAAACAGGAGGAGGAACAGTGAGACTGAACTGAAGTTTGTTTACTATTCCTGCCGTGGTGTTTAGAAAATAAATCGTGGCACTTCAGCACGTCAAAACAAGTGATGGAAATGTGGAGGGGTGGTGGACTTGATGTGTGTGTGTATTTGAGTCTGTGGTGTGTGTGTGTGTGTGAGTGAGTGAGTGTGTGTGTGTCTGTGTGGAGAGAGAGGAGGTCTTTCAGCATTGGTTTGCCTGTCAGATGGTGATACAAATGACTCTGCTCATCTCCCTCTTCTGGCTACACTTCACTGTTTATTCTGATAGGTAAATTGCATTTTTCATGCCACAGTGTAAGAAGCAGCACAATGAGAACACCACTCCATCTGATTGAAAGCCATTTGAGCTGAAGCTGCCCGGCCGTCTCCCTCAACACGTCTATTAAATGGTTCTCATTCTTTGTCATTTGTTTAGACAACCCGACATTTTCCCATCGATAGAAGTAACACCTAGACAAACAAACCAGTCATTCCCACTCCGTGCGGCATGGCGGAGAAACAGAGGCTCTTTGTCGTTCAGATGTAACGGGCAACATGGCTTCAACTCGGAAGAGACGCCACTGCTGTATGTGTGGCGTCATTCATTTTTGTAGCGTCACAAAACAGGAAACAATCCAAGACACTGAAAGAAAGAAAGAAAGAAAAAAACAGACATAGAAAGAAAGAAAGAAAAAGACAAACATAGAAAGAAAGAAAGAAAGAACGAAAGAAAGGAAGAAAATCATGATTTACACAGTGATGAGACAGTGTCACAAGATAATTGTACATGCTGTTGTACTGCCATAGGCCTTTAGACCTGCATAGTTTACAGGGACAAAAAACAGTGTAGCCATCAACTGTCTCAGTGTATGGGCTTCATCCTGAGAGAAACTGCCTGGTTTCCACATCACACATCAGGAGGGATGAGATGGGTATCAGCAGATATGCCAAAGAGCCTCGCAGCCCACAGGATGTCACGCTGTAGGAGAGACAAAGAGAGAGAGAGAGAGAAAGAGAGAGAGAGACTTCTCATCAACCTTCCTTCTACCAGCTCATTCATCCTCATTTCAAACCTCTTTCCTAAAACAAACACAGCCACAGTGTATGCATGAGTTGAACAGCGTATATCTTTTTTATAAGGCTGCACAGAACACGTCTTTGATAAGGAGACAGGGCTGGACAGGCTAACACAGCTGACTAGAGCAGAGCAGATGTGTGCTGGATTTCACCTAGCTGTCATTGCGCCATGTAGAAGCACAAAGTAGCATAGAGTAGGGAGTGTAAGAGCAGGGCTGCCAGGCCATGCCAACGGGAGATGATTATAAACAAAGAGGCAATATGAAAGATTTCCATTCCACTCGTCTTCAAAGTAAACATGCAAGAGGGAAAAGGGGCTGGGGGGTGGTGAAATGAAAAAAGCGCAATGGAGAGGGAGAGAAAGAGAAAAAAAATCCAAAAATTATACATGCCACGGCACAGTGGAGTTTGGGATAATTTTTCCATCTCTCGATCCTGAGGCAGTGTCTAATTATCGCATCATAATGAAAATGTTAAAATAACTTTGGCCTCTCCTTGGGACGTTGCCCGGCGAGGAAACACACATCTCTCCTCTACGCACCGACTTTCTGCTGCTTTGACTCTTGAGCAGTTTTTTTTCGTCATTGTTTCTCTCTTTTTGCGTTTTGTTTTTCTTGCAGTCCACCACAAGTTGGACCCGATAGCCCCTGTGTGTCACGCACAGGCAAGAAAGATTGTGTGCTGAGAATGTAAAGCAGAATATTCGGAGACCCTATTAAAAAAGAATGAGCGCTCTTTATAATAAATCAGACTGCTGTCATGTCCGACCAGTAAATGTTATGATAACTGGATGGTGTTCAACAGTAAAAAGCAGTCCGCCAATTGTTAAACATTGCAGTGTTAAGGTGAAATAAAAGGCCCTGGAGAGATATGTCAGAAACTTAAATCGTGGTCATATCCCCTTGCAGAAAAAAAGGCTTTCTTGATGTGTAGCACAAACATTACATACAGATAATCATAAGATGGGAATGTGCCAGAAATGTTTTATTGATTCTGTTTTAAATATAACATTGTGTAAGAGCGGGGCACAAAGCTTTAAAAGCATTCAATGTTTTGTCTGAAGACTGCAAATGCTTTGTCAAGAGGAAGAGGAAAAAAGAGTGCTCAGTGGCTTACAAGTCAAGCTAATCAGGTCCTGATAAATTTGAACATTTCCTCATGGATATATGAAGGTCATTGGATTGGGGCAAGTTGTGAAAGCACATGCTCAGACACACACAAACACACACACACATACACACACACTCACACACAGACATACAGAAATATACTCGTTGCAGTACACAGGAAATATGACAGAGCCCAGGCTGAAGGACAGTATAGGTTTGTCCAATTTCAAGCCAAGGAGATTGCCTTTGAATTTATCCCCTTCGCTGTGTTATGGAGGGGATGGCAATGCCAGAGTCACCTCACAGGATTTACTATATGTCAGCCATGGCCTCTCCCCACAACACAGAAGACCCTCTGGATCCCACTCTACAACCTCTCCACTTACCTTGCCGAGGTAGAGTCTCCATTCTTACTAGCCAGACGGCCGCCTTTTGTTTATCATAATTCAGGCTACTTTAAACACCACCTCAGGCTGCCTTACGGGAGCAATGCGTCAACCAACTGAACTTTGTCTTTGAAAAAAAAAAAAGAGATGGCTGATGGAGCAATATTAGTTTGGCAGCGATGGCCACATTCTTGTCCCCTGATATCTGGCAGCCAGGCACGATGACTGGTTCCCTGTTGGTGGCTGGCAGTTTACTGTTTAGACGTGGGCATCATGGAAATGGCATTCATCAGGAATCGTTAGAGGTCGCCGGTGCCACCTCATCTGTAAGGATCTTCCTGACGGAACCAATGGCTCCCAGGGGCCACCGATCCCTCAGGGCCCTGACTGGTGTCGCACTGCACCTCCTCTCTCTACCTGAAAAACAAGTGTGGAGAAAAAGGACGATAGAGAAAGAGGCAGGGGTGGGGGTGTGTGTGGGGGCTACGATTGATTGTAATGGCTGATAAAATAGTTTCCACAGGGACTTGGCACACTCTGAGCCCATTTGGCATCGGGCGCCGCGGAACAAATGTGTATGTGTACTCCACGCATAAGGATTACAAAGATAAAGACCAGATGCCGGCCGAGCACTCGACCTGAATTTAGATTCAGGCTTGATTGAGCTTGCTGCTTCTGTCCCCAGGACAGGCGGAGCAGGGCGGGGAGGAGGAGGAGGAGGAGAGGACGGGAGTCAAAAGTAGATTTTCCATATGAGGTATAGTAATAAAGAGGCACAGTGTCTACAGCAGACTACGCATAGACTATGCAACAGTTAAGCAGCCAGCATCATCTAAAAAGGTCAGGCTGAGATGAGTTGTGGCTGACAATGCCACCTGACGCACTGAGGCAAAGAGTGACTCATCCTGACAAAATGAGATGTTGCAAAATCTCAGGTGAAGGTTAACTGTGAGCCGTCAACCGTGAGCCAACGAGCCGAGTCACATCTGGTTGATATTCTTGGAGGTTGCTGTAAATCAACCCTGAGTTGTGTTATATCAAAAACACACACAAAGATTGAGGGGGATGTGGGAATCTTGAGGTCCTGACCTAAATGATGAGTAAAGTGGAATGTCCTAAGCCGAATTTAACAACTAGGCAAAATCAGTTTGTTAATTTGCCACTGTGGGCTCCCACACACACCACAATAAGAGTTTCAGTTTAAGATTGAGAACTTCACTTGTTGATAGAGCACTTTTTCTGACACTTACATAAGGACCCCAGGTTTTGTCTGAACATCCTGCCTCCTGACTATTGGTCTGCTAGACCCCATTTATTTGGATTCTGATGATAGAATCTAATTAGTGGAGATTTGTTACATCGATATCAACTGGGATTTCGAATATTCAGAGCCAAAGGGCCATCTGAGGAGTAGGTAGAATGAGATGATTTTTTAATAGTCTTCCTTTAAGCTTGCAGTAAGTTCTGTGTGTGATGTGTCGGTAGCTAATGACAGCTGTGCCTGCCAGGGTAACAGTAAACAGAGAGTCCCTGTTCTGAATTTCCCATACATCCCTGTTGCACACGGAGTGATGTGTTTGGAAGTTACTTTCACAGATTTTCTTGGAGACGCCAAAACATTTCACAAATCTCACGAAAACACACCATGAAATGACATTTTATCCAGATATAGACATCCTGCCACATTCAGCAGCGTAGTTTAATAATTACTACCAGAGCCATAGAAAGTCTCTATATTGCTCTGATTACTACAATTAATGTTTGAGTGTCAAGAGAGTTAAATGCTGTTATTAGTTTTACACCGATCAGTAACTCACATAAAAAATTTAAAGTACATCATGTCTTTTAATACCAAACTGCTCAAAACTTGACCCTTGTCAATGTTGCCTCACCCCTCTCAAATTCATTTGGCCTCTTCTTGTCAAAATGTACTTTTTCACCACCAGTATATACTTTTAAGACAGATAATTATAAGTCCTCTCAGAGCACGCATTGTTGAAGTTTGCCGTTGCTATGGCGACCCAATGGAAATGATTATGTAGTCATGTTGTTTAGTGGGAGCTCTGCCCCCTGCTGGCCCGGTGCCCACTCACTCCCTGTACGGGCATGGTGAATCAGAAGCAGCTGGGCTATCACAAAGATCATCAAACTCACTGTCTTAAGGCAGAACAGCTGAAGAGTAACCAGATGATGCAGATTGGGGTCGGGGTTTTTTTTGTTTTGTTTTGTTTTTTCCTTTCTTTATAAAATAACCTGGGAGTGGATGAAGATATGGAACTTTGGTGTGAGTGATAACCTCTCCTCTGTTCTTCATTAATCTCTCTTTCTCTCTGCATGTCTTTCCTTTCTCTCAAGGAGGACTCTTCTGATAAATCTACATTTTTATGGTATCCATTGTCTTTCTTGGCTGTACCTGACTGGATTCAGTGAGACCCTGCCAGACTCCTATAAACATACAGTCAGACCAAAAAAAGTAATGTTTCATGTGTACACATACACACACACTCTCTCTCTCTCTCCCCCCCACACACACACACACATACACACACAGGATATTTGCCTCATTGATTCCATCCTTCCTTGTATCATCCTCTTAAAACAAATTACTGAGGCTTATTTCAATATCAACGTTGTTTCACCCACAGGGGAATGAAAGGGCTGACGAGGTCCCGCTGCCATCGGGGGACAGGCACACTTTCCCACCTGCCCATTGGAGAATTTACAGCCCTCTGGCTAATTCGGAATCAAGGTTATCTGGCCTTGGTCTTAGCTGAAATTGATTTGAAGTAATGGTTTCTTCGGCTCCCCACATAAGTCTTCATTAGCCAATGCTCCTGACCTGTGCTAAACCTATGTCGTTACACATCCCCTCTCTCAATGATGCACACACACACACACACACACACACACACACACACACACATGCACACACATTTATACACACAATTGCTCATACACACACACACACACACACACACACACAATTCAGCCTCCATTTTTCAAGTCATCACCAACATCACAGTGGGTTCCCTGAGGGAGGTCCCACTCACTGCTCCCATCTCACCTCGTGTCCATGTGTAATCCTGGACCCTGTCAAACAGCATCAGCCCTTAACCCACTGCAATCCTGCACCATTTCATCTGACGCCTTTTTTTCCCTCTCTCCCAAACCTCACAAATTTCCTGCATGGTGTCCACTGGTGTCATAAGGAGTCGTGGAGGTTCCTAAGGACTTTTCCCAAATGAAAGACAGGGGAACGGGAATGGGGACAGAACTGCCTAATATTTAGAAGCAATTACTGCCACAGCTCACTAATGCTTATCTCAACATCTTAATGGCTGGTTGAGTTAAACTGGACTGACGTGGCAAATAAAAGTGAGTGTGGGAAAGACATTTTTAATCCAAGGGCCTTCAACTAAAGATGGAAACCAGTGCAAAGAAAGATAAAGCCTTGTGGAAATATTGACCCATGATGTTGTGTCCACTCTGACCAACAGAGCAAAACTGGCCATGTTCCCAAGGTTCAAGGCCCCTCGGAGTATTTAACCACTGCCATCATACTGAGTCATAAAGTAGTTTCCTATGGTTTCACTAGAAGGCTGAAGCCAAAGGGCCTGTGTTGGCAAACACTGTGATTAGGGTCTGCAACCAGAGCACAACCCTTCATCCAGTTTTGGCCATATTCACACAACTCACAATGTTCCAAGATGTTTCATAAATCTGATATATATATATATATAAAAAAATGTTGTTTCTAACATGGTGTGCCAACCTTTTTACAGAGGTCAGCTTTTCCTCAGTAAGCACTCTTCCTCACATTTTTTTTCCCCTGACGCCCCCCACACACACACACATCTGTACACACACTCCAACCCTTCCCCCTTCTTTTCTGGCTTGTCGAACACGCCATCCAAGTCCCCTCTCCAGAAAAAGCAATCGCTCCCATCAAAGCAAGTCATGTTGATTATAAAGCAATGAATTTCAGCCTGCAGTTTCGCTTACCGAGTTATTTGTCAAGTCACTCACACACAGTTAAAGTGGTGCACCAGTCTGAAAACACAGTGTCGGAGGAGGAAAGTGCATATTATTATTCTGAATTAAGAGGCACTTCAGTCATCTGATTTGTTTATTTATTTATTTTAAGCCCAGGCGTTTTTTTTCTTGTCACAGAATAAGAAAAAGAACTACCACAGAAGCTACCTGAAATAACTGATTCAAATACAAAGTTCTGGTTCCAGTTCTTGCAAATAGTTGAGATGAGCCAACACAATTCAGGGCCAGAGCAGTGAGAGAAAGGGGAACTTTAATTTTTAAATGAATGGAAAAGTTTCACCAGATAAAAGAGACAGACAAAACACAGAGGGGAAAGTTGAACTGAGTTACTTTGATTCATGATGCAACTCAGATAAGGTGTTTTAATAATTAAAATGAGACGAAGAAGAACAAGATTTTTACAGGGAACTAGATTGCCATTTGCAAGGTAAGGAAGTGATGTAGAGAGGAATAAAATTCAGCTTGGTATCTTGTTTCATGCCAGCACTGACATGGATCTTAAGACCACATTTCAAATATGTCAGTTTTTTTTTTCCATCATGGAAAAACATTTCTGGAGACCAATTGGCATCATTATGTCATCACTCTCTCCCTCAATTCAATTCAATTCAATTCAATTCAAGGATAGCTTTATTGGCATGATTCATTGAAGCAGTGTTCCCAGTGTTGCTCTCTCTCTCTCTCTCTCTCTCTCTCTCTGTCTCTCTAGAATACTTCACTGCTTTCTAATGAGAGTGGCCAGCTAATTATATCTGATTATATCTAAATGGCAAAAACTTGTCCTATCTCCTCTCAGCCCTGCACATAGTGGAGTGTGACAACAATCTGGATAACTTCTGTCAACAACAAAATAGTTAATTGATAGCATTCACATATTGATCTGCTTTTATAAAAACAAAAAAAAAATATTGACAGAATTACACACTTAGCAATTTTAACGAACACTGGCACATTTAGCATTTCCATGAAATTACCAGTAATTACACATTTATCTCCACAATTAAGCTACAGTTCCAAGCCAAATAACCATAGATATCGATGTTATGATTTCAACCATTTTCTTGCTAAAACAGTTAAAATGCTGTTTTTACATATGCTGTAACAATTAAATGACCCATCAGCTGCTCATAGGAACACTGATGAATCCTAGTGGCTGATAATGCAAGGAATTTATTTCAGTTCAAGTTAAGTTTAGTGATTACATTTCGTCACCTTCCTAAAAATAATAGTCATTTTTTGGCTTACTTTATTTATTTATTTATTTATTTATTGCCCAAATCATCTCAAAAAGGATTTTTAGTTCATTTTTGTAATTCCTATTATTGTAGGATGTTTTCAGTAGGCTAAATTCAGTAACATGACTAAAGTTCTGAGGCTAGAAGCACGCTAAGTGCTGTAGTCTTATAGCTGAGGTTAGTCAATAAGGTGTCTCTAACATGACAGAATGACAGCTGATGATTGAGCTTACTCACAGTA
This sequence comes from Tenualosa thibaudeaui, assembly GCA_027481765.1. Classification (NCBI taxonomy): domain Eukaryota; kingdom Metazoa; phylum Chordata; class Actinopteri; order Clupeiformes; family Clupeidae; genus Tenualosa; species Tenualosa thibaudeaui. Next base: position 3,323,940 of record JAIFZK010000039.1, read on the forward strand.
TAATACCACTTTATTCACTCACAGTATAATGGCACTTTACTCTGTAAGCTCTGAGTTTATTTTAGTGTAAAACGTACACACCTCCTAAACGAAGAGGAAGAAAAAAGTGGTTTTGTGGATTTTGAGTTGCTCCAAAAGAGAGAGAGCCAAACACCTCATGTCTAATGCAAAACAACAGGCCAAGTGGAACTGAAATAGTAAAACAAGTCAGATCCCATTTCAATCACCTAAACACCTCCCACTTGTCCTTCGACAGATGAGGCCTCTACGGCATCGCGGCCCATGTGACGGAATCAGGGAAAACACCAGATATGCCCGTCTGGCTTCAAACAAACCGCTCGGGTAACCATGCCTTCAGTCAAAAGCATGGCTAAACTCCCAAGGTCTGCCAAATGACAGTTCTACCACACTCTCTCTCTTCCCAGAGCTCACTGCATGCCATGTAATTTATGTTAAATGTATATTCTGTCAAACATCTTTGATTGTAAAATTATCTTTGAAATAACTACAGAAAGTGCTACAAAATCCCTTGACATAAATGTTTCTAAATCAAAGTAGGCAAAAGCCACAGTTATGATATCTGACACCAGTTAAAATATGTCCTAGTCCTAAATGGTTATCTGTGCTAATGTCACTTGTCATAGAAGAATTACAAACTTCTTTTTTAAGATTAAACTACAGGAAAGCACTTCCATTTTTTCCAGGGCCTAAAGCTCAGATGAATACACTTCTCTCCTAACTAATATATCTACAGATATTGTGCCAATCATTTTCACTTGTATGCCTCACATACCACCAAGAAGCTTGAGTTGGTTTCTCTCTATAAGAAACCCCATGCTGCAAAAGGTCACTGTAGAGCTGGGCTCTGTACGTGACACGCACGCATGCATGCACAAGGCAGGAGGATACGGTGGGCGCATTAATATTGAGCACTGCGCGTTTGAACTCAGTCCCCCTCGCCACCCTGTTTCGCCGCAGTGGCGCAGGGAGCATTCGGATCACACGCTCTGGCGACGGGGGTGGGCGAGCTTACTGAGGAACCGAGGCCAGACAGAGGGCATGAAGACATGGGATTGGAGGAAGAGCAGTCAATGGAGCATGGGAGAAAGGGATAGAGAGAACGAGGAAAGGGAGAGAGGAAGATGGGATGGGATTAAGTGTGTGTGTGTGTGTGTGGAGGGGGGGGCGGTAAGAGAGAGGGGGACAACATGGAAGAATGAGAAATGGGGGGTGGGGGGTAAGAAATTGAATTGCATCAAGAGAGTCAAGAAAAAAGAACAAGGGGAAAACAATATGGTAGAGTGAGAGAAAATGAGAGGGGGGGGGGCGGTAGAGGGGGGCTCCTGTCATGTGAAAAGGACAGAGGCATGTCAGTGGCGGAGGAGGACTGGCACAGTGAGAATGTAATTCAATGGAAGATGGCTCAGCAGAGACAGCAGGGCAGGACAGAGCGTGACATGCTTCCTCATCACTCTGAGGAAGTTCAACTTGAAGACCAAGTTTTCTCCATCAGACCAACCTTACCTGTCTTCTTGGCCATGCAAAATACAGTAACTATTGAACCACACATACCTGCTCACAAATAAGTTATTCACAATGCCTTCCCTAATAAGTTATTCACAGTGTCTTCCCTGTGAGCCCTGAGCCTTGAAGCCTCAAAGACTTGACTGGCATGAAACAAGTCGCATGGAAGGCTGAGCTGATTTGTCCCAGTTCGGTCTTTGAGCACTCAGGACCCTCAAAGGAAGGACGCTAGGAAAGGACATTAGGGTTCAGCCATTCTGGGAACAAAAAGAGGTAAAAAGGAACGATGACTAAAGCACAAGCATTTGCTGAGACAATATGAGTCTGAGACCACATGCATCCTGACTGCCCATAAGGTGAAGTCACATAAGGTGAATCTTCAGCAAATAAATGTGTTGTTATAAATGTGTTGTCTGTGGTGCATCACTTTGGAAAAGTGACGCTGTCAAGGAGTGACACAGTGTGGAGGAATATTGCTCAAGGGAGTCTTATAGGGTAGGCGGTATAAAAAGCTTTCATTACAGTGGTGACATGTTTGTTTGGTTGTGTTTGTTAACACACTTTTCCTATATTTCTGCCACACAGATTAGGAGTGTTAAAGGAGAAATCCAGTGTGATTCAATCCATAACGCTATTGTTCGAGGTCACTTGGGTGCTGTTGGTTGGAAAAAGAGCGACATACAACATAGACCAAATAGTGAACTGGCAGCTTAACCAACTGAATGGGGCACAGAAACTCACTTTCAGCTTCATTTTCCTATGCCCCATTCAGTTAACATTAGCTCCTGGTCTATGTTGTATCAAACTTTTCATTCTTTTTCCTACAGACAGCCGTCAGTGACCTTCAGCAACAAGACCAAATGTCTCCTTTAATTGGACTGTTGACAAATCTCTAACCTCCAGTTGAACCCCAACATGTCAACAGCAAAAAAAAAAAAACTATACTTTTTTACTAATAATTTTTCATCTATATTATCCTCTTCTTGTTGTTCTTATTTCATTTTTTTCTTCCTTTTTGAGTTTTTTTTTCTGTGGTATTTTATTTTAGGTTTCTCTTGACAGCAAGATAATGGCAGTTTGAAAGATACTTTATGACATGACCCTGAGCTCAATGATTTACCTATCAGTACAGAAAGAAAGAGAGTGAAAGAAAGAAAGAGAGAGAAAAAGGGAAAGAGAGAGAAAAAGAAAGAGAGTATGGAAGCGACACAGGGAATGATGGTAAAACTCAAACTAGAATAGACCTTCACGGAAGTGGGGCACAGGTTAATGACACTGCCATAGAACAACAATCCAGCCACACCAGGGGAGATATTATATAGTTTCATGGACCGTAGCATATGTGTACGATGGTGGGCACTTAGTCGTCTTCAACAGACGTAAACGACCCACTGGGTGGAGTCCTGTGGCTGCGTGGTGAAAGTCTGCAGTGATGTGTGAACATCAAAGAACGTCATTACCATACCACGCCATACCACACGGCGTGGAAGAACAGATGTTCCCCGTGCACTTTCACACCTAAAGAACATATGAACCAGACCATCAGACCATGTGGAACTCTGTTTACATTACCAGGCTAAGGAAAAGACCTTTAAAAGCAGCTTGACAGTCAATACGATCTAAAATAAGATGCAGGGCTGTAGATTATGCATCTGGTGCGCCGCCATATATTTTCATGTGGGAAACATGGAAATTCCCAGTGGACGTGCAAAGATGGAAGCAGAATGTTTGTTGATATTCAGTTTTCTTGTTAACAATCAGATCAAAATCAGTCTGATGCAGCATACCCACCCCCCACCCCACCCTGCTCTCTCTAAGGGATTTGATTCCTATGTCATGTATGGATTCATATGATGCAGACATACCCTTACCCACGCTCAGCCCATCACATGTCTCTCAGCTGATCCAGGATCAAGGGGCAGGAAAAGAAGGGTGCACACAAGCTCTGGGATGCTATTAATAATGTAACAAAGATTGATCCACATATAGATGAGAATGGAGACTACAGACACACATATAGCTCTGGGGCACTCATGCACAATGAACAGGCACAAACACACACATTCTCTCTTTCTCTCTTTCTCTCTCTCTCTCTCACTCACTCACACACACACACACACACACACACACACACACACACACACAATGGCATGGTTCAAAGTCAGGGGCTGAGGTTGATAAATATTTTTGAAATAAAGAAATTTCACTTCCCCCCCTCTCTCCATCAGACTTTCCAATCAATAAGATGAGCACTTTGGAAATAAATCAGACAAACCATATCTCTTTGGTATCTGGTATTTGGTACACAGTCACACACACACACACACACACACACACACACACACACACACACACACACACACACACACACACACACACACACACACACACCCTAACACACAAAGTCCTCTATTTTCACCATGGCCTCTCTCTCAACCTTGGAGCAGTTAGTCCATCCCACACACACTCAATACCTATCAGCCACTCAAAATCCCCATACCTATCAGCCACTCAAAATCCCCCCTCTGAAAAAAAGCCCAAACAGAAAACTTGAAAACAACAACAACTAAATGACAGTGGGCAACTGCAGGGGCAAACACTTCAGTATACCATAACACAACTGTGCATATATGAAGAACACCAACATACACACTCTGCTCAGCCTACATTTCTCTGAGTGAAAGTGCCAAGGCACCACTGCTGGCAAACGAGGCCCCAAGTCCCTGTTCACAAAACAGCCTGGCATGCATGAGCTCACTCGAAAATGAGCAGAGCGCACAGTTCGTCTGAGCAAGGAATGTGGCTCTTAAGCTCAAAGCCTCACCCTATAGGTCCCTATAGCTCTGCTGAGTCTTATTAAGGTAAGGCACAGCCACTCGACAGAGAAGCCCCTATGGGCACCCCAATGCCCATAACGACATTGTCTCACAATCACGTTAGGTTCTAGTGCACATGGGCTAGAGAGACCCAAGTTGCACTGGAGTGAATGTAAAAGGATAGATAGATAGATAGATAGATAGATAGATAGATAGATAGATAGATAGATAGATAGATAGATAGATAGATAGATAGATTTGCCATGTACTGTAGACATACTGTAACACAATGCATTTAATTACAGTGGGAGGAATAAGAGTACTGTAGATTGACATATACTGTGTGTGGAATAGTTTTATGTTGCATCTTATCTGAATGAGTGTGAGTGAAAGCAAGGGTCAAAGGAAGAGTGAAGATGGAAGGAAAATGAACAAATTCAACTTTAACGTGAAAGAAAATACAAGGAAAAGGAGTTTCAAACTCCAGTGCAAACACACACTGGGAGAGGCACTATTGATATTCCACACAACCCATGCACAGAGATCTCTGTATGCATATGCTGTATGCAGGATTATTTATTTATTTATTTATTTTATGGGGGGGCTGATTAACGTTGGGGGAAAAAGTTTGACTCTTAACATTCTCTTCCTTGTAGTTTAATCGCCTCAGGCCAGGTGCAAATGAATCAAAACACACATCAAGTGGAGGTAATGAAGGCACAGGAGAACCAGTGGGTGGCTTCAGGGAGAGAGAAAAAAGCCAAGCTACTGAAGGAGAAAGCCTCTACACTGATGCTCAAGGAGAGAGAGAGAGACAGAATGTGAGCAACTAATACCCATTGCAGAGTGCCCACTGCTGCATTTATGGCTACATAATTACATATTATTTTAGTCACAGTGTTGGTAATGCACGTCATAACTTTTGAACTCTCCTTTGACTTCAGTTTTAGCACTAGCAGTAAATGGCTGCATTTGAGACTTGGAGGGAATTGGAGATGGTTGGCAAAAAGAGAGAGAGAGAAACAATAATAAAGATGGAAACATTTATTTTTCCCTCTCTCCTCAGTTATCTGTCTTTCTCTGTAATTTCCGCTGTGCCATTTCCCATTCTTTTGTTTTTCCCCTCTATTCTAGGTGAGAGGATGTTGCTATATGAAAACGCTATAAGCAAGGGCATATCAGCTGGCAAAGCGCTAATGAGAGATGGTCACATTTGGAGATGAAGCCTCATGTTAGCCAAGATGATAAATATTGATATGCATGTTATTCCGTGTCTACATACAGTTCATAGGAGCTAGTTTTGGGGGGGTCTGGGGTCTGGGAGGAAGTGGGGTTTTGCTTCCAGTGAGTCTGTCTCCAAGGCCTAGTTTGGGTTGGGACAGAAAGAAAAAGAGACTGCAAACAGAAAGAAAAGAAAAGAGGTTGTGAGCTTGAGCAGAAAGAAAAAAAAAAAAAAGAAAAAAAAACAGAAACAAGAAAAACAGTGAGAAACAATGCAGGATGTGGAAGCAAAGAAAGTCAATGACAAAGACAGAGAGAGTAAGAGAGAGAGAAATAGTGAGACAGAACACATGGCTTGTGCAAGCTAGATGGAGTCAAGATGGAGCTACCCGCTGAAGCGCCTCTCTCTTAATGGTCTCCGTGATGTAGTAGAGGTGGAGCATTGGGTTCCTAAGTGATTGGCTTTCAGCTTTGCAGGGTGCAGGGGCAACCACAGAAGGGGATCAACAGTAAAGAGTTTGGTGTGTGTGTGTGTGTGTGTGTGTGTGTGCGTCTCCTAATGACGGTGAGAAATAACGCCTCCGCCAAAGGCACTCCACACATTGTGAGCTCACTCCATCACCCAAACCAACAACATCCCCACACCCACAAACCATCCCATAGTGGTGCTTGTTGCAGTGGAGGTGGAGGAGGAATGGGGGGGTAGAGTAACTAATGAATAAATGCACAAGTGCCCTCTTCTCCGGGTCACTTCCAATAGCACTGGGGAGCTCCACGGGCTGAACATGTGCTCGGCGTCTGCTGCTGCCAAAATAACTTAGTCCTCGACAGCTTACAACACAGCGCCATTTATATGGATGAGCCGTACACATGTATATGCTGTACAGCACAGGTGTTGTGGCTGCATACATCATTAATGAGAGAAATAACAGCATGCTGTGTTTGCTCAGGTGCACATTCGCTTGATTAGTCCATAGATCATGAAATGCACACCTTCTCCAAATGCTGAACTTGTGTGTGTGTGCGATGTGTGTGTGTGTGTGTGTGTGTGTGTGTGTGTGTGTGTCTGTGTGTGTGTGTGTGTGTGTGGGGCCTCACTGCCTCACTGCAGTAGAGTGCGACAAATCACAGGTGTTTCTTTGGACTTGCAGCGCTGGATAATGCCCATGCTTTTAAAAGCAGGTAAAAAGGGTAATTAATACCAATATGCCTCTGCGGTAGAGGCTCAATTTGCCAATGAGTCACAGGAGGCAAATAGAGGGCCCTCGGGAAAGGCAGTGGGGAGAGAGAGAGAGGAGAGAGAGTGATAGCACCGGGGCTTTCGACAAGAGTCCTCCATTTTCTCCATGCAGTGGTGGAGGTGGCTGAGTGCTTGGAGATCTGGGAGCTTTATTCATCGCAGCCGCAGGCCCAGATTTCACCTTCCTTCTCCCCTGCAGTTCATCTACCGAGGTCATGGCCTCAGAGAAAGAACCACAGGAGAATGGAAGAGAGGGAGAGAGAAGAGGAAAGAGATCTCTGCAATATGTACTTACGAGCGATAAATTTACTTTTTTTAGTGCAAGTACTACTATTATAAGAATAGCAATATACAGTAATTGTATCTATCTATCACTGTGACATTTTCAGTGATGAGGTGAACATAGATGAATGTGTAAAGGACCACTGAGTAAAAGAAGCAAAGAGACTTTAGAAATGAGAGAAATGAGGAAAGATGGAGAAATACAATGAGACGGGACTGGGAAGGACAGAAATAAAGCTTAGGGAGATGATGGGAAAAGAGAGCGAGCGAGAGAGGAAATATATTGGTCATCATAATTAATCTTCACTGTCATAACTGATTATTGCCTCTTCACACTAGAATATTCCAAGACTGGTCTCAAACCCAACTGCAGTCTTATGTGACTAGAGTCAATCACGTCACAGTCTTCTAGTGTGAAAGTGCGATCTGTTCTTTCCGGGACCCCCTGTGGATTTCTACTTTCCCCGATAAAGATCTAACACACAAGATTTCATCAGGCAACTGAAGTTCATGAGTCATCCAATGAACAAGAATGAATTACTCTATCTCACAATTGGTCAGGGTAAGAGCCACTGGGATTTAAGGTCAAGGGAAAAAGGAATTGAGTACTGAAATGTAAGACACTTTGGAGAGAAAGACAGAAAGGTGCAAATATTAATAGACATGTACTGTACGTACTGAAAGTTTTGATTCTTTTAAGAAAGGTATGTCAGGTGGTGTCTGGAAATGTACTTTTGTGGGTTTGGCACTTCATGTCTAACACAAGCCCTTATAATAATCACCTTTTTTCTTCTCAATTTGAGTGCAAAAGGACATATTTTAATATATGACCTCACATCCTCAAGAACTTCCAGGAATACTAAGTGTGGTTTTTGCACTTAGAAATGCATACCTTAGCTACAACAAGCTGTACCTGATGAGAAAATTACATTAGATTTGTGTGCTTAAAAAGCTTCTGATATCTATGTGTGTGCATACAGAACTGAAAACTGCCTAACAACTTACCTCAATGTCCACTGGCTGGATATGTGGAAAACCATGGTGTGATAACTGTGGTTATGGCGTTTGACTGCAAGGCCCGGTTTACTCCAGAAACATGTTGGACATTTGGCTCTAAGAATATTAAAGCATGATTTTCCTGAAAATGAACATAAACCTTAAACCATAAACCGAGTTTAAATTAAAAATAAAATAAAATCTACTCTAATCTACTTACATTTAAGAGGTAAAATGGTTTAATCCATGACAGGTTGAAATTTGGTGAGATGAATGTGCTCTACCAATGAGTCAGGGATAAGAAATGTCCACCATCACAAAGGAATTACTGTTGTTTACTTATTTATGTTTTTGTCAAATGAACAAATGAACATGCTATTTTCTGATTGGCTGACAAGGTGTCCATTGTTCCCCGATATTGGGAGATCACTGAAGTAGAAAAAAACTTCAATCACTGAATTGTCTTGATATAGGGGAATAATGGATGAGGCGATGGCAAAGGCAGAGTGCCATTTGCACATGCCAAGTAACTTAAAGTCTAGTTCTGATTACCTCAGAAACAGCATCAGGTTTAAGTTTCTGTGCTTTTCTGTGCTTTAACCTTTCTAAAGCAAGAAGAAATAACAGCTCAATGAGATAATGTGTTGGTCAAAGCAATCTGAGACACAAAGAAAGCATAAAGAAGTTAGAGTGAATGTGCAAGGCCATAGTAGAATGATTTATGCATTCACTGGTTCAAATAAACATGAACATAAACACACACACACACATACAAACACACACACACACTAAATTCAGTGGAATCAATTGTGTTAGTTCAGCTGCGATGGCCGTTCACATAAATTAACTTCAGTGTTTTCAACTTAATTTAACCCCAGACTTCAACAAACACCAACAGAAACTGGTCTTCAGGTGATTCCTCTTTGATTCCTTCTGTGTGGGGTTTCACGGGCAGAATGGTGCAGGTGGCCTCCAGAAGCATTTTCTGATACCAACCCTAACCCCAACTCTAATCCAGACTAATATTCTGTGAATATTCTCATGTGTGATCCCCCTGAATCTCACCTTTGATGTAGTTGTACTATTCTTTCTTGAAGCAGTCAGCAGAGATAGACCTATCTTGAAGCAGTGCATAATGATAAGTAGTTATCTTGGGATGGGAATGTTCTGGAATGAGCTCTATTTCTAGGGGGCTGGAGGGGATTTCCTGTTGCTGGAAGATGGGCCTTTGGGAAAGTCTCGGGCTCTCACATCCTTTGCCTCTAGGAACACATGCTATGCAGAGGAACTTCCAAGCATATGAAACATGAAGGACCTGCTCTAGCCAAAGATAGTCTATGTGTGAAAACATAGAGAGGCAAAACATTCAGCAGAAAGCAATGTGGTGTTTCCGCCATCTCTCAAATGTTCCTGGAGGTTTTTTGTATTATTGAAGTGTTATTTTTTTCTCACACTGTTTTAGTCTGAAACTTTTGAGGTAGGAAAGGGAATAAAACTCCAATCTTCGGAAACTTTTAAAAACAAATCAGATGAAATTAGGAGACAAATTGGGGGCAAAATTGAAGAGGTGCCTTAGGTTTTTTCTTTCGTTCAAGCACACTCTTTTACCACATCACACACACACATACAAGCAAACACACGCACACACACACACACACACATTGGAAAGAGAGATATATCTCTCTGCAAGTGTGTTGGTTGACTTATGGGAGCTTGATAACAAGAGAATTTTCTGTATTGCCCTGTGCTCACACATGGCAACACCTCCTGAAATTTAAAAGGCTTGTGAATACTGCGATATACATGCAGAGCTCTTACTCTAAGTGCACATGCAAAGACAAACAAAAAACTCATCCTCTCCCCAATTCATCGATGGATCTAGAGAAAGATCCAGGAGCCTGTGAGCTTGGTCTAATTTAATAAATTGGTCTAAGAACACAATTTTTCATTAAAAAAAGAATGTGTTAGTCAAGAAAATATGGATCATCATAGACAATACCACACTGACTTCAGTCTGGACGCAAACAGAGAGTTCAATAAAAATATAAAGCCAGCATGAAAGTGAGCTGAGTTTGGGTTTGCCTACATCAGGTAGTTGAATAATAGAAGGAGAAGGAAGGGTTCATTCCTCATACAGTATGTCTGTATAACCAAAGTTTGAAATATCAGATCCAAAGAAATTAACATAAAAGTTACAGTTAATATACTAACTAACAGTATGCAGCTTTTGACATATTAGGTGGCATAGATGAGAGAGAAAATAACCAAAGAGGTGAAAGTCTGTAGAGGTAATGAAGATGTTGGAAGGCAGGTAGAGAAAGGAGTGGAACAAATTGGGACGGAGTCAGGCAGAAAGTTGTCCTTGCCCTTCAGACAGGGAGATCTTTACATACACAGGCTGCAACCTTCTGCACAGTTCCATTTCTAGAGGTAGGCAAAGACACTATCACCTCCACAATACAATTTTTTTTAAATAAGATAGAAAAGAGAGTGGGGACAATGTTTCCTCCACACTTGTCTGCTTATATTCTCTCTCTCTCTCTCTCTCTCTCTCTCTTTCTTTCTCTCTCCCCTTCTCTTTCAGTTATGCACCAAGAGACTTAAAACTTTGGAGCCTCATTCCGACACAGTTCTGAGGCAAAAGTCTATCCAAACCCCCCTGGGGCTGAGAAGACGGTCTGCCCTTTTACTAAGCCAAACATCTAGCTGCAAATGTAAAATGCTCCAAGGAACTGGAGCCTTAGCATTTTAAAAGAACCTAACGATCTCTGATACAGTCACACACACTCTCTCTCACACACACACACACAAGAATAGAGGAGTCAGGCAAAGACAAAAAGAAACAAGTCAAACAGAGGTTAAACGCCACTGTAATAAAATAAACCACCACAAATTGATCCCTGGACAAATATCATGTGCTATTTAGAGAACCCTCACAACTCTTCAGTATACTGTTAAAAGGTAACAGCATGTGTAGGGTGACAGGCAAAGACAGAAACCTACACATAGACAAAGTGAGTTTACATTGTGATAAATAAAACTAGCATGCATTTCTAACTGGAAGAGTAGTGTGTACCAAAACAGTTAATTGTCAGTCTTCAGTTGAAAGGTACCAGCACATTTACTGGGAGTTTACTCCCAAGACTGCTCACATTTATAGACCTATCTGAAATATCGTCACTTGCATTGCTAAGAGCTAACAATACTTAATCTCCATCAGTACAGCTCTCAACTGGCTGTCTCACTATCTTAGTGTCCACATCAAGATTCCCAGCCATAAATCAGACAGGGAGTGAGTTCCTCCACCACCAGTCCCACGCTGCATGGGGCCAGCTGAGTCTCCCCAAGCTGCCTGATAAGGCCTTGATGTGGGGGAGAGCTCCATAAATCTCTTGTTTTTTCTTGTCTGTCCATCTTTCTATCTCTCTCTCTCCCTCTCTCTCTCTCTCTCTGGTCTGACTGAACAGGGAGTCTGTTAGGTCCTGTGCCAGTCTGCGGGCAGTGACACGGCCTTGTCGCTCTCCACAGAGCACCGATGCCAGGGACACAGGCTTGCATACATCCCACAAGCGGCACACACATACACACACATATAAACACACCCCGAAAGAAAAGCAGACTCACAAATGTTTTTAGCCTCCAGTGGGAGACTATGGAATGAGCCTTTTGTGCACTAAACTATTTATGTAGACATAACACACACACATGCACACACCCACACAAGAATACTTGTATGGCCTACAAGTACAAGCTAGCCTAGTCTGCTACATTAGTCAGACATATACAACACAACACCCGACATTGACCCACAGAGATACAAACGCACACACACATGCACACACTCATGTAAGCTACCACAGACATTGACACACAGACATACACAATTAGGGACAACTGTAGGTGACAGCTTGGTTTTCTTTTCTATTCTTGTGTAGGATGTTTCCCTTTCCCTTTCCTTCAGGGGAATTTCAGGTGTAAGTCTCCGATCTGCCAGTGCCTGTGCTTTCTGCATTTGGCTCCCGCCTCAGCACCACTGCGCTGTGTTGTCTCTGCCAGTCTGACGGCCCTGTGCAGCATCCCCCCCACCCCACCCCCCGACCACACACACACACACACACACACACACGCACACACACACGCACACACACACACACACACGCACACACACACACACGCACATACACACACACACGCAGACACACACGCACACACACGCACACACACACACAGACTCTCACATCTGAATCTGCTCTGTGCCTGCGTCGCAGCCTGTGATGTGACGTGACAGCACGGCATCTGTGCCAGTCCCTTGTCATGCCCATATATAACTACGCCGGCTGGCGTCGCCCGGCCCGAAAAAAAGTCAGTGAACGGCCCGAGACACGCACACCTCTGCCGCATTTTCCCATGCTTTCATACCACACACACATCAAAGCACATCAAAGGAGGAAAGTGTGTGGGTGAAAAAGAGAATATGAGCTAGGCGGGTGAGACAAACACAGTGAGGAGAGAGAAAGAGAAAAAAAGAAAAAGAGAGAGAGAGCTAACTATCTTATTGGGCATGGAGCCATTTTGACAGCAGTGGAGGTAAGAATGTGGATGCAGGTGTGTTATTCTGTCGCTCTCCTGATGCTTAATTGAATTAGAAGATAAAAAAGCCAGGCGCCAAGGTGAAAAAAAAAATAAAGCTAATAGAAGCAAGCCATGGTAGGAATAAAAACATGCGTCACATTAACACAGAAAACCTGCCCCAGCTCTCTCCCAGTGCCGTAAGGCAACAGTCAGTCTGCCTGTAATAGCCAGCCATGTTTCCCCAATGACGGTCTGCAGGGCTGGAGCTTTTCATTTGGAGGCCAACCTGGATGGAAACACAGAGCCACCACAGCTCTCTCCGGAGTGAGTCCTGGCTCTGGACAGAGATGGAGCGGACCACCGTGACCCGTCAGAGAAAATGATCACTGGACTCAAACCCAGAGGTCAGGGGTCGTAGGTCTAAAAGGCTGGATGAGAGTGGAGTGAGCCTTGGCTCCCACTACCCCACAGGATCCGTTGGATATGGCCACCTCTGAAAGACACCCATCTGATGGTTTATGAAAAAGGGATTTTGCGAGGTGAAGAAATTGGCCTATGGATGACTGCACTGCCAAAGTTTTTTTTTTGCCTTCTGCTCCTAATTTTTTTTAAGGGAATTTAACGTTTCGGGAAGGTTCCCGCTTGAAGGCACCCATTCAAGGCCACACACATGCAAAACGAACAGACCTATCTTTGAAACAAGAGTGAGGGGGAGGGGAGGTGGCTGTTGGTGTGGAGGGGGAAAACAGACAGTGTGATAAATATTCATGGTGTGGTCTAGGCCGATAACTCATGTTTTCTTTTTTCCCCTCTTGGACTTCTTCAGCTTTATGGCCTGATATAAATTAATGGATAAAATGAGCAAGTGACACTCAACGATTTTACACAGATCTCTCCCCTCCAACCTCTCTCTGTCCCTCTCCATCCCATACACACACACATACACACACACATACACAAACACACACACTAGCACACGTTACCTCACACAGTCTAAAGTGCACTGATGTAAAAGCCCTGTGAGCCTCCAGTCAGCCTGCTGGAGGCAAGCCTGACAGCCGATCGTAAAAATCTGACTTTACAAACAGTTTTCACAAATAAAATGAGAAATACCACACTCATACAGCACTAGGGGGAAACGTGAGGGGAAACTTTTAACAATTCAAAAAGAACAAGAGCCCACAGGATCATCAAAAAAACAAACTCCAGACTCCAGAGTAATGCCAGAGAGCAGAATGGGGTTTTTGCAATTCATGTTCTACACTTTTTACTATTTCTCCACAGAAATAAGAAAGTTTGTCAAGTAAAAGGTTCTTTTGTAAATTAAAGGTTCCTCTCAGCAAGCAACTGCCCTAGAGTTGATAATGATAGCAAACATCATAGGACTGTTTGAAGTGGAGCTGGGAGAAGTTTGTAAGATCAGCCAAACAACTTTTTCAAACTGCAATAACTGTGGGTGTATTTGGCAACAATTCTTTTGAAAAAAAAGATAAGAAGCTTTCTTCAAACATCGATAAAGCACAGAAAAACTACTGTAGTAGCCACAAATGAAAATTTGTAAACGGTTACTTTTGCAGTGTGGAGCCGAACTTTCTGTATGGTGCCAATGAACTCAAAAATCCCACATTGCAATTATACAGTCCTCCAGCGTCTCTTAGCCTACACGCCATTACAAGGGGTCAGCCTGCATGTTTATGGTGCCTTTTCATCATCAAAAATGCATCACGAATGCATTAAGGGCACATTCGAAACTCATCACACGCTATTCCACTTTACATAAAACGGCAGCCAGATTAGCACGTTCGCCACAGGCAGCGTGCCGACAGATTACAAATGGCCGTGGAATTGCATCTGTGGAAGCGCGGAGAAGCGGATGGATGCTGTCGCAACAGACGTTGAGTGGGCCTTACGCTCAGTTTGCCACGGCTAAAAGCAGAAGGCAGTAATCACTACCAGTAATGATAATGTGGTGGCAGTGGATGTCAGGATCAACTTTTTGTACACACACACACACACACACACACACAGAAATGCACACACACACACGTATGCACACACACACACACACACACACACACACACACACACACACACACACACATACACAGACACACAGAAATGCACTCAGGCACACACTCACATATGCACACACAAACACAGAGAGGTTCACAAGCACACACATACACATAGACAGAGCTAAAAGCACTAAAAACCAACACAAGCCAACTCATACATTCTTCAAACACACACACACACACACACACACACACACACACACATCCCAATACAGATACCCAAACACACAAATAAATGTGCAAAAGTTGGAGCAGAGACAACAACAGATCAAAGGCACATATTACCATTCTCAACCCAACCCCATCACCATGACTTTTCCCCCTACTTAGATGCAACATTAATCTACATTAGTGGCAAATTAGGCACAATAGCATGTTCCATTAATCTTCTAAAGAAATACTGCAAATGGGATGGAGGCGGGCAGAAGACAACAAGGAGGAGGGAGGGAGGCAGGGGGCAGGTGGGGTAAACTTGAACACAAAAGACTTCCTGATAAACATACAATACAAGCACACACACACACACACACACACACACACACACACACACACACACACACACACACACACACGTGCATTAGCTGAAGGAGCCTTGATGTAGGATCTCCCAAGCTCCTTTTTAATGGATTGTTGAACACTTGCGCTGTCTTGTAGGTCTTTGTGACCTACATAGGTGAGGTTGCATGTGTCCAGGGAAGGATAGAGACCCAAAATTAGACACCAGACAGAAGGAGAGAGAGAGAGAGAAAGAGAGGGAGAGAGAGATAGAGCACACGGCGTCAAAGGCAGCCCTCTGTGGAGAGATTTAGCCCTGTCGGACTGAGCTACAGCCCTGGATGGGATCCTACTGCCGGTGCGAGTGAAAAGCACACTGTCATAGACACCACATACTGACAGGACCTCAGGCAGGGGGCAAAGGGAGGGAAGCCTGGAGGGTGGAGGTGTATGTGTGTGTGTGTGTGTGTGTGTGCACAAGATGTGAGTGTGTGTATGTAAATCCTGAAATCTGCAGGGTTTCCAAGTAACCAGACGTTCAGGACTTTACTGCTTATTATCACAATTTTTCCTCTTTATTTTAACGGCACCTCCAGGACAAATTATGAGTCCTGCTGACTCTGCAGATTTTGTGAACAGAAAAAAAAGAAGTGATGAGGAAAAAAGTCTGTCTACAAGAGAAAGTGTGTGTGCGTGTGTGTGTGTGGCCCTGGAAGACTTTTTTTCTAGTGTTTCTGAAGAGCTGGTCTGTCTAGCAAGGCCAGCTCTGATGAATGAGGGGCAGGCATCCCGAACTGACCTCCATCTTTTACCATGCACCTCATTATCGTCCTACCAATGAGCCCTTTCTCTTCATCCCTCTATTTTCTTTGTCTCTTTTTCTGTCTCGCTCTTTATCCCTCCATTCTCTCTGTCTCTCTCACTTTCTATTTCTCACTCTATCCATTTTCTCCCCCTCCATTCTCTCTTTCTCTCAACCCCCCTCCCTCTCTTACTCACACACAGACACACACACACACACAGATAAATCCCAGTGACTATTATTCTCCCATTATGTTCTCTCTGTGTTAAAAAAAATCACAAGGTTACACACCAGAGGGACACACCTATCCACCAACTCTGCTCTAAGTTTCACAAACTCTTCTTCATCCCCTCTGATGTCAGACTGCACCCCATGTTTTATAAGGTTCACGCCAGTGTAGTGACCCCATCGCCTGTCTGACGCAAGGGGTCTGGTCAGTTTGCACTACAATCTGCCTGAGGAGAAAAGAGAATAACAAAGCAAGGTATCTCATTAAAACGCGACAGGCTCTGGTCAGAGGGAGGAGCCGGATGTTGAAAAAGCCTCTCAGAGTCATCATGGTCTTGGCCTGCCGACAGAGCATGGGTCTGAGTCGATGAACATGAAATGCTTGGGCAAATAAGGAGGTAAATAAATATATAAAGGGGCCTGTCACTTGAAACAGAAAGCCACGATAACCAAACGCACCACAAGAGAGACGTCGGCGGACCTAAACTTAAAACGATGTCTGGGCTAAGTCAAAACACATGACAGCAGAGACGGAGAGAGGACAGAGATGGGGAAAAAGAAAGAGAGAGACGGAGAGAGGGAAAATTCACAGACAATAGTGTAGACATGGTGAGATAGAGGAACGTGACATTTGTTTGGACACAACAGTTACACTGGGGGCAAGAAATTTCATCACCGATCTCTTAAATGTGGTGAAGACAAGGCATGGAAAATGCCTCCCTCCCCCACACCACCACCACCACACACACACACACTCACACACACTCGCACACACACACAAGCACACACACATTTCTACATTTCTACCACCCCCCCCAAAAAAAAATCATCACTCCCATAGACAGGAGACTAATGAGAATAGAAACAGCAAACATCAACAAAGCTGCCCCAGAGTGATAAATAGAAAACATGCCAGCGAGCCACAAGCATTTCAGTTTACATGAGGCTGATAGCATCATAACAAGAGCATCATGTGCATGTTAATGCTGACTAATGCAATCATTACATCCACCTGGCCATGTTAGCCAGATATGGTTGTCAGTTAGTCAGGTTGGTGTGTGTGTGTGTATGGGTGCCTCAGTCAACAAGGTCTTTGGAATTCCTTGGCAGCTTTTTTGATGGGGGGGAGGCGATAGCAGGAGAGAGAAACCACCAACCCTTCAAGTTCCTCTCGGAACGAAGACCGCAGGAAAGCCAGACACAACTAACCCCCAGAAGAGGCTGGAAGAACCACAACACAAGCACCAGTGAGAGAGTGAGCTCAACATGGGCCTGGTCCTCAGGCTCTTGCCCTGTCTCTCTCGCACATGGAGGACTTAGAGAGGCCACCACAACTCAATCTGTCTCCAGTGTTTGCGTCTATAGGTCTCTCTCTGTGTGTGTGTGTGTGTGTGTGTGTGAGAGTGTGTGAGAGTGTGTGTGAGTAGTGTAGCTGAATGCATGTGATCTACACAACAGGATATATGGAGTTTAAACAGCAGGTTAAACCAGACATGTGAGCGTGTAGCCTGGGTCCAGAGAATGTGGCTGTCAGTTAGAGTGGTGGAATGGCCTAGGCTACAGTGATGATAAGCCATGGCAAGCCCCAGCTGTCAGCCCACAGAGCAGGGGGAACCAGATGGGTGTTACTGGACTAGAAATATATGAGGTGCAGAAAGGGGAAGAGGAGAGAGGGAGGGAGAGGGAAAGAACGAGAGAGAGAGAGGTGGAGGCAAAGGAGAGAGTGGGAGAACAGAGTGAAGCCCAAACACCCATAGCAATGTCAATGTCATTTAGTCAGCATCTGATTCCTTGCACTTTCTCTTCTCAAAGCTCAAACATACTGCCACGTAGACCATCACTCTACTTACCACTTTAGACCAGAACAGTGGATTTCAAATAACCCCCCAAAACAAACACACACACACACACGCACATAACGATTCTATCCACCTCCACATTTGCTGCCTGGCAAAACTCATAATCCTTTCCCATCACCCCCATTTTTCTAATACACCCCTTCATTTCTCTTAAGGAATTCAATTTAGCCCCCAGACGAGGAGGTCTTGATTTGCAGTGAAGCATTTGGGATTGAGAGAAGCGGAGGGGAGGAGGGTGGCAGGGAACAGAGAGCGAGGGAGAGATGGAGAGAGAGAGGGAGAGAGAGAAGGAAGAGTGAGGGAGACAGGGAGGTATTGTATTGTGAGGCAGTAGTGGCTCCATGTTTGCTTTGGTTTCCACGGCAACGCCAGACTGCAAAGAGATAACTTAAACAGATGTGGCGAGAGAGAGAGAGAGAGAGAGAGAGAGAGAGAGTGTGTGTGTGTGCGCACGTGTGTGTATGAGTGTATGAGAGAGAGAGAGTGTTTGTGTGTGTGTGTGTGTGAGTGTGTGTGTGTGTGTGAGAGAGAGAGAGAGAGAGAGAGAGAGAGAGAGAGAGAGAATGAGCATGAGAGAGGGAGGGAAAACAGTGAAGACTGGCGAAAAAAAGACACTGATAAATCTGCTGTGTCTGAGCAACTTTTCTTTTTGGTTAAAAAAGTGTTTTAGAAGTGGGTATGCTCAGAGTGCAGGAGACTGAAAGGGGAGAGAATGAAAGAATGAGAGGAAAGAGGAGAAGAAAAGGAGAGAACTACACTGAATAGAGGCTTTGTCAAACGTCTGTGAGGTTATGGGCACTTCCATGACAATTTCTGATACTGTAGCACCCAAAATTGCTAAACAATGTAATGTTTTGACACTAGAAAATGCAGTAACTTCTGCTGGCATGGTCACCACAGCGACAGTGTGTGAGTGTGTGTGTGTGTGTGTGTGAGTGTGTGTGCGTCTGTGTGTGTGTGTGTTTGCCTGGGAGAGTGGAAGGTTATTACAAATCATTCAGGTGTTACACGGGGCATTGAAAGTTCTATCCTTCATCCAGCAAAACAGCACTGACAAGGCCTGAATCAAAAGTGTTGAATTAAAAAAGAAAGAACACCAAAAACCACTCTTCTCAAAGTCAGAGTGGCTGAGAAACTTCCTGAGTTAACTGAAAAGGAGAGAAAGAAAAAAAAACAACAGTTGAATGAATATTGTATTTACTGAATAAATATTTCAATAAGCATCTCAACCACAGCTCTGTTGCAGACAATTAAAGGATTAAAAATTCTAATTATAAATTGGAACCCTGTTTTCCTGTCCTCCATGGGGACTGCCCCTCCCTCGTTCCTTCCTCTCCTCCCGACATAGCAGGGTGACAGCGCTCACTCTCCCTCTATCTGTGCATTATTGATGCTGTCTGATTTATTGACTGATTCAGTGATCGTTAGAGGGCCTCCTCTATTATAGAACAGGAAGATAGAGGCTGAACATGAATAGCATTGATTCCCTCACACAGAATAGATTCCTCTATAATTAAGCTCACTTGTCCTCTGAGAGCATGGGGGGGGCTTTTTTTCTGTCTCCCCTTTCCTTTTTAAAGACAGGCCTTTTCTGATCAACAGTTATCTTTGCAAGGACTCTTCAGATGAAGACAAAAGCAAGTAGATGAATGAAGCAGTATATGAAGATGATAAAGAAGATGTGGGTTCCTTTTTTAATTACTTCTATTCTGATAGGATAGTGAAACTGAGTGGGAGAGAGATGGTCGGCAGGTCAGATTCAAACAAGGGTCGCCATGGGCCTCGGCGCCTGCTCACTTATGATACAGGCACTGTAGCCAGCTGAGCCATAGTGCCCCCTCCAGTTCTCTGTTTAAGACACACACATACACACACACACACACACACATACAGACACACAGAGAGAGAGAGAGAGAGAGAGAGAACGAAACATATAAACAGATGTTTACACACACATACTCTCTCTCTCACACACACACACACACACTTGGCTCTCAGTCACGCCTGTTTCAGGCTCTTCAATTTCAACTTTCTCTCTCTCTCTCTCTCTCTCTCTTTCTCTCCTCTCCATCAGTGTAAATGGCTTTTCCTGTTCAAATTATCCCTCCACATCAGAGTCTTCTCTCAATTAGGACTTCTGGGGGATAATTACACTCTATTAGTGCTAATATGTGTGAACGGCACTATGGAGGCCCGCCCTGATGTCGCCGTGGATTCTCGTGGAGCACTTGAGCGTCAACGCTCAATACAACCCACCATCAGAGCCTCTTTCCTGGAGATCTGATGACAGATGATGGAAGCTAATGTTGGCTATAAAGAGTAGATGGGAGGTCACAGGAGGTGTGCTAAGAGGAGTGTGGACTGCAGAGGAAGAAATAGCACTGATGTGGATGCTTTTTGAATGGATGAGATTTTCTTTCTTGAGCATCAAAGCACTATCTGTCTTGGACACATTCCCATTTGTAGTTAGCACAGACATCTGAGTAAACACAGTCCATGATTTCTCTACAGTTCAGTTCAATTACCAGTGACGGATCAGGACATGAATAGCCCTCCACAGCGGAATAGCAGGAATAGCCCACCACAGCCCTGCCTCTCTCTAAACATGTTCTGTCCCCATTTACCCCTCCACAAACCCATGTTTTACCTACACACTCCAGCTCTCAACGGCATCTGGAGCTAAGCATATCCCCCCTGTTAGCATGAGGCTAATCCCTTACAGGCCCACTGACGCTGGACTAAGGGCCATCCACAAACACCCCTACCATTCCCGAGCTTCTCCTGGAGTGGGATTGATTCCCCACTCCCAAACACACTTCACCCAACAATAGACCTGGATCAGCATCACAAGGCCCTTGGTGGGGGAAAGAGTGTTGAAAGTTCTTGACATAACCTCTCGCAGCCTTCATCTCGATTGAGGGAGGGGAAAAAAAGATTAAAAAAGATTAAAAGATTACAAATGGAATCTTCAATTTATGCACTTAAACTTCAAGTACAAGGTGTGACTCCTCGTGCTGATATTTGTCTTTTTGGTCCACAAATAAAGGGACGAGTAACAAAAAAGGAAGAAAGAGGGAACAAAAGATTTAAAAAAAGAAAAATAGCTTTCAATGAATGAGTGACTCCACCACTCTTTATTAATCATAATGTGTTAATTAGGCGAATCAAGTGGAGGTTAATCTTCATACTTTGGAGAAAAGAAAAATCAACTCGCGAAGCTGATGAGTCAAAAAAACCCATCAAAGTCCCACAGCTCAGGGTGCAAAAGAGCAAGAGAAGAAAAGAGAGAAATAGCGTGCAACGCTCAAATAAGCCACCAAGGCCTCCAAATATGCCTGAAGTAAATATCAAAGCCAAGCGTGAGGCTTTATGAGCCAAACACAAAAGAGAAAAGCAAAAGAAATGAGAAGGAGAAGAGATGCCGGGAGATAAAAGAAGACATGAAGAGAAGATGATGACGGACAAGCAGGAGAGAAGACAAGAGAGAATAGAGGAGAGGAGAAGAGAGGAGAGGAGAGGAGAGGAGAAGAGAGGAGAGGAGAGGAGAAGACACAGGAGAAAGGGAAATGGTGGATGAGAGGGCCATAGTGGTGAGGACCTGTTTACTCCCAATTTTCACTTCTGTTTACATTCCTCTCCTCCTGTCTTTGTTTTGTGCTGCCGCTGGCATTCCCTATTTCTGCAAACATTCCCTGTTGAAACTTTGTACAAGCAAAGCTAAAAGCTTAACATTCTCTTAACCTTCACAAATACACACACACAAACACACACAATCGTGGTCTGTCTGCCTCTCTGTCTCCTCTCCCTGTCGCGCACACACAGACACATACGCACACACACACACACACACACACACACACACACACACACACACACACGCACACACATATACACAAATACACACACTCAAACACACACACACACACACACACACACAAACACACACACTCACACACACACACACAGACACACACATGCGCACACACATACTCACACACACACACACACACTCACACTCACACTCACACTCACACACACGCACTCACACTTTTGTATCACTTCTAAGCTGTATTTTGATGAGGCTGTCTAAAACGTCCCGGCCCCAATTCCACTGGGCTAAAAATAACACTGAGCAAGTCTAACAAAGCGCTCTGTGAGGTCAAACCTTCAATCATAGGAGGCCCCAGTCGCTGCACACTAAATCACTTAAACACACACACAAACAACAGCGAGCAGCAAGGAGAACACCCGAGAGCACAGTAATGATATGCAAATGATGATCTGGGTTATCAGGACTTAAAGGAGCTATACAGACTCACATGCAGGAATAGAGGACAGACATAGAGAAAGGAAGAGAGAGAGAAAGAGAGAGAAGAGGAGGAGGAAGGGAGGGAAAGAGGGAGAGATTTGTAAGTGAGTTGTAGTGGATTAATTCAACTGTCAGGAGGAGGACATCTTCTGTCTAAAAGGCTTTATTAACCTTCCAGCAAGGCCTGGCAAACCTGCCACTCAGAGGCTTCCCTTGACATGAGAGGAACAGATTTTCTCAGCAACAACCTCCTGCAACACACACACACACACTTTCACTCTCCATCTTTCTCTTCTCTGTCTACCCAATCGGATTCTGTCAACACGGAGCTTGTGCAAAGAGGATGAGCTGTTTTACCTGATGGTTCTATTTCGGGGTGGAGGGAGGCTGCGTTTGGCAGATGAGATGGAGGTGTAGTTGGGGGGGCGGGTAGTCAGGCCGCCATGGTGGAGAACAGCTCAGGGGGGCCATGGGAGGACGCAGGGACACTGGCGCAACTCCACAAGTCCAAGATGGGAACTTGCCAGAAGGTTCTTGAGACCGATTTAGGTAAATTAACATTTTAGCAGGCAAACACACACATACACACCCACACACATATTCATGAAAAAAAAAAAAAACCTGCAGACATGTTTGCATAACTTTCTAACGGATGTCATTTGTTCCCTAAGGTAAGTCTCAACTCATGTCACTTTGGGATTTGGATAAATTAGCTCACAAATTCTCTCTCTTTCACATACACACAGACACACACACACACACACAGCGCACGTTCGTGCGTGCTCACACACTCCACAAACGTCTCATCTCCCCTCAGGTAAAGTCATTCGTGATACACTCTTCTCTTCCTAGGCTGAGAGGCTGAGGCTGAAACTGTAGTTAGTCAGTGAATTCAAATGCACATAATCTGTGACATGCACGTCACGCTCAGCACTGCAGGCTCCCCCTCAGCCACTGTGGCTGATACGGATCAGACTCCAATAGACAAGAGAGAGACAGACAGAGAGAAACAAAGTTCAAACTCCCACAGCTCAAAACTCCCATCCAGAGCACAGGAGATGGGAGTCCTGTCCCTGACTCTTCCACTTAATCCAGCCCCAGTCACATCCAAGGCATCAGACAAGGTGGGGGGGCTTATCCATGTCTCTTTCTCCCATCACAGAGAAGGGAGAGGAGGGGAGGGAGAGAGAGAGACAGGGGGTTGGGGTGGGGGTGACGGTGAGGATCTGAAATAGACGGTACTTCAATAACAAGGCAAACCAGGTCATGCTGCCAAGACAGGTGCCAATCAAAGCTTGAGTAACTGCCACTTCGAGACTCCGCCATAGAGAACAGATGCCTGAACACACATGCATGGACACACACACACACACACACACACACATACACACACACACACACACACACACAGACACCACTGAATATTCAGTAGCGAATTACCAAATGACATCCACTGAAAACACTACCATTAAAAAAATGTATGTACATATATATATATATATATATATATATATATATATATATATATATATATATATATATATATATATATATTAGTGTTGCCAGACAATCATTCATCATGTTGAAATGGCTCAATGTTTAGTCATACAACTCTTATGGGGCTGAAGGCTTAGTCCAAGTCTGGCTTTGGCAACCGTCCTCTCTGCGGAGTTCTCCAAGGCGTGCGGGTGGGGGTGTTTCGTGCCAGAGTGCCCCCCGACTAACAGCACCCAACGCCCCAGTGAAAGGCTTTATTGTCTGGCCTGGGTGAGTGTCGTGGGCTGGCTGGGTGGCTGGAGGGGCTGGGGGTCTGGCTGCCAGTGGGTGTCTGATATATGCTTTTTAACAGTAAGTCCAGCCCTCCTTGAAACGAGTGAGAGAGGGAGAGAGAGAGAGAGCGCACAAGAGAGAGAGAGAGAGGTGAATGACCTAACAGTCTGATAGGGAACCACATCTGGTGAGAGAGAGGGAGGGAGGGGAAAAGAGAGAGAGAGAGAGCGGAAACTTACTGACAAGTGAGTGGAGAAGGAGGAGGGAGAAACTAGGGAGCAGGTCTAAAAACAGCTAAGGTTCTGTGCTTATGTCTATCCCTCCCTTCTCTCTTTCTCTCTCTCTCTCTTCATTTCACTCCTGTTCACTCTCTCTTTTCAAATCTTCTCTGTAATCAGAAAGTACTCTGTGTGTTTGCAGTGTGTGTGTGTATGTGTGTGTAAGTATATTTGTGCATGTGTTCCTGCACACGCACTTACAGTGCAAGTCTGAGTATGTAAGGTTAAATAGTGTGTGTGTATGTGTGTGTGTGTGTGTGTGCATGTGTGTAATTGCCAGTGATAACAAGAGTGGATGAATGCTCATTAGTCCTATGAGCATCTATAGAGGCACTGGTATGTTTGACAGAATTGGGGATGGGGGATGGTGGTCTGTTGCTAGACAGAGACCCGTCATCATAAATGCAGCTGCATGTATCTTCAACAGCTCCCATCCCACAAACACACACACACACACGTATCCTCCACCCCAAAATTTTGCTCTGCTTTCCCTTGCGCACCCTAGAAATGTGGGGAGGGTGGGGGTGAAGGTGGGTGGAGACTTGAGCAGACATCTGGTGGGGATCCACAACAGACAGACAGACAGACAGACAGGGTGGGCCAGCAACAGTCCAGCCTCAGAAGGAAGCAGGAGAGAAAGAGAAGGAGAGAGGGTGAAGGAGAGACGAAGAGAGACAGATGAGGGAGAGAGAGAGGAAGATGGGAGGACCAGACAGAATGAGATGGAGAGACCAGAGAGTGAGTGAGTGTGAACAATCCAGAAAAAGAGAAAGAGAGAGGTAGAGGAAAAGACAGAAAGAGAGAGTGAGACAAAGATCGAAAAGAGAGAGAGTGAAAGAAAGACAGAAAGAGAGAGAGAGAGAGACAGCCCCCTCAGGCATTCCTGAAGGTCCACATCAGCGCTCCGATAGCAGGCAAAATAAACAGAGTGGAGGAAACCCTGTCTAGACGGAGCTGCTTCTGGGGCCGCTCCACACACCGGCCTGCTGTTTACACAAGGGGGGACCGCCACAGCACAGCCAAGAAGAGAGAGAGAGAAGGAGATAGAGAGAAAGAGATGTGTGTGTATGTGTGTGTGTGTGTGTGTGCATATGTGGGGTGGGGGTTTGAGATACTGGAGATGGGGAGGAAGAGCAAAAAAGAGGAAAAAAAAAGATAGAGTAGGAGATGGGGAGCTGGAGGGGGGAACTGGCAGTAAGGTTAGAAACAAAGAGGGGGGGGGGTGAAAAAGACAGGGAGGGGGAGAGAGAGAAAGAGAGAGATGTGTAGGGACAATGATACATGAGGAAGCTATCCACTGAGGCCCACAAATGAGGGCAAAGAAGGTCTTCTTTCTCTTTTTTCTCCCCTCTCTCTCTCTCCCCCTCCCCTTCCTCCCTTCCTCCTCCTCCGCACCCCCAGAACAGTGGCTCGAGAGCCAAGCGAAAGCGCAAGAAAGGCAAACATAGTAGTGAGTGGTGCGGGCTCGTTAGCGAGGAATGAGTGTGCTGAAGGTGGAGG
Source organism: Tenualosa thibaudeaui (assembly GCA_027481765.1). NCBI lineage: Eukaryota > Metazoa > Chordata > Actinopteri > Clupeiformes > Clupeidae > Tenualosa > Tenualosa thibaudeaui. The sequence goes on from JAIFZK010000039.1 coordinate 3,349,907, forward strand.
GAGAGATTACCCAGGGATGTTTGACCTACTGGAGCTGATGAGCAGCATCAGCTCTGCCTCATGGGGCCCGCTAGCCCAAGAGAGAGAGCGGTAACTGCACCAGCAGAAAGCAATAATGTCGAAGATCACGAGAACGGATTTTTCACCGATAAACATTCTGGGAAAAATGGTTCCAAGTCATCGCATGGGCTCAGTTAACAGCCACTAGGCAAATGTCTCACATTAATGCAGAGGAGGAATTTAAACAGACACTAAGGCAGGGGAACAGCATTTAAAGGTCTGCAAGAGTCAATTCCGACCAAGGGTTCGCATTTGTGCTAAATAGCTAATCATGCTCTATCGATGCATTTCAAATTAATATGCTAGGTAGATAAGATCAGATAAATCAAGCTAGCGTTACGTTAACACTTCCAGCCAATTCTTTCCTCTATGTGAAATAGTATGGAAAATGAATCACTCATTTATCAGTGGCAGAAAATACAGAGTTGGACAGTCAGAGATTGCAGCACTGTATGGCATCCTTTTTACTCCAGAAAAAAAGATAATAGTTTGAAATCTGAGACGAAATCTGTGTTATATGTAAGTTATATGATGATGCTTTATCAGAAGACTTTCTTCTATAGAGACATCGCAAAGCACGATAGCTGTCTGTAATTTGTGCGTCTGGATTTTCTGCCATTCTCTACTTAAGAAAAATCCATTAGTCATCCATATCCCTTGTCAGCACAGCAGAAAACAAGCGCAACACAGCAAAATGACAGAAAAACTGGCCACCATTGACATCTATACTGTAAAAAAGAGCCATTCACTAAATTATATGTCACTGATCTCTGTGAAACTTTTTTTCTAAAGAAGAATGTTCTTCAGAAAGGAGAACGAGCAGAACTGAGAATTACCGTGGAGACACTACTGCTAAGCACATAACTTTAAAGAAAGCGAATTGCACTGCTTTTGTGATGGTAAATATCCACTGACTGCATGAAAGCATAATCGAAGAGTGTGGTGTGAGTCATTTTACAGTGATGGAGCGTTGTAGTGCTGTTCTTCTACAATGGAAAAGGCATGGCGTTTCAAAGTAACCAGAAACTATAAAGTGTCACCACTGACTAGCCTCGATGGGAACCTGTTAAACGTCAGAGTCAGCCTATCAAACACTGATGGAGTCAGTCACTCAGACTCACAGGCATAGAGAACATAGACTCTACAGGCTCACATATGCACACACCTCTAAACCCACAAACCTGACCTCAGCTTACAGAGTCCCCAAGTCATCCACAAAAGAGTAGTTAGACAGCACACACACACGCACGCACGTGCACACACACACACACACACACACACTTCTCTAAGCCACCACTCCATTATGACATATCCAGGTCTTAGTAGAAATCAGGATTTATTTCCATTTGGGGCCAGACAGCCAGGAGTCCAGAGGCCTCTCAACCCTAATAAAGTTTGTGAAGAGCAGACCTCTGTCCCCCCATCAGACCTTCTGTCTGACACACACACACATCCCAAGTCACACATATACACATGCACAAATCCCCAAATCCCCTCCCGGAATGTTCAAATCCTGTCTACGAGCGAACGTAGTGTGAATGTTGTGTTGCTAGAGACGGCCATTCTGATGCAACTTCACTGGCTAGTGGACAAGCTACACGGACTGGGGAACACTGTTACGAAGGAGACAGGGTCTGCAATCGCATGAAAAAAAAACGTTATAAAAAATGAACACAGTTCAGAACAGAGACACTCGTCTGACGACACACCAGGTTTCTGTTTTTTTTTCTCAAATAAAGATTTCATGGGCTTTGATGTACAAGTGCAACTGGATTCAAGCACCCTGATACACAGGTGGACAAGCAAAGGGGAGAAAATGTGTGTGTGTGTTTGTGTGTATGTGTGTGTGTGTGTTTGTTTGTGTGTTTGTGTGTATGTGTGTGTGTTTGTGTATGTGTGTGCTGTGTTGAGTTGTGCATGAGACAGACAGACAGACAGAGCTGAGACGAAGAAGAGAAAGAAAGGAGGCAGAAGAGGAAGGGAGGGTGAGTAGAAGGGAGAGGGAGACGAACAAGTCAGGGCTTCTGAGGACATACAGCCCTTTTTTATGTTTATTTATTTGCCCTCCAAAGATCTGCTTGGCCAACATGTGCAGGGAGGTTTGGTGGATGGACAGAGCAATGGATGGATGTCTGATGGAAGAGTGCAAGGAAGGGGAGGAGGAGGAAGGGAGGGTGAGTATGAAGGGGAGGGAGAAGCTGTGCGACGTCTGTCTTTGTTTGACTTTTTGATGGCTGTCTAGTCAGTAGAAATCAAACCAGTGTGTGTGCGTGTGTGTGTGAGTGTGTACAAGTATGTGTGCACTCACATGTTTGTGTGTGTGTGTGTGTGTGTGTGTGTGTGTGTGTATATGTATGTGTGTGTGTATGTGTGTGTGTTTACAGAATGTGAGGGTTTAAACATAACACAAGTTAGTTGTGGTTGGGGTATGTGTGTGTGTGTGTGTGTGTGTGAGTGTCTGTCTGTCTTTTCAGTGTATCATGTGGTCTACATGGATGCTAAAACCTGTTTAGATGGGATATCCCAAGTATTGGGTGGTCGAGCTGAGAATGTATTTACCTGGTTCCTGCTACACCCTTAGGTTTGAGTGTGGTTGTGTGGGGTTAGTGTGTGTGTGTGTATGTGTGTGTGTGTGATTGTGTGTGTGTGTGTGTGGAGGGGTGTGTGTGTGGGTGTGTATCACAGACCATAAGCAGACACTGGGTTCTGCTGCCTGGTGACAGTGGTCTGGAGAGTTCAGTGCTGGCACACTGCTCAACCATGCTTGACTGAGCTCTGCTGTCGTGGGTGTGTGTGTGTGTCTGAGGCCCACTGACCACTCTGAGCAGCCGGTTGAGGGGCAGAGATATTTTGAGAGTGTGGTCTCATCCAGCGCGCGCCTCTGCACCACAGTGCCAACTCTGACAACGTCTTCATAAACAGCCTCATAAATTGTCCTGTTGGACGACAGACGGAACATGGAGACACCTCACACAGGGGGCGCGCACACACACACTTGGCACAAAGTCACTGTGTTACATCCTCATTCTCTCTCTCTGTCTCTCTCTCTCTCTCTCACTCACAAACACACACACACACTCATATATGAATGCATACTACACAAGTGCCTATTCTATGAAACACAAACACATACACAGAGGCACAAATACACATACACATACTCTTCCATTCGTATATACTAAAATTTACACACAAATATGGAAACTTACCCACACCAGATGATGTGGATACACCAGGACACACCAGCATGAGTTCATAAAAGACTTTACAAACGCTTCATAAAAGCTGGCATGAGAGATAAAAGCGAAAAAGCCTAACTACATTCTTTACATAAAACGAGTATTGAATCAGTCACACACACACACACACACACACACACACTTACACATTATAACAAGGTCTAATCTCTCAGGAAATGCAATGCAAACATACTGATTCTATAAATTCTGTTTCTATCACACCACATCCAGTCAAAACTTAAACTCTGATTGAGTTTGTCCCATACTGTTGCCTTCAGCCTCTTTCTAGTTCCTTGATGGAGAGAAGAGGAAACTAACTGCAAGATTGAGAGGAAACGTACTAAAACACATGAATTAGTGAAACAGAAAAAGGCTTGGCAGGAGAGAAGTGAGGTCAATAAGTCAGTGTGACTGTGGAGGAAAACAGGGGCCATTTCTTATGAGAGACATTTGTACATCAAGCTCAGGAACGCTGGGAAAGAGATGGCCAATCAGACGACATGTGTGTTCCCCTCAGCTTGGCCACGAAATTGGCGCCCACATCGATTAGAGTGAGAGAGACAGAGAGAGGCAGTCAGAGAAAAGAGAGGAGAAAAGGAGGGGAAAAAAGATCAACAATGTGCCGCTTCCCCAAAACACCAGTGAAAAAAACATACACAAATGCTAGCGCCTTCTGACATCAAAGGCGTGAGAGGGCGTGCAATGGTGCATTCCAGTCCGCCGTCGCCGCTCCGCTCCGCTCCCCACCGCAAGCCGGTTACTCTCAAGGACGAACGAGACGCACGCAGGCCAGCACACTACAAACGGGGGCCCCTGGGAAAGGAAAAAAGAAAAGAAAAGAAAAGAAAAAAAAAAGAACAACCACCAAAACATCTCAAACAACAACGCAAAAAACAAGATAATTGAGCGTCTTGCCAATCGCGTCCTGTAATTAAAGGCCACTCTGAGGGAGCGAGCGCAAGTCCGGTAAAAAAGAGAAAAGGGAGGAGGAGGACGAGGAGGGGAAAAAAAGAAAAAGGGGAAGAAAAGATGAAGAAGAAGAGAGATGAAGGAAGGAGAGTGAGAGCCAAATCCAGTGGATTGGGCTTGAAAGCCATCTGGGCTGTGTGTGCAGCTCGCTCTGTGGACTTATTCTGAGGGTTTGACGTCCTTCATCTCTTTTGTCTTTTTTTCCTTTGGTACTCATCATTTTCCTGTGATTTTCGTGAGCGCTTTTCCAGTCCAGGGGAATGAAAAGTGTGTCATAATTTCTGATAAGTCAACATGATCCCGACTAGAGACAGCAGACCCCTCCTATTGGCTAGTTCCCTTAGACCCCCCCAAACACAAACACACACACTCACAGACACACTCACAGACCACCACGAAGGCTCCATATTGGTGGCTCATCAGGTCTGGGAAGCTGAGGAGCATTGCAGCTCTGGTCTTACATCCACCCACCCACACACACACACTATATGTCGAGGTTTGGTCAAATCACACACACACACACACACACACACACACACACACACACACACACACACACACACACACACACACATACACACACACACACACACAGACACTTGCTAATCTAAATGATGTCCAAGACTTACTTACCAACTCTTTGTACCCTCTTTATACTTTGTATTTTCTACTCTGTTTAACTAGCAAAACTAGCCTCCAGTTTTCTTCTAAGCAAATATAAATACATCACCATGTGTTTCCACCTCATAAAGAGAGGGTTTGCAGTAAAAATCATTTCATGGGTTGAATTAATATCTTTAATACAATTCTTTTATTTTCCCGGAAAGCAGAGAGGCAATATCTTCTTCATTTTTTTTGGTGTGTGTGCATGTGTGTGTGTGGCAGGAGAATAGTGGCAAATGGAGAATAAAGCGGGAGTGCGTCCAATGGGTTCACTGTTCATTATGCCAGCAGTCCCATCAGCATCTGCCCCGGCGATATTGTTGCCAGAGACGATGGCGGGCTCGGCCTCCGAATATTAAAATGCCTCGTGGCTTATCAGCCTCCTCGAGCCTTGGACTGCTACACTGTCAGGCCATTAGTCCAGAGAGAGGGGAGAGAGAGAAAGAAAGAGAGAGAAAGAGAGCGAGAACAAGAGAGAAAGATAGACGGAGAGAGAGAGAGAGAAAGAGAGCGAGAACAAGAGAGAAAGATAGACGGAGAGAGAGAGAGAGAAAGAGAATGAGAAAGAGAGTGCGAGAACAAGACAGAAAGATAGATGGAAAGAGAGGTTGCACGGAAGTTGTTTTGAGAAAACTGAGTCTGAAATCGCATACGATTGGCCTCATTTACAACTTCAGGAGTCATTTTTCATATACAAGAGTTCATATATGCTTGTCTTTATATAAACTGTATATGTCTAGGGATTTATATGTTTGTGTGTGATTCTGCATATCTTGGTAGGAGCAGGAGCATGTAGAGCTGTGGAGGTGTGTAGTTTTCACTCATAATTATCACCCTCTCCATATATGGAACCAACCTTTGTGTTTGTATATGCATTTACCTGTGTAGAAGTGTAAATCTGTGCATGATGGGTGTGCCACTGAATGTAAATGCTTATTTTAGTTTTTGCTCTTTTTCTCTGTGTGTGTGTGTGTGTGTGTGTGTGTGTGTGTGTGTGTGTGTGTGTGCGTGTTGAGGGGATGAGCAGACAGAACCATAAGCATGGGTGTGTATCTAAATGGATGGGCCCTGTCGTGTCTCTAATCGTGGAGCTCTCGGCCCTGGATAAATCAATAGCTTCTGCCTTCAGAGCAAGGGGAGTGTGTGTTGGATCTGGAGGTGAGGCTGCTGCAGCTCTTCAAACAACCAGACACATACACATACACATACACACACACACACACACACACACACACACACACACACACACACACTTCCTCCAAGTCCTCTTCCTTCCAAACTCCTATTTTTTCTAACCTTTGTGCTCTTTCTCTCTCTCTCTCTCTCTCTCTCTCTCTCTCTCTCTCTTTCTCTCGGTGGTGCAAGAATACTGAGTAAACTCAAAGTCAGCCCTGGCTAACACCTGTTCTGGCTTTCAGCTTTCCTGGAATCCATAAGGTGAGGCCAGCTAACAGCCTCCCTACCAGCACACAGGAAAAGAAGACAAAAAAACATTAATAAGACATGAAGAATTCTCTCTCTCTCTCTCCCTCTCTCTCTCTCACACACACACTTACACACACACACACTCTTCTATCTCTTGTTCTCTAGCTGCCTCTGCATTGACTTCCTGGCTAGACAAGATCAGCTTTTGCAGTCCTGTTAGGTAAACCCAGCCACTGACAGCTTGTTGTGTTCCAAAAATTGGTCACTTCTACATCTAGCCGAAAACCATGCAAATTCTCACACCAGAAAGCTAGGAATACTCAGCCACACATACATCCACCCACACCCACACCCACACACACACATACAGAAACACACACATAAATACGCACGCACGCACGCTCACACACAAACACCCACATACATATACATATGCCTTGGCCGAAAATGGCCATGCATGATGCAATGCATCACGCTGGCTCTGCTTCCAGTTCAACTTGACAGGGTGCTTAAGTTTCAATTAAAAGCTACCACACCAAGCTCTTCTGTGAGTCTAAACATTTCATTTCTCATCTCAAATGGGCCTGCGGTGCTGGGCCAACTCAAAGAAAGGGACATTTTTCTGAAAGACAGGCAAAAAAGAAAAGAAAAAAACCCCACAAATTCAGAGGTGATTTATGACAGGTAGGGATGAAAAGGTCCCTCACAACAGGTGACAGTGTGGATGATTAGCATCACAGCAGCCAATCAATACTGTGAAATTTGTGTCTGCTTGTGGAAAGGCTGGTTCCACTCTAGTCTGCAGGCTTTCTCTGAGCCTCACACTGAAGTGAGGCTGAGGAAAATTAAGGCAGCAAATGACAAATGATACAACACAGAGAGAGCAGGGAGTGATCAGGGCTCGATCCACACACACACACACACACACACACACACACACACACACACACACACACTCTATGTACACTACAGTATACAGTATATGTATTTGATATAACACATTATATTATTTCATTCATATATATATATATATATATATATATATATATATATATATATATATATATATATATATATATATATATATATATATATATATATATATATATATATATATATATATATATATATATATATATATATATATATATATATATATATATATATATACCAGCATCTACAAAGGATACTATACTGTATATACAATTTATATATTAACATGCATAGGGGCACTTGATTATGTACGATCATACTTGAGTATGTTCCCATTTTGTTTTTGCTGAAGTTCACTGTATGGTGCTGTCATGCCTCTGTTCATCTTGCCATTGTGTGTAAATACTTTCCTGTTCACTCTAGATTCTCCACTCACGCTACAATAGATTCATGTAATTACACAAAAACTCACTGCATTATCATAGCCTTTGTGTTTAACAAGAGCCATTACTACATAAATGAGGCCATACCCCATTAAAACGATTCTCTGTATACGATATAGATAGATATTACTTTGTGTGTATGTGTGTGTGTGTGTGTTCGCCAGTTACAGAGAGATAGAAGGACAGAGAGAGAGCAAAGGATAAAGAGAGAGAGAGGTTAATGTGATGTTTTAGCATTCTATGTGCTTTGCCAATACTGTATCTCAACAATCACGATGAACTGAATTGACAGATGTAGGAAAAGGAATAATGGCACCTTGCATGTTGCTATATTGTCTGTTTCCTCTCTGCCACTGTGAGAAGTGTGTTTGTGGAGGGGGGGGGGGCATCAGCTCAAGCTCAGCCACTCTCTCTCCTTGCCAAGGTGCTATGGCGCCATCTAGTGGTGAATGTTGGCAGATTTGTGACCATATGAACAGAGCACCCTGACTTCTATGGATACACAAACACCAGTACACAGACACACACACACACACACACGCGCACACATACACACACAAACACTGCTGAAATCGGGATAGAATGCTAAATGTATTTCTATCAGTATTCACCTCAAGGTTTTTTCTCTGCTCAACAGATGCGTCAAACGTCAAGCACGATACTGAAAGAAGCCCAGTAAAATCAGTGCTGATTTGAAGGTGCTGGCTGACTGTGGCTAACAGGCAGCATTTAGAAGAGGAGAACAAGCAGGAGAGAGAGAGAGAGAAGGGATGGAGAAACAGGAGTGTGTCTGTTTGTGTGTGTGTGTATGTGTTTGGGGGAGGAGGATGGGGGGGTTGTCAAAGGCTTGAGGGGTAAGGAAATGGTATGTGGAGGGTGGAATCGACAGCTGAGAATAAACTGAAAATGTAGGGCAGCAGGAAAATCTACACCTCTCAATAGAACTGCTTCCCTCTGCTGCACCACTCACCTCATTCCTCGCTTTTTCTCTCCTCCACTGGTGAGGAGGCTGAACCGCTGAGTGTGGAGTGGGTGGTGGCGGTGGGCTCGATGAGGGGGTCACAGGGGAATGATGTGTTTTATTTCTTTTCTATCTCCCTCCTTTTCTATCTCTCTCTCTCGCTTTCTCTCTCTCTCCCACTGCATGCTCCCTGGATCTTAACTACACTCAGAGATATCTGCCTCCCCACAAGACATTAGCCTGCCAATCATCCCATCTCTGCACGTTACATGCCACCCCCAACCCCGACCCCCCGTCATCTCCTTCCCCTGAGGAGCGGAGAGAAAAGAATTGAGATGAGTTATGGATGTATGTGTGTGTGTGTTTGTACATGTGTGTATGTGTGGACATGCATGAGAGTGTGTGTGTGCGTACATGCATGTAGGAATATGTGTGTGTGTGTGTGTATGGAGTGAGTGTGTGTGTGGACAGGTGTGAAAAAGTGTATCTCTGTGTTTGTGTGCAGGTCTGTCAATGTGTTGCTATGTATGGCTAAAGGTGTGTTAGGGTACTGTTTTGGTATGTACTATGTACTATGTCCCTAGTGATCTTTCTCTAAATGAGATGGTGAGATGAAGTGCGGGGGGTGGTGTTGCGGGTGGGGTTGGGGGGGTTGGGGATCAAACTGCGCTGCACAGAGGAGTACACAGTGGAGGGGAGGAAAGATGGTGGGCCATAAAGCTCAGCTCACCTCACCTCTCCTCATCACCCTGCCTCTCTGGATACCAGCTCTGGCACTATCGCTCTGCAGGTGTCCATCCATTAGAGCCACCTCTAGCTCCGGGCTCATTACAAAACATTCTAGATCATTGCATTAAAGTTCCATGTTTTTTTCATGATTTGGTCTGGTGCGCCCATGCTTAGGTAAATGCTTGACACTGGTTCTACAGTTCACAATTGGTTCTCTTAGTCCTGTCTTGAGTTGGCAGTAATCTAATTGTATTTTCAAGTTAGTTTTTGTGTGTTTGTGTGTGTGTGTGTGTGTGTGTGTGTGTGTGTGTGTGTGTGTGTGTGTGTGTTTCAGTATGTCTGTGCAGTTGGGGGCAACTGAGAGTGTGAGCCAATGTGGGAAAAAAAAGAAAAAGAAAAACAACTGTGACAGGGACATAGAAAAGCAGTCAATTAAATGATATGCCCCAAAGCCTGCAGGCAGCACAAACACAGCCAGCCAATTAAGTGCACTAAGCGGTGCTAAATGGTGCGGCTAGGAGAGGCTAAAACTCATTACATGTCAATCATGTCCGTCTCACGCACCTTTGTATTGCACAACTGAGAACATGTCCAAAGTGTGTGTGTGTGTGTGTGTTTGTTATGTATGGTGTTTATGTGTGTGTGGCTACCACCTTACCACCTCACCCCCCAAGCATGCTGTGTGTGTGTGTGTGTGTATGTGTATGTGTGTGTTTGAGAGAAAGTGGGGGGAGAGAAACTGATAACTGAAGCGATAAAAGAAAGAAAAATAAAATGAAACCTGGTGAGAATGAAAGGAAATCTCTAAAGAAAAGAGAGAGACAGAAAGAGATGAAATTGAAAATATAGAGAAGAAAGTGAACGGAAGAACATTTGAAGAGGAACAGACATCCTCTTGGAAAAGCAATGCTCGATCTATAAAAAGGGGACTCTCAGGGTTAGCCAGCCAAGCGGCAGCCCTCTGCCACATGGCGGGGAGCCCGGACCCAGGGAGAGGAGTGAGCATCGCGGCTAAAACAGCCTGACCAACCCACATCCGTCACTTGCTTTGCTTTCCGTCAGGATGCATAATGGCCATCCCCACCCAACTACTCCCTGCCATTTGGCCAAAGCCCCCCCTCTCTCTCTGTCCAAAACAAAATCAGCTCTCTCCTATTAGAAAACCATCTGTGGCTGCCGCTGGTCCAGGGAGAGGCAGCTGTGGTGATAAGGCCCTTGGCTTTTCCAGGAAGGTGCAGTGCCCTGCAGTGTGGTGTGGTGGGGTGGGTTGAGGTATGAGGAGAATGTCACACACATCAGACAATCACATGGGAAATCTCCAGGGCCGCAAGCCCTGTGATGGGAGAAGGAGGTTATGAGACCTTTCTCCCCGAGGCACTGACACACTGAGAGAGTGAATGAATACGGGGGGATAAAACCCAAAAATAAAACTTGGACTTGATGTGAGGATGGGACTGGTTTGAGTGAAGTTGGAAATGGTCTCTGGCATGGTTCAGTCTAGTCAGTGAACCTTTGGTGAACTCCCAGAAGTGAGCAGGAGGAGAAAAAAAGGCTTTAATACATGGATGGCCAGAGAGCATGACACAAGTACAAACAAATAAAGAAAAGCTTTAAAAACCCAGACTGTGGAATAAAAGAGGGATGCTCTTTGAGCCCGTGTCTCCGTCTTTAGTTGGTCTCTGGTGAGTTTGTTTGTAGGCCTAAAAGTCTCTTGGCATGTGTGTGTGTATGCATGTGTGTGTGTGCACGCGAGTGTGTGTGTGTGTGTGTGTGTGTGTGAGTAAGAGAGAGAGAGAGAGGGAGGGCGAGATGAGGTGGGCCTTTATGTTTTCAGCAGCTAGCACAAAAAGCTTGGGAGATGAGCAAAGCGGTCACACTGCCTGACCGCTGTGCTCTGAGTGTTTGGAACGCTCCCCTGGACAAAAGGGATTCTGGAATTGTGTCTGCAGTGGCTGGTTGTCTGCCGACACAAAGACTAATTCTCGGCGCGCTGCCCCGCAATACACACTTGCGCTCCACTGAACAAGCATAGCCTGGTCAAAGAGATGAAGAGAGAAAGAGAGAGAGAATGAGAGAGGGATAGATAGCGCGCCTGTGTTTCTGTCCACTGCAGCTTTGTTCTGGCTGCTTTAACCTTAGCAAGCTCTGGCTACATGCCTCTGAGACGTACTGGGCATACTGACTAGCTTTTTTTTTTCTTCTTCTTTTTTTTGGGGGGGGGGGGCTTTTTTGTTTTTTTTTTTTTAACGCTTACCTTGTGAGTTGCACACAGCATTTTGAGGATCCTTTCAATCAAGACACAAAGTGACTCAGAACTTCTGAGTCAATGAATTCTCTTGATTGGATGTGTTAACTGTGGATGTGTCAAATGTCCATTCACACATCCACACCCAATCAGGCAATCACCCATTCTTGCTGCCGCAAAGCAGTGTGTTTTACATCAGAAGACATGTATGGTACACTTAATTAACAAAAATCTCATAACCATATTTAACTTACATATGACATACATACATGCTACATCAACATCTCAAACATCTCAAGTCAAATTCAGTATTCAGACCATTAGTGGCAGGACAGGCCAGCTTATATATCCATTCAGCCTCTCTTTGTGGTATGATTCTATCTAGGGGGGCTTTTTTCTCTTTATTATTATAAGGACAGTAGAGAGTGACAGGATATTAGTAGGAGAGAGAGATGGGGAAAGATGGGGGACCTTGTGTTGAACTCAAACCCAGGTTGCTCTTTGCTAGGCTACTGTGTGCTGCTTTCCAAGAAGACTCTTTATATTTTAAAAATACTCTCTACTTTCATACTTTCATTTCTCACCTCTCTGATTTTTTTTTTGCCTTCAATGTCATTAGCAGTCAGTGGGACTCTTTGAAAAAAAAAAAAAACAGAATGAACTTAGCTGTAGCAGCTCATTAGCGGGTTGTTAGCGAGCAATTAGCAGGTGTTAGTGCTAGCATCTCTTGGGGAGTCTGTAAATAGCACCCTGTGCTGCTAACGCTAATTAGCCTCTCTGACCACATATTCAGACCATTGGTGGAGCAACAAGAGGTTACTGCCACCATGCCCACTGACTCTTTCTCTTCAGTAATCCTCTATCTTGGTTAACTAACTTTGCGAAAAAGAAGGAGTTGCTAATTGCCTGTAGAAGTCATCTGTAAAGTTAGACCAGCATAACAGTTATGTTAAAGTTAGGTCAGTGATACAGATGCTCAGATGTGGGTACCAACAGGGCCTACTCTCTAAAATCATTGCTAGCGTGTACATGTGTCTTTACCTGACTTGTCAGTCAAGGAGCTGTCAAAATGGTCAGTTTTCAGTGTATTAGCGCTATGCTGTGTCTCAACTGACACAGCTCGCAGGGAGACAAAGACATGGCGAATGGACACCTTATCATCTCGCTATTCTGAAGGGAGCATTCACTGCTCACATCACACCCCACCTCTGTGCTCACACCCACAACATTGACTTCCTCTCCAAAGAGCACACTTTTGTCTCAGTTTCCTTGCCAACTGAGCGGAGGGAGTGTGTATGTGTGTGTGCCTTATGATGCCACAGTAGGTGAGGAGGTGATGTTGGGAGCAAGACGAGTCATTAGCAGCATTAGTGTCAACATCCTCTTTGTCGATGTGGTGCAGAAACAAATCCTGCTGAGTAGGATGACGCACTAAACACCACAAACATGCACACACACACACATGCACACACACGCGCACACACACACACACACATACACAGACGCTCACACACAGCTGCCCCCAGCCCCTGTTCTGGCCAAAGCGGCTCAGCTCTCAAAAGCAGCAAGTGTGGGCTCAGTGTGTGTCGGTCATAGATAAGTTTATCTGCTGACACAGGCATGCGCCGCTCAAACACTCACACACACAGACACACAAACACACAGTCTTTCACAGTCCCTGACACACACTCACATCTACTACTATCCAGGCCCACTAACCTATCTGAAACACAGTCACACACACACTCATACACAGATTTACACACTTGCCACTGTTTGCCACTTGTCAAACCGGGTAATGATGCAGGAGTTGTGTAAGTGTACAGCAAGGATGCAGTCTTGATTTAGGCCACTTATTCAGACCCACTGCCTCCCTTGTAACACCAGATTGTGCCCTCTTTCACAAACTGAAAAGAAAGGACACCAAAGTCGCACAAGACCTACATTGAGAGCATTTGCAATTCAAAATAAGCAGAAACGAGGAAAAGGGAGACAAACAAATAAACATAAATTATGAGGGAAATTCAGAAGGAAATGTGGAACAGATTTCCAACCATGGCTGAGACCTGTAGGCCACCAAGGAGAGTGCTGTGGGCAACTATAATGTCACAAATGACCATACACACCACTAGGATTCAACAAAATCAGCCACATCTCTGGGTAATGTAGGTCTGTATTCCAGCATTTGAACTTTGGCTGATGTTAAATGCCCTTAAGATGGGAACTGGAAAGTGTGTGTGGTGTGTGTATGTGTGTGTGTGTGCGTGTTTGTGTGTGTGTGTGTGTGTGTGAGAGAGAGAGAGAAAGTGAATGTGAGAGAGATGAGGAAAATAAGACTCAGGGCTACAATGCGAGGATGGGAGGAAAGGGGGAGCGAAAACTGCCTGGAGGAAAATAAGGAGATGGGAGGCGGAGAGGCAGAGGGAGAGGGGGAGCGAGGGAATAAAAATAAGGAGAGACAGGAGGCCGAGTGGTGTGTTTCAGACCCCATATTTCTACCACCAGCGCCTCACCGCTGCTGGAACGCAGAGAGGCTGGCAGGCGAAGGGGGGTGGGGGTGGTGGGGTGTAGGTTGGTGGGGGGAGATGCTAACGGGCAGTAGGGGCTGCCTGAGGGAAAAAGAGAAAAAGAGTGAGGGAGACAGAGAGAGAAAGGAAGGAGAAAGAGAGAGCGGTGAGTCGAACAGCACTGATCTGATCTAGCCGGAGATTAAGTGTGGCTTTAATCCCTGCTGCTGGGTTCCGCAAGGCAAGCACTGGAGATGGAAGGGGAGAGGAAGAGGAGAGATGAAGGAAAGAGGGGAGAGGAGAGGAGAGGAGAGGGAGGAGAAGAGGAAGAGTTTGGTGGTTGCCCATTCGGAATCCGGAGGGCAAATAAGCATTCCTCCACTGGGGCAGAAGAGGTGGTTAACAGGCAGAACTCATTAAAGCCTGCTGTTGCCTACTAGCCCTGGGTGGTGGACGCACAGACACAAACAGCTCTTTAACCTTTAGCATTGCCATCATGCGCTGGACGACCTTGAGGTGTCAAAATGGCAAGTTGCCGAGGGAAAAGCAGTTTCTCGGTTTCTTTCTAAGTATCACTTTTCCTAACTATCTGTGCTATCTTTTCAGTTGTTCTTTTCTGTGTGTATCACTGTGCATTTCAGATTAACTTTAGCAATTACCTCCAATGCTGGAAGCCAAAAAATAAAAAAAGCCAGGGGATGCTGTATTTGCCAGGCCACTTAGCCTTCAGGCTTACCGCTGTCATTTCAATTGGTTGATCTTGGATCAGCTTCAATGTCTCACATAATGGCGAGACAGAGATTAGATGCTCTGGCAGCTGAAAACCACACATGGCACTGACAAATAGGACAGACCTGTTCAGACACTCATAAGTAAGGGATAATATATCGTTTCCTTCAGGATGAATCAAGACCCCTCTGCCTTCAGGGTCCTGTTCGTCCTGTTGAGAAATATTTTCCTATAATGACAATGCATTGTCCCGCTTATTATAAGGCTACTTGCCCAAATGATGACAGAAGACTTCACACAAACGTCTGTTAAATTTAATTTGTTACTGTTTCGTGGCTTCCGTGGATAAACAAACAGTTCGTAACACAGCTCAAACTTGAAAGATTCTTTAGAATGCAGCTGATTTCCTTTCACTTTCAATGAAGTTCCATTGTGATAAGTGAATGACCTCTGTAAGAATGATATGCAGATGTCAATCTGAAGCAAACAAACAGTTACCATTGGCAACGGCCATTATACTTTCACAGCTGTCATTATAGAGAAATAACTGACTTCTTAACATTAGGAAGGCCTATTCAAAGAGAATGGAACCTCCCGCAGCATTCTGGAGAGCCGTATAATAATTTACTTTATAACAGGTTTAATGGTGTTTATCCAGCAACACTGGGAAACACAAACCCCTTTAGAATCTCTTAAAAATGTTTTTTTTTTTTCTGTAATGACATCCAGTAACCCTTAATCTGAATGAGAGTGGGCCTGACTGTGAAAACACTCTCCTTCCTCTCAAACTGTTATCCAGTTGGTATGTGGCAGTGATTGCTTTAATAATCTTTGAATCCGCACAGGAATTTACTTCTTTTTTTCATAAAAAAAATCTATCAAAAAATGAAAGGTTTCTGTTTCATAGGGAATGTGGTCTAAGCGGCTACGCAGAGACATGATCACTACCAGAGAGTTAGAGAGACAGAGAATAGCACTCCGTAGTACCACTGATCTCCATCCACTGTTACACAAATTCTTTACATGCAGGCTTTACATTCAATCTCCAGTAAATGCATTCACCTCTAATGGGAAAGGTATACTTTTTATCAGCATGGGTGACTAATCCCTGACCTTAATTTTGCTACAGGCCCCCAGTACTCCCTCTACTTTGAGGTAGGGGAACACTGAACGTGTTCCCATTCACTTCCAAGGAAACGCAGCATGAATCTTGGGAGAAAAGAGAGAGAGCGAGAGAGAGAGAGAGAGCAAGAGAGAAAAAAAGGAGGGTAGGAGACAGGGAAAATAAATCCTTCCAACATAAACAGGAGGTGAGTGAGGTCAGATGGGTAATCATGTATAGCATTCAGGCGATATTTTTATGGCCTTGGCTACCCTGTGGCTGAGGCCGAGGCTGCTCGATGCTAACTGCAGGGGGCTGGGGGGGGGGCTATGGTGTGTATATAATTCAGAGAGTCTTTGTTTTTTTCGCTCGCGGCTGTTTGCCTCGGCGTGTTGCCGGGGATCGGATCCGGAGCGGGCAGTTAGAGCCCCTCAGGGTCTACTAAAGGCGGAGGGGTCCTTCTCTAACTCTGCTTTAAGGCACTAAAAAGGACAACTAACATGGGCCGACTGCGCCACGGCAAGGAGGGAAAAAAAAAACACAGAGGCTTGATCAATGGCAACATTTAAATAATCAATGAGACAGTGCAACGGGCACTCAGCCAAAAGAGAATGAGAGGAGGAGATGACACAGAAGGAAAAGGGCACATAGAGCTTGTAGCTTATGTACATCATGTGCTGACAATCATTCATGTAAACATACATATTCTTTACACACACACACACACACACACGTTCAGACACTCTGACACTTTGAAAAAGACACCCTTTTAGTGAGGACTTCTTCCATAACCAGTTCATTTCTCTCGGTAGCCAACACTGTTACCAACTACTACCAGCATGGTCTTCACCTCACTCACACTCTCCACCAACTCAGCATCCATTGCTGCTGTCAAATCCCTCTCGCTCAACCCACCCACCCACCCACACACACACACACACACACACACACACACACACTCACATGCACACTGTAGGCCTAACAAGCAGCCACAAAAAAATGGACAATCCATTCCTGTCACACCTCCTACGGACCTGATGTTAATCAGCAAGATCATTTCCACAATGAGGTCTCCATTATTCTGCCAGGAAATATGTACCCGGTATCCTCTGTGACAGCAGGAAGCTGCAATCTTTAAATCATATACAGTATTATTTATGTGTTTATCAGACCAATTCCCACATCTATCTCTCTCTCTCTCTCTCTCTCTCTCTCAAACACACACACACGCATACACACATACACACACACACACACACACTCCCAGCACTGTGTTCTCTGCATATAGCCTTATGGGATGGTGAATGGTGCCACACTGCCACCTTGTGGCCAGCAAGAGGACTGCAGGCAGAAGTTGAGACCTTCTCAGCCTCTTCTCTCTGCCTGCCTGAAAAGCTGAGAGGGGCTTACACCTACAGTCCAATAACATTGCAGTTGCACCTTTCATCCCCTGTCAAGTCCTCCAAGAACCACCTTAACCCCCCCCCCCAAAGTTAACACCCAAGGCCGACACTCTCTCTCTCACACACACACACAGTCACACACACACACACTCCAATGCATAGCACCCTCTTTTAGCAGTGAACTACCACAGACCTATTACAAAGAGGTGCTAATTAAGTTTTGGCTGGCGGAAGCTTCAAAGTGAAAAAAAAGAAAGAGTGAGAGAGACAAAGAAAAAGAGAGAGAGAGCACACATGAGAGAGAGAAAGAGAGTAAGCAAGCAAGAAACTGAGAGAGCAAGGGAAAGAGTTAGTGTGTGAGAGAAAAAGAGAGACAGAGAGAGAGAGGGTAAATATCTGTGAGAGAGAGGGGGAGAGAGAGGCATGGCTGATCTTTTTCATCAGCGTCGGGGGCTTAAGAGTGTTCTGTAATTACCACTGCCGATAAATCCCACTAATGAAAAAGACACAGGGGCCGAGCACAGGGGAGGACTCCTGTTACAATATAACAACAGAGAGATGGAGGGAGGGAGAGAGGGAAAGAAAATAAGAGAGTGTATGTGAGAGAGTGGAGGGTAAAAAGAGTCAGGAAGTGAGAGATGAGAGAAAAAAGGAGGAGGAAATTGTGCGTACTAGACTGACTATGTTGGGTCTGGTGAGGGGGTTAACTGGAACTGAATCTAAAACTAACAGAAGCAGAAAGAGCAGAAGGGAGAGAGATGGAGGGGAGAGGAGATGGAAGGAAGAGGACATGGGGAGGAGAAGGCCAGAAGAGGGGGGATGATAAGCTAGCAGACGGGTGCTAATGCTCCTGCTCTGGGCCTCTTTCTGGAAGCCCAGCACTCAGATGTGTACAGACTCACACACACTTACCCCAGACATAACAACAAGGCTAATTACAGTTGCTTATATATCATTTGCAAGAGTGTTACATCATCAACAAGGTCATGTTTTCATGTGTACACAGTCACACAAACTAAAGTTTGCACCTGTACAAATTAGATTTAACTGTATACTTTCCCATGTGTAGCTAGTGTTGAAATAGCAAACATACACATACATGTACTACAGGGACATACACCTACTCAGATGTATACACACACACACTCTCTCTCTCTCTCCGACAAGGTATATCATCTTTGAGACTACTCCTTTTGCAGGACGTGATCCCTGTTCTTGGGGTCATGGGGACCAGACAACGTGGCAAAGGCGGGCATCAAGACAACCACTTCACACAGATTTTTTTTTACAAAATGGCTCTAAAAGGTGCCAGAGAATGAAGGATGATACAGCGACAGATAGATGGAGAGAGAAAATGCTAGAAAATAGCAGCCATCATCTCCTCCGGAAAGCCTCGTGCCGTATTTGAAAAGAACAAGATGGAGCTGACAAGCAGAGATTGGCATGATTAGAGAGACAGGAAAGAGGGAATGATTAATGTGTATGCAAGTGTAAACACGGACAAACAGCGAGTAAGGGAAGACTGGAGGGGGAAGAGAGAGAGGGAAAAAAGAATGAGACCAAGAGAGGGAGAAAGAGAGAGACAGAGAAAGAAAGAAAGAGAGAAAGAGCGAGGGAGAGAGAGAGAAGCAGAGAATGAGAGAGAGTGAGAGAGGGAGAGAATGAGACCAAGAGAGGGAGAGAGAGAGAAAGAGAAAGAAAGGGAGAGAGGGAGGGAGAAACAGAAAGAAAGAGAGAGAGTGAGAGAAACAGAGGAGCGAGAAAAGAGGAGAGAGGGGGAGGCTCCTGACCGTGTTGCTGGGAGCTGAGCACTCGGGCTGGAGCCATAGGCCATAATTAGACACAGCGGTGCAGTAAACAAGTGGCATTGGTGTGCATCACTAGTGAGTGCATCACTGCAGCAGGGAGGGGGAGAGACAGAAAGAGGGAAAGAGAGAAAGAGAGAGAGAGATGTGTTTGCTCCCTCTGTTACACCTCACAGCAAAGGTACCTAGACCTCTGGGAATCCTATCTGCCTTCTGTGCACTGCAGGGGAGAGAAGGTGGTGTGGGTAGGAAAATAGGAACTGTGGGCAGTTAGCTATGTGTGTGTGTGTGTGTGTTTATGTGTGTGTGTGTGTGTGTAAGGAAACCTTTGATGGAGGATCCTGCTCAAAGCTTTTTGGGATATAGGCTTTACAGGGGGTATATGCGTGTGGGGTTGTCTCTGCTGCTCCTGTGTGTGTACTTGTGTGAGTGAAGTCATTAATGTAGATGCGTATGTGTATTTGTGTGTATGACTGTATGTTTACATGTTTATGTGTGTATGTTTTTTTTTATTTAACAGGTGTGTTCATATGTGATGCCATAACATTTTTCATTGTCTGTGTATACATGTGTGTGCATGTGTGTGTGCGCTTGCACACTCAAGAGTGTGTGATCCAAGAGATGAGACGCCCAAAGCCTGACTCAGCTCGCAGGCTTAAGATCCCCCTCCTCTCCCTCAATGTCGTTAGCCCCTAGCCTGTGGTCTCGCCGGCGGGGGCCAAGAGCCGCGGCTGACGAGGGGCCAGGTAGCAGCAGCAGAAACAGCAATGGCAGCAGCGGTGGCGGTGATGGTTTAGGCACCCTCTACTGCCTCTGCTGATCCAGGCTTCAGAAAATAGCCTCGCCTCGATCCTTTACAAGAAGAGACCCTTGGTGGGGTGGGGGGGGGGGGGTGGGGTGGGGGGTTGGAGGATTCTGCCATCCTGTCTGACCACGAAAAGCCCTCGCCATGGAAAACAAATAAAACTGTTCATTAGTGAGAGCGAGGGAGAAAGAGTGAGAGAGAAAGAAACTCAGACATAAAATAAATCTACATCTTAGTCAGAGCCTTAACAAACTCTGCAGGAAATAAATAGGGCGATCATTATGTAAAGGCAGGATGTGGGTGAACAGGGAGGTCGAGGCGGTGTAGGTGGTGGTGGTGGGAGAGGGGTGAGGAGGGTGGGTGAGGGAGGGGTGGTGTCTTGGCGGTGGGCGAACCACTCGACCGCTCGTTAAGAATTAAATTTACATCCAGTACGGTAAGTCTCCATGCCGTATATAAGTGTTTTAATATCCATTAGCGCTGGCTAATTTGTGGGAGTTGTGGTGAAGTAATGGTGGAGGTGTGGGGGGGTGCCTTGAGGACTAAAGAATCCGCATCCTCCTTTGCCTCCAGCTCATTTGGTGATCTTAATGAAGGCATCATTAGTGCATGCACTCACATCATTTGATGGCGAGACAGCGGCAATGAGCACAGAGGCAAAAGCTGCAGTCAGAGTTGTTGATCCATAGATTCAGCCCACAGTGTTCCCAATAAGTCAGTGTTAAGCCTGAGGCTACTTCAATCACTGCTTGGGTTCTGATCTTGCACTGAAATGAGAGGTGTGGATTGGGGACTGTTACGCCTAATGACACAATTTTTGTGAAACCATTCCAATTTCACCAAATAATAGTACAACTGAAGTTAATATTTGGTTATAATGAATAAAATATGTCTTATACGTCTTTTGTGTGATCCCCATGCAATGAATCAAGAAATGTAGTCCTACATGACACATGGCCTCTCCTTCTGCTCTTTAAAAATGTATATATCAGTGCATAGCATACTGGGCCCACACACACAGGACACAGAATGTTTCTGCTTAATGAGGTTAAAAATTAGATAGCCTACTTTAAAAAGTTGGATGTTGACATTTTCATGCGTTGAGAGTATACGACCTGAGGACCCAGTGGACTTTGTTTTCCTGCTGATGTGCGCTCTAAGCATCTCAGTGGCCCATGAACAGTTTTAACAACTCCACTTTGTGTCCCCGTCCCCATGACACGCAGGTCCAGGGAGCAGTAAAGGTGGAGTCGACCGCGCAGCGTGCCGTTTTATAACACCCGCACGGGACACTGTTTTCGTGGTAGCAGCATACACACACATACACCCCTCAACGCAGTTGATGAGCTGGCACTGGGCACTACAGACTGCTCTCCAGTGCATCTCCGTAAAACAAATGAAATGACATTAAGTCAACTTCCCCAGCCGGGCCGTGTTTGTGCTGCAAGACGGGCGACAGAAATGACACACCACTTTAAGTCCCCCACGCACCTACACACATACCCACACATACCCTCCCACCTGCCTGCAGATCCTTCTCACTTGTGTGCTGCTGTGTGTTTGTGTGCCTCGCCCACCGCTGTGAACGTTTTTCACCGCTCTCTACCCCCAGGAAACAGGGCCCTGGAGGAAGCTAGACGAGATATAGATACACACACACACACCACACACGCAAACACACACTCACTGGGAGAGAGGGTGAGCGCTCCATTGCACTCAAATTTAGTATCTGGGAGCCAGAGTGGGATGATTACGCCCAGCGTGGTCTTGAGAGTGAGAGAAAGAGCGAGTGGGAGATGAGCTGGAGTAGAGAGGAGAGGAAAGGAGAGGAGAGGAGAGGAGAGGAGAGGAGAGGAGAGGAGAGGAGAGGAGAGAGACAACAAGGAGACGCCTCCCACTCCTCCTGCTCGCTTTCCTCTCTATGACCTCCACAGGGTGAGAGAATCAAGAGGCTTTCTTGACACTCCTGTGAAGCACTACTATGTCTTCAAGGCATCGACAATGTTTTACCCTTTCGCACGACGCTTACTATTCTGTTTTGTTGTTCTGTTTTTTTCCCATTCACATTATTCACATTCACATATTACCATCTTACTTATTTCAGTCAGAACCTTCAGCAACCTCCAGCAATTAACCATTCTGGATGACAGCATGACAGTAGAATAGTTACTGATATTCACTATATTCTCAATTCCTCTTCTTAGACATCCGGCTGTGAGACTGATTGCAGTCATGAAAACAGTAGGAAAAGCCATGGGCCTGACTAGACTGATCCAGGATAGGCTAAGAGACACAGGTAGAGCCCTGTGGGTAAAAATTGACAGTAAAAGTAAATGGGTAAAAGTATAAACAAAAGTTAAACATTCTTGTAATTAAGCAGCATTTACATTTACACATTTAGCAGACGCTTTTATCCAAAGCGACTTACAACTCGTCAACTATCAAGTGTTCAGGGCCAGTCTCCCCTAGAGCAACTTAGGGTGAAGTGCCTTGCTCAAGGGCACAACGGTGGCAGCTGGGATTCAGGCTACTTGCACACTAGCCAGGTTCCTTAACCACTACACTACCACCGCCCTAGCAGCAGAATTCTAGCTTCCAACCCCTGTTACACGGAGAAGCACACAGCTAACCTGGCATGTGTTTCTGTGTGGGGAATGGCTTGAAATTCAAACTTTCCAGCTGGAAGTTTCACATTTGCATGAATTTCAAATTAGGAAACATTGCTTTAAAATAAAATAAAGTGTGGAAGTATGAACACGATCTCCTGGCTGAAGAGGAGTTCAGCTCAGTCCATCATTACAACACGGAACTCTGCTGACTCCACAAAAGGTAAGGAAATATGGCAGCAGGAGGCTTCAGCAACAAGACACTGTAGAGGCCAATATACACTGCCATCAATGCACTCAGCAAGGCTCCAATCCATGGGATTGGTTCATGAATGAAAGAGGTATTTGCATTCGCTGACAGGTGGTCTGAGCGGATTGCTTTTTTGATTCAAAGCTGGTCAGTGACTCATTTAAAGTAGAGCAAAACAAGGCTCAGACTTTATGGTAGTTTAATGCCATGTAAACAGCTTGACTACAAACAAAAAACATCCTGGTCTAACATAAGAAAAAAGGAAAGGAAGTCCAAGTTAAAGTAATAAAATATGATTTATCAATAGATATTACAAAGCTTAGGACTTTTTAAATGGGCAAAAAATCCCCAGCATAAACTTATAGTGCATAAAAAAAGACTACCCAAGCAAAAAATCGGGATGCAGAGGCAGACACAGTTGTTTCTTTCACAAACATGACTTCTCAATCACCAAAATAAGTCAAGGTGACAAGTGACTCACCAGCCCAGTGTTTAAAGTCTGGCTTTGGGCATCACCATCTAGCATTTGGAGAAATCACACAGACGTCCAGACATCGTTAATCTAATCACTGTTACAAATGGCACCTGGAGGAGATTTACTGGCATTAAAAGGAAGAGCCTCCATGAGAATTATCGCTTGTTTTTCTCTCCTTTGCAGATGCAAGATGTTAGGAAAGTTTGGAAAGAGGTAAAAAGAGAAACACATTTGATGGGGAAGAAGAGGGGAATTCAGGGTCCTTGACTGAGCATTCATTCCCTGCTAAGAACACTCCTGGGGGTTTGGTATCCATTCTCAGTAGCAATCTGTTATACACACCAACATGGGAGATTGATTTGAGAGTAGAGCAGTGTGTGTGTATGTGTGTGTGTGTGTGTGTGTGTGTGTGTGTGTGCACTGACTACGTTGAACTGACTGTGACAGACTGAAGGGGTGAATGGGAAAGAGAGAGAAAGAGGCTCAGTTAGTAGGTGTATGTGAACAAATATGTTGAGCAATCTATGACACACACACACACACACACACACACACACACACACTTTGATAGCATGGAGGAGAGTGGCTGCCACCATATCATTTCTCAACTCCTGGGAGGCTATAGTCGGTCCCAGTGCTCGGATTACAGCGAGTCTTAATCCCTTTCTTTCCTGCGCTCTCTCTCTCTCTCTCTTTCTTTTTCTTTATCTCTCTCTCTAGCGCTAATCACACGATTGATGATGAAGCTCTACCTCTCCCCCTTTGCAGTCTAGAAGACTCATGAGGTAGCAGACCTCTCCCTGGGCAACTAGCCAAATGTGTGAGAGGTTTAGTGTGTGTGTGTGTGTGTTTGTGTGAGAGAGAGAGAGAAGTGTGTGTGTGTGTATGTCTGAGTGTGAAGTGTGTATGTGTGTGTCTGTGTGTGTGTGCGCGTGTAGGAGTGTAAGACATATTGCTCGGGAAAAAAAGGTGACCTTGCTGCCGGTCGCTCCTCATTTCCAATGCATAGCTGCAGAGCTTGAAGTCAAGCTGATGTTTGAGCCATACTAAGCTGTTAACACGGAGGGGTTGAGAGACCACTTTGTGTAAACAATAAAAGTTTCTCTCGTGCTCAAGCACCAATTAACACCAGCAAACAATGCAAACATACGGACTGGGACCAAGATTCAGGGATATCTTGATGCCCCCTGAGCTTCCTACTTCTAACCACATCTGCTTTGGCATATTGAAGAAACAAGAGCAAGGGAGGGAGGTAGAGAGAGAGAGAGAGAGAGAGAGAGAGAGAAAACACAATTAGCCACCATTACGTGCTAACTAACCTGCTATTTTTGCACAGCTACCTGGCTTGACCTCCATAGAAATGCATGTCAAGGGAAAGCCCACTGCAGATGCTTGCCCCCCCTGGAACAGGCTGGCCTCCAGGTGCAGGTCACATTTAATCTCGTTAGTGGAGCACTGGCCATGGTAGTGGTGGTGGGGCAGGCATCTGTATGCTTGCTCATTACTGAAGCTAGCTGGGAAACATAAAAGCAAAAACACACAAACAAACACACACACACACACACACACACAAACACACACACACACACACACACAGCGGTGTGCCCATACACACATCAGATTTACAAAGTAATGAGGTGAACTGTTCTCTGAGAAAGCTGTTTACCCTCTATGACCCAACACATACACACACACCTGCACACACAAACAGTCCAACTAACTACCACACTGCTCCTAGACACATGTGAGACCTTGGCCATAGACCCTTAATTCAGCTGTTTTACATTAGCTTCCACAGCTTACATTGGTTTACTGCTCTCTGCAAATGAAAAACTACATTTGCAGTTCAAATGAGACATGTTGACTGCTGTCATGGATCAGCCAAAGACACACTGCATTCCCACTCAGCTAGTGACTGTAAATGTCAACTGGGCACATTTTAAAGCCAGAATGTCCATTATTGTTATGACCTTAATAATTACCAGTGGACGGAGAGCCTACCTAGGCAAAAGATAGGGGCCAGGGGAGGCCAGCGCTGGGGGATCAGATGGGGACAGGCTGCCTCCTGGATGGCATGCTGCCCACGGAGCCACTCAAATTCATGGGTCCCAGCAGCATGGCCTCCATCCTTCTGAGCAAGCAGGGCTGCTTACACTTGGCTGTCGCCACCACCAACCTTGGCACTCTTCCTGGGAGGCTGTTTTATGTAGTTTTCTATCTAAGGCATCTTTCAGAAAGGTGGAGACAGAGAGTGATTGACTGACTCACTGACAGAAAAAAAGAAAGAGAATCAGAAAGAAAGAAAGAAAGAAAGAAAGACAGAGACAGAAAGAAGAAAGAAAAAGGGAATTTGCATACGTGGCATTCAGCTGGGTGGCATGCTGTCAAAACTTGGTTCAAACAAACTGTTCTAAACCCTGGGTACCTGTTGTGAAGCTGCACCAGATGTGTCCAATCAATTTTCATTTATTTATTTAGATGAATTAATTATTTACTTTAAACTCACTGCAGGGAAATGTCAAACAATGACTTTGATAGCTGTTTGTTTTCACAAAGTTGGTCCTTCCAATGCTACTGAAAAATGTTACTTCTGGGTTTAACTGACCAGGCACAGAAAAGTGAATAAAGTGCTGGTGATGGGCAACAAATAGAAAACAACATGTGATGTTAAGAGGCCATCACTAGAGGCTATCACTGTATATCAGTATAGGCTGAATGTTTGACTGTTACAAATTCATAAAAGCAAGCACTAATGAAAGAAAAATGAAACTTGTGTCTCAAATACTGCAAAATCATTCTCTGTACAAGACAAGAAAAGATTTAGCAGGCGGTCAAGTGAATGAACAAAGACAAAGAGAGAGAAACAAAACAATGAGGAAATGAGAGGAGGAGAAAGTAGATGATGTAAAATACTGACAAACCATGACAAGACCAGGGACAAATAGAAGATGCAGTGAAAGAAGAAGAAAAGAAGAGGAGAGATGAGAGGAGTGAAGTAGATGGCAGAGTTATCAGAGTCTGTGAAATTGAGTGTGCTCCAGCTGGTTGGTGGTTAGCCCACGCCACTCTACAGTGCTGTCAATGCCAGAGGAGCGAGAATGATTCAGCAGAAGAAAAAGAAAAAAAAAACTCATTCAGGCACGATCAGGAGTCCATTCCAACATCTTTCCAACAAAAGCCTACAGTGGCACTGCTGCTGATAGGAGGGCTGAAAGCCTGCTACTGTAACCACAATGACACATTTCACTACTCTTCACTTTTTCCATTGAACTTGTTTTGAGTTTCTTACTTCGCAAAAACACTCAGTGGGATTTTGTACTGACAGAACACACAACAAAAACATGGAGGACCTGAGAAATAAACAACAGCATGGGGCAGCAGATTTTTAAGAGGGATGGTGGTTAAGAGGGGAGGTTGAAGGTGTGTGTGTGTGTGTGTGTGTGTTTGTGCGTGTTTGTGTTATATCTGTGCTGTTTATGTGTATCAGCAATGTGTGTGTGTTTGTGTGTGTTAGGAATGCTAAGAAACGCCAGCTTAAAAGCATCCTGGTTCAAAGGGCCTGGACTCAGCCCCATGCTCCTGGCTCAGGAGGGCCCTGACCTGGATTAGGAGACAAAAGGAGAGATGGTGAAAAATCGATCCAGCAAGCTGTGCTACACTCATTTGAGATGGGCCTGACCACAAGCAAAGACTCGATATCTGGCAATATCTGGGAGGCCGATGACTGTTCGAAATTGAACCCGAATTGAAAAAGCTTTCATTGAATGGTCAGTGAGAGATAAGACCTCTGTCTCCCATGGCCCCGATTTTCCCAATTTATTGTATTTTGCTTCAAGGAGGCTATACTCTTAGCTTGTGCCAAAAGATATGAGAATGTGTGATTATGTGTGATTCTCACTTTGATGAGTGTGATATTTTTATACATAACATTTGAACAATATATGCCAATGTATGTGTTTCACAATTGAATGGATTTGTCACATAACAAAATAGAAAACGATACACAGACAAACTAATTTTATTCTGTCCTCTCTGATTGACTTTTAAATACTTCCGGTATCTTTTTCTTGATCATTGATTAGCTACTTTCAAAACGTAATAGGTCTGGCACAAATCTGATAAATCAGACAATATTGAAACAAGATGATATGGCAGCATCTGGTTAACAAGGTTGCAGCTACACTAACCAGTATGAAAAGTAGGGTACTTCTGCTCTTTTAATTAGCTTACTATTAGCAATATAATAGTGTATGATGCACTGGTTCTCTGCATTGGTGTGTAATGCATTGTTTGATGTGTCATATTTAAGGGTTGATGTCCAAGGGCGATATACTATAGGTGCAACAAGTCACACAGCCTGAAAGTCATACAGCCACCTTACGCCACGAGGAGAGAGTGAAAAAAACTGCTTACACGCTATATTAGTCAGACAATATGTGTCCGTGTCAGAACAAACTAAGCTATCGACAGCGCTGGGGTCACCCAGCGGCAGGAGTGCACCTGAACAGTAAATAATGTCCCACGACTTGTGCTAGGAGCCTGAGGCTTCACGCTCCAACAATCAAGCCTGCAAAAAATAGAACTCAGCAGGACCTGGCAAGGGGGACCTGGATCGGTTAGCCGAGCTGCACTAGCTGGCAGACTGACCCCCCACCCCCCATCCCCCCACTCTAGCCCACCCCACCAATCCCCCATCATTCCGCCACCCCCACTCCATTTACCCATGCTGCCTCCGTTCTGCTTTGCTCTGCTCGAGATGAGCAGCAGCCGCGACTGGAGAGATGCCATCCGATGATCAATAACATTGACAGCTCCTGCAGCAGGCTCAGGGGCCCATTAGGCCGGCCTCCAAACAGGCAGGCAGGCAGCTGCTGCTTTTTCCAGACGCCCGGCCCCGGCGCTCTCCAGTGCCTGACCTTGGGAGGCATGACTCTGCTGCTTGGCTGGAGTTGCTCTGCTCCACGACGTGATGAGGCATGAGGTATGTTTTGGCCTTTTTCTTTTTTTTTGTTTGTGTTTTGGCTCCCCTTTTCCGCAAACACTTAGCAGACGGTTTTGTTTTGGAGTGCCACACAATGTGGTGAAGGTGCGTGTTTGTCAGTGTTAGAGGGCGCTGATCATTTGCCAGACTGCTAAGTCTCGGTGCTCTGCAGGGACATAAGTGCAAACATAAGGCACAGACACTGAAATACACAAAAAGGCAAGTCTTTACCCTGACAGCTTCAATCCAAATGGCCATGTAATGTAAAGTGGGATAATACTCTTGAACTATTATGAACCTTAGCTATAACTACAACTTGTCTATCATGGTTACTACTGCTTGTAATTTTCCTGCATGACCCCTGGCAGCTGTGGATCTGCCCAAGGTTTCTTCCTAGACTAATTAAACATAAGGGAGTTTTTCCTTGCCTGTGTTGTTCTTGGGTGCTCCTTCTGTAAAGCGCCATGAGACAATACTATTGTAAAAGGCACTGTATAAATAAAACTGAATTGAATTGAATGGGTACATTTATGCATTTACACTTTTATCCAAAGTAACCTATGCCTTACTCAAAAGATTCAAACCCCAAATTTTCAGCTTCTAGTATTCTAGCCAGGCAGCAGGACCTGATGGGATACCAGATCAGATATATTCAAACTCTCTCTGTCCATGTGTGTTGTACCAAGCAGCTTCAAGTCATTCATCACTGTTCCAGTACCAAAGAAAAGAAAAAAATCACCACCTTGAATGACTCTCATCCTGTGCCATACTCCCATTGTGAGTAAATATTTTGAGAGACTTGTGAGGAACATCATTTGCAGTATAATTCCACCTACCCTGGACCATCATCAATTTTTCTACAGACAGAACAGATCCACTGATGAAGCTGTCAACACCACACTGCATTCCTCCCTGACACATCTTGAGAAGAAGCATACTTGTGTAAGGATGCTGTTTGTAGACTAGAGCTCTGCATTCAATGACATTGTCCCCAGTATACTTGACAGCAAGCTCAGGTGTCTTGGTCTACACACCAGTCTATGCAGGTGGATTTTGGATTTCTCGTCAGGGCGATGTCAGGCGGTGAGAATAGGCTCCCTCTACTTCCTGCACACTCTGTGACTTTGCAGCTATGTAAGTATAGCTCTAATATAGTCATTAAGTTTGCTGATGACACCACTGTGACTGGCCTGATTACCAACATTCATGGGACAGCCAACAGGAGCGAAGTCTACAACTTAACGCAGTGGTGTCAGGACAACAACCTTTTAACGCTGCAAAGACCAAGGAGTTGATGATAAACTTCAGGAAGAAAGGAGATCAATTGGACCTCAATCATCAATGGTTCTACAGTGGAAAGGGTGAACAACTTCAAGTTCCATGATCACAGAAGACCTTTCCTGGAATAGCCACACTGATGAGATTGTTAAAAAAGCTCAGCAACGTCTCTTCTGCCTCAGATGACTAAGGAAGTTTGGTGTGCAAACAATAATCCTGAAGGCCTCTTATAGAGGCAATACAGAGAGCATCCTGAGTGGAAGCATCACTGCAGCGTACGGAAGTTGTTCTGCTACCAAACAAAAGGCACTGCAAAGAGTAAGAGACTGAAAGCTGAGACTGAGGCAAAGCATCAGGATGTCCAAAAGAATCAGTAAGGACCCCAGCCATCCTAGTCATGGACTGTTTTAGCTGCTACCATCTGTCAAGCAATATATGTGATATATCCCATTTATACTATGGGGGCAAACATGAATAGTTCCGGTCTGCATAATATTTCCGGTCTGTGGGGCTGTCACATTACGTGACACCATAAGCTTTTCAATGATCCTTGGTACCAGCGTGTGAGAGCTTGACTCTGATCTCCATAAAGGGGTATTTCTACCCCCTTCCCTTGGCAAAAACAGAACACTGAAGATGTCGAACATTTGCACCTCTCACTCTGCTTTTACCCACTCTGGTGCCACCACCCTGAGTATGTACTACATGCAACAAGTGCAGTACAATTCACAGTGAAGGACCTTTTCTTAAACGTATCAGGACTGCCCCATCATTTGAGACATGGATAAGAAGAATGAGGCAGGACCAGCAGTCCTGCAAAAAGTATGCAATATTTTAGAATAAAAACATAATGTCTCATATACAACCATTTTTGTGCAAAGAAACTGCTTTTAGGTTTCCAAAAGAAAAAGTTTTGTCCTCTGGACTGGTGCCCTTTGGAAAGTGACTGTCAGAAGGGATTGTTAGTGGTAAGCTGTATAACTGTGGTAAAAACCCACTGACAGGGAAAAGATCTGTTGCCTTTCAGCAGCTGAGTGACAGTCTCAACTTGCCAGTGTCACTCGCTTCGTCTTTCTTCCTGTAATTGTTGTTTATTGGTTTGTTTGTTTGTTCACTTGTGCTTCCTTTCTATGACTCCTCATCCTGAGCTGTTTAGGTGCGAGATGCACACCGCAGCAAGATTTGGCTGCATAAGCAGAAATAAACAGGAGGCAACTTCTCAAAGTCACTGGCCCTGGAGGAGGCACAGAGAGACCAGGAAGCACACAAGTATAGAGAGAGGAAGGAGAGAGAGAGAGAGAGAGATCCAGGAGATTGTGCCTGTATGACTATGAATGAGAGAGTGTGTTTGTGGGTGTGGGTGTGTATATGGCTTTGTGTTTGTGTGTGTGTGTGTGTGTGTGAGAGAGACTGTAGTTATGATCAAGAGTGTTTGTAGGTTTTATATGATTTTTTGGGAGCCTGTACTTACTGTATGAGTGGGTGTGTTTACAGTTTTATGTGAGACTGTGCATGTGTGTGTACGTGGCTGCTGCATGTGTGTATATGTGGCTTGCATGTGAGTGTGTGTGTGTTTGTGATGTTGTACTTCTGAGTATGTGTGTGTGCAGTTCCACAGCAGGTTGTGTTTACATGGATAATGAGCAGTGGGGATTCACCCTGTGCCAACACACAGCCCCTGCATGACTAATGGCAGCCCGGGTGCAGAGGGTCCAGGCTCTGGGTGCCAGGTCTGCACTGACTGGTCCTCAGGGGGGGCAGGGGAGCCCAGGGCCGGGGCACCCACTGCACCCCACACAACCCCACCTGGGAATCGGAATAAGGTGTTTACAATACTACAATATCCGGGTACTCCACCTAGAACAACCACATTTCTCAAAGCCAGGATAAGGGCTTATTCAAGATACTGAATTTAGGAAAAGGTGCTATAATATCCCAATCATATTCAGGACACTGAAGTACATGTAAAAACACTCAGCATCTGAATCAGAAGCCTAAGTACTGAATCCTTGAAGACTTAACCATTATGAATCATCCATTCATGGTTTAGGACAGTTAGGTCATTGAGGGCTTAGGGCTCATGGCTTAGGGGGGCATTGGGATTCAGGAGATAACTACACCCACTGCCACCACTTGCATTTAACTTGATGGTGATAAAAGCCAACAGTGTCCAACCGTCACTGAAACCCCCCTTAGGCCATGGGCAATCAATTGGCCAAAAGTTTGTGGATGGGGCTGTTGAGGTCCTGTTTCCCCCTTATGTGGCTGAAACAATGACAGACACCTGAGAGACAGTGACTGGTGACAGAAAGATGGACAGATTGACTGACAGACAGACAGAGAAAGAGGGAGTAAAAGAGGAATACTCTAATGAGGAAAGAGGATGGGGAAAGAGAGAAAGAGAGGGTGAGAGAGAGAGAGAGAGAGGTGATAATTGATGTGAGATGGGGAAAGATGACAATGGGACATTGGAAGGAGATGGGGAGGAGGAGACTCAAGGACATAGGGAGGGATGAAATAAAAGGAGATGTTTGTTGGGGTGTTTGAGAGAGAAAGAGCGTGTTTGAGGAGGGAGAGAAAGAAAGAACGAGAGAGAGAGGGGGGGGGGGCAGAGGGGTGTCATGGCCTGTCAGACAGGCAAAGTGAAACTGTGCTTTCAGCTCTCGTCACTGTGGCAGCACACGGCTGAAGTGACCAGAGATGAGGAGAGCACACAGACAGAGAGAGAGAGAGAGAGAGATGAGCCCTCTTCCCCTGGGTCCCTCTGTCAAACACACCTCAACTCCTCTCCTCCTCTCACTCTGCTCTGGCGAGACACAAGAGCACAGCCCAGATGGAGGAGCGACATGAGAGAAGAGGAGAAAGAGGAGAGGAGGAGAGAGGGGAGAGGAAAATGAGGGAAGAGGAAAAGGAGAGGAATGATGCCTGAAAATGGAATGAAGAGAGGGGAGTCAAAGAAGAAAGAAAGAAGCAGGTGGAAAAACATTGGAAAGCCGAGGGGCAATTTACAGTTGTTAGTATATTTTAATATAATACACCAATTACTGTACTGCTACCACTAATTAATATGCTATTATCATGCACTGTACACACACACTTTGTTTGACAGAGAGCAGCTGTCATTTTGGAGGACTGTTCAGTGACACACTGAGAGGGGAAAATGAGGGACTCAAAAATGACATGGGTAAACAGCCCTTTCAAGCCTTGAAGTCATCACGAGTCAGCCGTGTAATGACAACAGGGTTTTCTAATTGGTGCTGCCAGGGCTGAACTTCGACAGGCTGCAAATTTTACAGCAGCTCACATGAGATGTTAATGTTCTTAATGGAGGGAGAGAGACAGAGACATAGACAGAGAGAGAGAGAGAGAGAGAGAGAGAGAGAGAGAGTGGAAGAGAGAAGTAGATAAAGAGTGTGTGTGTGTCTGTATGTGTGAAAGAGAGAAAGAAGGTGTGTGTATATGTGTGTGTTGCCTTTAGATGTAGCAACAATAGTCGGAAATGGAAGTTTTGTGTGCGTATGTGTATGTTATGATGGCACTGGAGATGTGTGTGTGTGTGTGTGTGTGTGATGGTGGTGGTGGGGTGATTGGGACGATCAGTGCTCTGTGCTCAAGGACACGCAGCAATTTCAGTTTGGTTTATTTCTTTCAGGCCGTGTGCACTCGCCAGCTCTCTCTCTGTCTCTCTCCCTCTCTCTCCCCCTCACTCTCTCTCTCCCTCATCTCTCTCTCTTGCCCTCCCTTTCCTTCTCTCTGGCATCTTCACTGCATTGCAGCCATCAATCTCTTTTACGCCAGCCTCACAAGTGTATGGAGTTTACAGCGAATCAACTCTTTCGACTCGGCCATCAATCTGCACCTTGGAGCACACTGGGCACACGGCTCTGCCTCTGCCTCCGCCTCCACCTCCACCCCACCTGACCACCTTCTTCCTCCCTCCAGCAATTCTGCCTTTACACCTAGTCAGTCACCCACATTAAGGCCGCCATCTTAACTGAGGGGGTGGGGTGAGATGGGGTAGGGGGTTGGGTGCTCTACCACAAACAGGAGAAGAATTATGAAACGGAGGCTGATATGTTACATGCTAAACACATTCTCGAGAGACCCTGGTCCATTCTGTTCCATCTGCTAAATGCATAAATGTAAATGTAAATGTAAATTGTCTCCGTGCCGGATCGAAGTCAGTGGATCAGTTCCAGTTTGGAGGGAGTACAACGAGGAGGCACCCCAGACTTCACACTAAGTGCCAAGGGCGATAAACAGACTTGTGCTCCCCCTCCCCTCCCCCGTATCCAGTCCACCCCGCCAACACCCCCCACTGCCCCCTCCCTTCACTGCCACTGTCCTCTGCAAAGCCATCAGCGTTTTTCCACCAGTTTATGCTGATCAGTGCAGTAATTAAGCAAATGCCAATTAAAAGGGAGGTTGAGTGAGGAGGAGAGTGCAGTAACAGATGCTTGGTTTAAAACATCCATCGATCGACACTGCGCCATGCCATTTGTAAACGATATCTAATTACGGCGACAACCCCTCAAAATCCAGCGGAGAGAGAAAAAGAGGAAATAAAATGAAGAGCAGCCCCTCTTCTCCGCTCCCCCTCCTCTCCAAAGTCACAAGGCACCTTAATTAGCGGCAAACTTTGGCTCTGTGGCTGCCTAATCGAGCATGGAATAAATAACAATTACTTGGGGCATCCTGTTGACACGAAGGTGAGACTAAGCACTCTCCAAAAATCCCCCCACCCCCCATCTCCATCTCCACCATTCCTCTTCTGTGACACAGGCCCCTGCAGCAGTTAACATCTCGCTCCAGAAGGGGAGTCAACAGTGAGGATGGAGGAGACCGTTGAAGGGGACGGTGGTGATGCTGCTGTAGTGGTGGTGGGGGGGGTATGAAGGGATGAAAAAGAAAAACACCAACAGCTGGCATCGTAATGAGGAGGAGAAGTGACTGCCCTAGGCCTGCGGCAGCCATAGACAGTGTCCGCGCAGAATGACTAATTGCGTCACTAAGCCCTCGTAGTCACTCAAGCGACGACCCTGTGGGGGACCCCCCCCTTACCCATCCTTACCTGTTCCTGTGACATCACTGTTCTGTGTTTAACCTATTAGCCACTATAGGTTAAGGTGTTAATGGCAGATAGGATTTTGGTTGACAGCAACATTAGTATGTTTAGTCTAAAGTCATTAGGATTAGATCCACTGCATGCTCAGCTGTAAGGCTTTATGGGCCTTGTTGATGTGCAGAAGTGATCACAGGCAGTGTCATCTTCATCTTCAAACTTCACTTGACTCGAAAAGTCTCCCCAAACTTTGTTCTGAGATCAGTGGAGCTCTCCTGCCCCCTGCTGGTCTTACAGGTGATCTTCAGCAGTTTATAAACTGCATCGCAATAATCTCGTCTCTTCTTGTTCTCTCCTCGCTCGCCCTCGCTCTGGGGGCCATTATAGCAACACTGTGATTTTTACGGCCCCCAGAAGATCACTCAGTGTACTGCATCAGACTCTGACGAAAAGCATCCCGGATGGCCTGTTAGTCTTCCTCAGTCAAAAAACAATTTCCCCTCACAAAACCAACTCTTAAAATGCAATTTTAATGGGGGGTATGTTTTCAAGTGTGCCTGCACAGACGTAGACTACACAAAGACACAAAAAGACACACACACACACGCATATACGTGTGCACACACACACACACACACACACACACACAAACAAGTGAGCAATACATGGATTGCTTCTGTGATGGCAATTCGTGTGATCTCACTGGGCAGCCTCATTGCGGGAGGGAATGAAACAGACAGAGCTAAAGGACTGTGATGTACCAGATGGATGGAATGGAATGATTTAGAACTCATTTAAACCTGGTGTGCCACGCCTAAGAGAATACTGAAGGATGAGGGAAACAGTGAACAAAATACCATGAGAATAGTTGATGAAAAAAAAAGAAATCCCTCAACATATACAGTCACCAATGATGCATTTCAGCAGACCTGAATTAACCTCAAAACATTCCAGAACAGAGAAAGTTTCTGAATGGAAAACTCAAATGGCACAAAATGGCTGTGTGGTCAACTCAGTGTTTTCATTTCAGACAAAAAGGACTGTTAGCTAACTTCCTCTAAAGGCACGTTCCATTTAAGTGGCTTACAAAAAAACATGAGCTAAATCCACCTGATTTAGCCAGAACTGCAGCCTACATATTTGTGGGCATCCATCAAACAGTCACAAGTGCTTACTGAAACTGATTTTACAGCTGAAAATAGGAAAGACAGGGAATATAGTGAGCTATATAAATGCTAAATGGGTCAAACTATGACAGGAGTAGCAAGAAACACCATGCTGTCTGAACCTATAATGACCTCTAGGAGGGAAAAAAACACTAAACTTTTTTTTATGATGCAATGCCACCACAATCCTGAGCAGACATTGTTTTAAAGATACATGATACATGAAACTACCTAGTCACTGTGATTGTTAAATGACTCATTAGTAGGTGAATGAAGGATCTCTCCCTCTCCCCCACAATCTCTCAGCTCCCTCTACAATTTACTAATTTTGCAATTACCATTACCAATACCATTGGCGCCGTTTTGGGATGAAACCAAAACTCTTGTATGAGCCTCATAAAATTGTGTTTATCACCTTTTAAGTCAGCATAACACAACAATTTCCTATTCTTTTTTAAAAAAAAATAAATCCACATGTATTGGCAAGGATTTAGAACATTGTTGCAACTGTAAGGGAAGCGCCATACTTCAAAAATACCAGACTTGCATAGAATACCTTGAATAAAGAACTTTCTGTAAATCATGGTGTCACCTAGGCAGGCTGCATCGCCTAGTGCTTCCGTTCAGCTTCATTTGTCTTCGCATCAGGGAGCCAGCTGTAGGCTTCCGTACCCCTGTCTCTGAGCTGGGATGGGCCAATCAGCAAACAGAGAGGGAATTCCTGGGATAACTTTATTGTATTTTTTTTAAACGAGAAAATGAAGTACTGTCCAGAATGAGTCGGCCCAACTGATTTGTGCTTTTAACACATTGATGGAAAGAAGTCATTAACATCAGGATTAAAACTGATGCTAATCATCCTTACAGAGCCTAAAGATAAATTGTACAGTACAAAACGTAAATGAGGAGAGTAAAGTGTGGTGTATCGGTGTGCGTGGACACTGAGATGCATAAGGTGTCCACTAAAGAGGATATAAGTGTAAAAGACAAAGGGAAAGCAGAGGTAATGACCTCCACATGGAAAGCAGCAAGCCAGGCTCCATAATGCAAACTCATAATGCAAAACCCAGGAAGACCTGCTATTGCTTCTTTCAAAGCAGCTGAGAGAAGGACATGTATAGATGGAGGAGCAACAATGTGATTGACTGTGTGTTAGTGGTGGTGGTGATTTATGTCCAGACTCAATTGTTATTCCACTCATCTACTGCCCCTCTGCACACAGGCTGTTCTGGCCCTCTGGCACATGGGTAAAATTGTTGATTTATGATCCACAGCTG
Source organism: Tenualosa thibaudeaui (assembly GCA_027481765.1). NCBI lineage: Eukaryota > Metazoa > Chordata > Actinopteri > Clupeiformes > Clupeidae > Tenualosa > Tenualosa thibaudeaui. Next base: position 3,387,020 of record JAIFZK010000039.1, read on the forward strand.
TTTGTGAGAGGAGAGGAGATGTGGAGGTGTGTGTGTGTGTCAGTGTGAGGAGGGGGGGGCTTGAATCTGTATGAACTGTATGAATTCCCATGATGCATCTGTCATGTGCACCAGATGCAAAAGATGAGAGGATTCTTTAAATGCTGAGCTCATTGGCATTCAGATCGTTTCACAAAGAAATTGCATTTTTTCTGATTGCTCAGGCACAATTTTTAAAACTTTTGGCTATTTTTGCAAAATTCTACATGCCAATAATGAAACCTTCCACCCAACTACCAAAAAGCACTTTTTGAACTTTTTGCTAGCACTTTTTGCTAAACTGTTCACACTCAAAATTCAAAATTGTGTTCTTGTACACAATAGTACACACAACCCATAATATTAATAAGCACACAAAGCACCAACTGCACACTGACTAAGAATAGAAAAAACATTTGGCCTTTGCTTACTAGTTGTGCAGGGCATGTCATTTTTCAGTAGCTTATAACTTTGTAATACATGTAGCTCAATATTATGCATATGCACAGGTATCCAAATCTGCAAAATTGTGGATGCCTACATGTATTTCAGTGAAGGCATATGGTACATAAAAGAGAGGGGGGTCAAAACTGCAATATATGTTCACTTTTCTTTTTTTTTTTTTTGATATTTAAATGATTTAGTAGTTCATCCTTCTCGCCCTTTTCTCTACTTTTTCACTTCACAGTTCTTGTCCCTCTCCTCCTTATTTCTTTACCTCTTCCACTTCTCTGACTCTTAGGCCTACACCTCTTTCACTCTCTGTCCAATATTGTCCAGAACTGTAATCCAGACAAATCCTTACTTGTCTTTTTTGCAGTGCAGTGAGTGTTGGGTGAAGTAATTATCGAAAAGTGCTATGTGTCAATGTAGGAAGGCAATTCTCAGAATAGTGTGGGTAGAAGAAACAGAGGTTTACGGTTTTTAAGTGTGCCATAAAATTGCAAACGGACTCTTATGCAGTGAGTAGTGTTTACTATTTTGCAAAAAGTGTACTGTGCAGTGTAATGTGTTTATAATTTAGCAAAAATTGTGTTACAAAATTTTAAACATGGTGTAGAGCACTGATTGGGCTTTTAGTTTGGCAGACTTTATACAGACTTTGGCAGTGAATATATTGGCTACAAAGCAATCACTGTTAGTGTTTAAGCATTTAGAAAAAAATGTAAGTCATGTGAATCACTGCCCAGGGAGTTTAGACTTTTTAATGAGACAGAAACATGCCAAAGTCCCCCCAGTAACAACAGAGCAAAACCATAGTTTGAGTTGTTTATGGGAATAAGTGTGACCGATTGGAAATATCACTTTATCGTCTGACTGAAAAGTCACAGGCCTGGTCTGAAGTGCCATTCCTGGGCTGTGTGAGATCTCTTCCATGAATTCAACACAGACCTTTAGTCTTAATGGCCTTTGCCATTTCTGTAAATTGCTGTCATCGAGCCATTGGGAAACTGCAACTAACCTGAAGGCACAGGATAACAAGCAGTCGAATTCTTACTTAAAAGCAGACAAACTGGCAGCCACCAATGGCAGCCTAAAGGGAAGAGAGATCGATACAAGTCACAATAACACCTTTTGCTGCAAGCGCTAACACAAAGAGAAGTCTCTCCTAAGGCTCTCCTAAGTGTGTGTGTGTGTGTGTGTGTGTGTGTGTGTGTGTGCGGGCGTTAGTAGAAAGGGGGTAGTTGAGCAGGATAATAAAGCTAAAGGTAAACAATAAAGACTAAAACAACAAACAGGTTCTGAGGCTGAGAAATTGGATGATGCGTTCTGAACAGGGCTTATCAAGAGCTCCACTCTGAATGAGTGTATAATTGAGTATAATTGTAAAGATTCATGAACACTCTTTGGCACCGATTCTGCCAGTGCAGTGAACTGATTATGGGACAGGTCATAGGACATGATTTTAATTAGTTTTAAAAATGACACACAGGGTACCTGCAGTCATGGAAAACTTGGGAAAATCATGTATTCCTTGGAAAAATCATGTATTCCTTGGAAAATGTATCAAGATCTGCAACCAGCCCTATGTCTATGGAAAACAGTGTTGCTAGGACCTAGGCGGTATTCTAAGTATGTTGTTAAATGATAAGTCTAGGTAAATTTAGCTACACTGTAAAAACAACAAGTAAAGCTTGTTAAAGCTACTTGAAAAATTGGTGGAAACTTATTGCCTCAAGTGAGTCTCTTTCAAGTATAAGTAAGCATTACTTTTTTTCTTTTTTTACAAGGTAGAGGAAGTGGTTAGCCTCCTAATAGCCTGCTTGTGTTGTTTAGCTTGTGATGACTTAAACCTCTTCTATTATCTACCACTACTTTTATTTTAACTTATCCAGGTTTGCCACTTCACCTACATGCACTGTAGAAAAGAAAAAGTAAAGCTTAGGCTAATGAAAAATTGGTGGAAACTCTAACAACTTAAGTAAACATAACTAGTCTCAGAGTAAATGTAACTAGTCCCTTTCAAGTTGTGCACACAGTAAAAAAGAAAATGAAAACTTACTTGAAAAATTGGTAGAAACTTTTTGCCTCAAATGACCTGACTAGTAAACTAATGACGTAAGTAAACTATGTTAAACATAACTTTAAAGAGACTAGTTACTAGAGGGGACTATTTTGATTACAACGCCAGAATGAGAATATAGTTCCATGTCATATCAGCCTAGAAAATCACCACATTTCATTGTTTTTGTACACTTGCAAATACAGAAGAGTCGAGTTTTAATTAGGAAAAATATCAGAATTCTTAGCCACTTTTGAGCAAGGTGCTAATAGGCAAGACACAATGATCTACGCTAGGCTGGAGCTAAAAAGGGATGTGCATCTCACCCATTGGTATGAGATGGACATAGAGCTGTATTCATATTCAAATTAAAGTAAATTCAAAGCAAATTTTCTCACAAACCATTCATCACAGCAACTAGCGGGTAACACCATTGGAATGCTCAACCCTTGTTTCTGAAAGCCATCGGTAAGTCTTAGTAGTTTGCAAGTTCACTTGTAACAACATCTTACCACTTATGGACCGTTTCCCAAAAACTTTATTTTGTAAAAACATTGTGAGATCACATGTAAATTTCCGTGTGATCCAGAGTAATCGACTTCAAAGATGAACTGGGCATTCCATGAAATCACAACAAAAAATATATATATTTATCAAATGCAGCCCGTATTCCGAATCTTTATCATTAAGAAGCTTCGTCGGAACATCAAGGGTCTGGAGCACGCCAGGAGCAGCAAAGAGACAAGGCAAATCTTAAAGCAGCATTGCATCAGGGCCTTATTACCACATTACTGTTACTTATTACATTAACAGTGTAACAGTGTGAAGGCAGTCACTTACTTTGAATTCAATGTAACAGTGTAACAATGTGAAAGCAGTCACTTACTTTGAATTCAATGTAACAGTGTAACAATGTGAAAGCAGTCACTTACTTTGAATTCAATGTAACAGTGTAACAATGTGAATGCAGTCACTTACTTTGAATTCTGTGTAACAGTGTAACAATGTGAATGTGCAAACACATGAAGTGTATGCTCATATGCTGCTTTAAACCCCTGACACAATACAATACTCTCTCTCTCACAACACACACACATACAATACAATATTCTTACTTACTGCACAGTACAATTCAATATACTTTCTCTCTCTCTCTCTCTCTCTCTCTCTCTCACACACACACACACACACACACACACACATACACACACAATACAGATAATACAATACAATACTCACTCACACACACATTATTTTCCTAATTTCTGTCGTTTTATGCTCCAGCTCATTCTCAACCCCTTTCAGTTCTGATAAGTTTTTCTTTGAAATGCTTTCTAAGAATGTTTGATTTTGTGATCAGGGCCATGAGGGTCCCCAATGTCTCTTCTGCTTGCCCGAGTTTGAGTTTGTCAGTTTCTTTTTCAAGGCTGGTAGCCACTTAATTACCACCCTTTTCTTTCGTAGTTCCTTGATGTGGTCCTCAGCAGTGTTTCTTTTTTGTCTGTCTGTTGCTCTCCTGGTTTTAGTTTTCATTGCTCCCAAGAGCTCTTTTGTCAGGGGAACTAGAACCCCCTCAGAGACAGAGACACAATCACATATGATTCTCTGTGCCACTACTGCATCCTCCTGCATGTTGTCAGCCTCTACCTCCTTATTTACAGAGAAGCCCCTTTACACTGCAGCAGAAGTTTCCTACAGAAAGTTCAGAGTTCAAACATTTGCACAGGTGTTCAAGGAAAACATCAAGCCTAACTCACATTGTTTGAAAAGAAGATTCAGATATTGCCTCCGTTGTCAATAATGTTTCAAATTGCTGGACAATCACATCACCTGATAGAACACACAGACACACACACACACAAACTTGATTATTCAGTGTCAGGAAGAAAACTGAATCAGACAAAGCCATCACTGTTGCACTGGGTGACTGAACAAACCTAATTTCTCGTCCCATACAAGACAGATTTTAATTTAGATTTAACTCGGTTAACTTTTGTACCAGCAGAGACACCTTCTGACAGCTGTCTGTCCTGCAGAAACTTCTGGAGTTGGACACGTCAGGGTCAGAGAACATGTTACACATGTCCAAGGACGCCTTTTGCCTCATGATTGAGAATGGGGTATTAGTCAGAGATCTTGGATTATTTTAGTCACACAGTCCGTGGACTCCTGTCTAAATCCCAACTGCCTGCACTCACTTATGCTGCTGAAACTTCTTCTAACAGGAGGGTTTTCATAGTTTTTCATGTTGCATGTGTGTCACAGTAGGGCTAAATTTACATTATGCTGTGTGTGTGGTTATGAATTTGTTACAATAACAGATTACACATGCACTAAATAGGCTCACTTAAGCTAAAGGTTTTGATCTTTGATTTAACAAAAGTGTAAAGTGTAAAGTAGTTGGAATAAAACAAAGGAGTCAGCGCTCAAGATTAGATCCAGGGCCACTATCCCGGTCTTCATGGGTGGACCAGAAGAAGGCTGGAATATCATGGGGCACAGGTATGTTGGGATTGTCATCAGTACTGGGGCTGATGCGTGTAGCTTTCTGGTCGTGTTGTCCAGGAATAGGGGGTGGTCATGGTGTTTGGACTTTTGATGATGACCTTCTGGCAGATAGGCACCAATTGTCCAGGCTCTCTCAACAGCAGGGTGCATCTGATGTCAGGCTGAACCACCTTACCTCTCATCCTCAATCACCACAAGCTCCCGGGGGTCAACTGTCCCTGTGTGGCAACATCTTGGCTGGATATGGCTTGCCAATTGGTGGCCTAGGACTATCTTTACTTGCAAGGTTTTGAAGTGATGTTTTCCCTAAACATAAACTTAATACAAGTTCTTATATGTATTACAATCACAAAAAAAAAAAAAAAATAGTGAAATTTTTACTTTTTCCAGAGGAAATATTTAAGCATTCTGATACAAGATGAACTGGAGGATACAGGAGGATAAACTAGCAAGCAGTTCTTCCCAAGTGACTTCTCAAACCTCTTTGAAGCAAGCAAGGACAGTGACAGGGTAAAGTGTGTGAAAGGAATGTGTAAACAAACTGGTATTTGTCTGCACAACAGCAGACCATCATGTCAGCTGAATTGCAGTGGTTAAGTGCTCATCTATCTGGACCAAAGCATATAGATCTTCATCATAGATGGAACTCAGAATTCAGGGCCATTAAAAATAACTTGTAGTTCTCTCTGAAGACCAGCTAAGGGACATTTGTTATAAGCTTGATGCTTCAGTGTTTCACCCACAAGAGCTGGCATTTTTCAAAGAATACACTGAGGTTCTGCAATGTTTAGCTGTTGACATTCTCCAGGTTGAGAACAAATGTTACTTTGGATTTGTCATTCCTACTTTTCTGAACCTCAACTGACAGACAGAGGACTGAGCAGACATAAGGGTTACACTGGGAAAAACTATGGAAAAGTCCGAGTCCAAGACAGCCAAAACAATAATACAAAAACAATATGTTGAAACAACACTGCAGCCAACCACGTCAATGGCATGTTCTGCCTCACCGCAGGAAAGCAGCAGTAAGCACAAACACCAGCTGCCACTGATCCAAGCCCACAGTTCAAGAAAGATGCATAAAATAGTGCAGTATGAGTCAGAGAGCTGCAACTTCCCGATTAGTGAACGGTGAGCCAGTTAACATTCTGGGCTATAGTATAAAGGCAGGCAGCTCTTAGGGAAATGCAGAAACACTTGCCCTAGCTGTTTCCTGCTACACCTCCGGCCGCCTGCTTACCATTAGGAAACGTCCTCTCTTGTGCAGTTTTCTCTCCTTCTTGTTAAACTTTCAGACTCTGATATGTATATATATATATATATATATATTTTTTTTTTTTTTTAATTTATTTATCTGTGTATTTACGTATTTACTTCAATAACCTTTGCCTCAATTATGTGGTCTACAAATACTAGTAAGCAGCGAGTGTGAACATCCTCTGTTTTAGATGCAGCATCAAAGTTAGATGTTTTGGATACAAAATAGTGTTATAGGGTAAGTGCCAATTCACACAAAAATGTTTAAGATATTGTAAAATGCAAAGTTTCGTTTAGGCCTTGTATACAGCCTAAAGTCAGCCTAGAACAGTTTGAGGACTATTTTATGTGTAAATTCCGTGAAAAATTCAACCTGCAAGTTGCACTTCAGTGTTATGGCATCACACCGTGCCTACTCACTTTTCTCCACGAGGGGGCGGTGTGGTCTGTAGGTGCGTTTGCGATTCACAAAACCTGCTTTACACTTCTTGCGGTAACGGTACGACATCAATTATGGCAGGAATACAACGGGATTTCACAGTAGTTCCGTTCAATTCAAAACATTTCTAAAAACTGATTTAACGAAGGTAAGTCGCAACACATATAAAGTACGAAGTCCATTCTATCGTAATCCCAACACGTACGCCTGAACACACTCTATTAGGTCTAATCAACTTTAATGAAAACATTCGTTTCCTTCCGAGCACATTTCATGGTAACGCAGCGGAACCAGCATGGCTATGGGGCATATTCATGTTGCATTTTGTTAATTGTGAAGCGACTGTAGACTTGTAAGACTATTGTAATTTGACATTTCGTTTTACAATTCCTATAGTGCATACTGTAGTTGAGATAAAGTTATATTATACTTGTAATGTTAAAGCTGTCGGTTGTAACAAAACGTATCTGGTAGTAACTTAATCGTTGAAGACCATGAAGATCAAACGTCAAAAGCAAGCCAAGAAGACCATAAGTTTCTACAAATATAATTTCAGTTTTCGTGAGCCTTTTCAAATATTAATTGATGGGACTTTCTGTCAAGCTGCGCTCATCGGGAAAATACAGATCAAAGAGCAAATGCCGAAATATCTTATGGGAGAGGTGCAACTCTGTACCACCAGGTAGGTGGCCTAAGCCACAAGACTAAAGCTTGTGTAGTCGGATGTCAAACACATATCAGCTTTATGTCATTGCCATTTCTTTCTTTTTTCAGTTGTGCGCTAAAAGAAGTAGAATCTCTGGGGAAAGACCTATATGGCGCCAAACTCATTTTACAGAAATTTCAGATCAGGAGGTGCCCACATTTCAAAGAACCAGTTTCCGCATCAGAATGCCTCTTATCTATGTTAGAAGGCACAAATCCACATCACTATTTCATCGCCACTCAGGTACTCATGAAGTTAAAGTAAAATCTGCCTTTCCTAGTTGTGTGGGTAGTCTTTTGAGACTGCCAGACCACTTGTGTATGGTACTGTCTTAGTGGTAATGCTGTTTCTGACTATGGTCTTCCTCTCTGATACAGGATAATGAACTGACAAAAGGACTTAAAGAAATACCAGGAGTGCCAGTTATGTATATCATACAGAATACCATGGTGTTGGACAAGCCCTCTGAATGTACCCTGAAACGTGTCCAAGCAGTCCTTGCTGGGGAGATGGTGACTGCATCTCAACAGCAGAACCTAAGTAAACTGAAGGAAGAGCAAGGAGTTGGAGCGGAGGAGCGACTCAAACGCAAGCGTAAACGCAAATCGGGGAACCCCAATCCGCTGAGCTGCTTGAAGAAGAAGAATACAGGTCCCACGCAGCCCACCCACACCACTGATGGTGTGAAAAAGAAGAGAGCCAGACACAGGAAACGAAAACCTGCTACTGGAGGTGCAGGAGGAGGGCAGACTGTGTAGTTTCAACCCCATATAGACCAATTTTCCAAGTGGACCCTAGACTGTGATTTTTTTAATATACTATTCAAATGGGGATATGCATGCCTGCAAAAACAGGACTGGATCAGGACATGGGTACATGACTATGATAGGAATATATTAAAGCTACTCAGAATATCAGGGACAGTATTCTTCTTACAAAGTAACTGGTCATTATCATTTAAGCCGCTTGCTTTCAGCATTTTATTGCAAAAAAACATAGAACACAGCTGCTTTGATTCCAGACTACAGACATGGCAACAGTTCAACATGTAACAGTTAGCTTATACTGGCAAACATATCTCATATATTATGATGTTAGATTATTGTATACAAAACAAAAAATGATAGGCACATGAAATAAAATTAGGCTTGGATCATGGAGTGCTTGCCACTTTAAATGAAAATGTGTTTTTTGTTTTCTGCCATTGAGTTCATCAGAATTCTTTGAAAACCAAATAGCACCACAGATTTACAATACTGTAAATGTAGAGCAGACAACAAGGAGAAGATAACTATCTGACATCAAAGAACACTTCAAAATAAGATCATTTATTCATTTACAGCCTTAAACGCCCCCCCCCCAAGTCCATAATTGTGCTTTGCTGGCCACAATAAGCCACCAACTTTTTTACAAAGTGACATGCAGCACCGAATTCACTTCAAGTGCATTAGGTTACAAGGTGCAATGTGTAGTGTTTTTTTTTTTCTAAGTCTCCCTAAAAATGCTGTAGTTCAACAGTGATGTAAAGGCAACAGATTAAAGTCATCCCATGCACTCTATGCATGCTGCTGTGTTGGATCTGTACCTATATGCTTACTTCTACAAGTTGTCCTACAAAAGCACAGAGTAAAAAACACACAGGTAGGATGCAGTAAACCAATAATAAAAGTGCAAAGGAGTATTTGTGAAGCCATTACCTTGCCAGAATGTAAGAAGGAATTGTTGTTTAGTCAGCTGCCCTACCCTTCCCTATATTGTGCGCTGTTAATCCAATACAAGTAATGATGACACTATTAAAGAATGCTATCCAATTACAAGAAAAACAATACTTTTTTCTGTTGTCCCATGCAGTGTAAAGATGTTAGCGCCAACAATTCGGTTCGAAAAGACCAAGTCCAAGGCTAAGCAAACACCTGTGTACTCTTACATACAATCTAAAGTATTTTGCCAAAGCAAATACAATATGCTACTCCTGTGGCAGTTAAGCCCTAAATCAGGATTAATGCTGGTGAGGGCAAAGAAACACTTTTATTATCCAATTCAAAAATCAAGAGCTAATACTGCATGCTTGTTGTAAACAGTTGAGTAACTTTTTTTTAATGTTTTTTTTTCTTTATAAAAAATGTCCAATCTTGCATTCAGACTGGAAACATAAGACTTTTAAATCCCAAGCTTTCAAAACAGAGCATAAACACTTCATAAACCAATAGAAATAAAACATTATGGGCTGTTTCCCAATAGACCCAATAAAGATCATGCACCTACGCATGTTCCAACTGATGTTACAAATGTTTTTTTTTTTGTGTTTCCCAAACATGCTCGTACAACATTAACATTAGAGATACCATGTAAATAGGCAAGTGCTTTAACAACATTCTTGAGCTACAATAGTTTTGGAAAATGGTCTGAAAACCATAGGATGTTCAGAAGAGGGACTTTACTTTACAAACTACTCAAACTTCTGATGCTTTTAGGAAACCCAGCCCTAAACACTGACAAGGCCACAAAGAGGCCCAAACCCAAGTGAGCAGGAGGGGAGCAAGGAGAACATGATGGAGGGGTAGGTGGGGTGGACATCTAGACAATATGGAATCGCGGACCAGGTGTAGCAATGATGTCGCTGTAAGGCTCGGTCTGCGAGAGCTCCACAGCCTGTTGTTTCTTCAGAACCAGAAAGCTGTAGAACTTGGCAGCGGCCTGTTTCTTGTTGTTGTTCCTGCAGAGGTCCAACAGACTGATCGACTCGGCTCCGGTTTTGGCCAAAACCCTCTAAACAGAAAGAGGGTGAAGTTTTCTGACTTCTATTTAGTGGCAAAATGCATGAAATGAACAAACAGCTTGCTAGGATTTTACTGTAAATAGGTAGGCAATTCTCAATCCAATTAAAGCAAAACACTTTCCAAGTAAACATGGGACAGATACCTGAAGGCCGTGCAACATCTGCTGGGTTCTCTTGTTCCACCGTCTCTCCTCCTGATCCTGGTCTCCACCCTGACCCTCCTCTTCCTGAAGAAGTATCAGGGAAAGAAAGACAGTTTGTGTTTGCCTTTGAACCACAGAAACTGATTTGTTAGTCTATGCGTCATTTCACATTGTGTCATGGGAATGAAGAATCTACATACCTAAAAACAGGCAAGTACCACACTGATCTCTGACCCCTGTATCTGACTCATGTCTCACCTCTTCCTCTTCGTCATCGTCCTTCTTGTCCTTGCTCTTCTCACCCAGCAGGTCCAGCTCTGGGATGAGCTGAGTGAGATTGGGGGTCTCCTCTGGGGGAAGCTCCACAGGCTGCACAGGCATCCTTGTGGACACGATGGAAGCCCGATCATCATCAATCATCTGATCACACGTGGAGACAAACACTGGTAGTTATCACTTCAAACATCAAAAAACATAAATATTTATCTATTTACATAGAGTTAAATATACATGACGACTAAATAAAAACTCGAAACTGGAACAGTTACTGTAAAATCAGTCAAACATATGGCAAATACATAGTCCACTCTCACTTATAGCAAGTGCTGTGGTGCATTAATCACACTTACAGACATATTGTCCTGAATTTCCTGGACTTTGCGCTTCTGCCCTCGATGTGAGGAGGGAGGAGGCATCATGGACTCATCCAGGGTCCTGCTGCCTTCCATGGCCGATGTCTGCAGAACGCTGGGCTCCTCTAGGATTGTCTGGTCTGGGTGTGCATAAAGATTCATACTAATAAATTCGCTTTATTAATATGTAATGTAATTTCCTGGTGAGCAAGACTACTGGTGAATTAAGGGATGATTTGAATCAATTCATTTATCAGAATGTATATAGTGTTAATGACTTGTGAGGCAGAGATATTAAATCCCCCTTGACCCTAAGTGAATCCTCAAGGAATAACCCTGTGGCTGTTACTGCCCACATTACTAACTTACTAACTCTGACCAGACATTGACATTTATGCATTTAGCGTTAGCACTTTTATCCAAAGCGACTTACATTTGTCAACTATCAATTACATCAGAGCCAGTCTCCCCTGGAGCAACTTAGGGTTTAGCGTTGATCAAGGGCAGAATGGTGGCAGCAATTTCAAGGCTACTACCATGCTACTACCATGCTAGCCAGGTAATGTACACTTTGCTGTACACAAATCGGGATTAACATACACACAAGTACACAGACAGACAAACAGGATGCTATAGATGAGGGCTGAAGCAGAAACTGACCCATGATGTCCCTCTGCTGGCTCATGGCTTCCTCTCTGGGAATCTCTGGGTTCTCCAGATCCTTGAGGAACTCATCTAGGCTGTCGGCCTCACCTCCTTTCCTCCTCTTCCTCAGCTCGTCGGGCACCAGTGGGGTGAGGCAGCGCGTAAACATCTGCACACACAAGCACACAGCATACATTTTACTCCCGTAAACATACATAAGGCAAAAACATACCACACCACGCACATGAAAAGCATGACTTCTCCAACAGTAAAGGTAACCTAAAAATAATAGCACTACCCTGCATTAATTACAGATAGTAACTACACCAGGACTGGTGTGAATACAAACTTTTGTCCTATAATGTTGTCAAAAACATGCAGCACAGTTTTCATATCTAGTATTTGTTCACAGATAACAAAAAAATCTATATACACTCAAGAGCAGTTGAACCTTCAAACAGTGAAACTGGTTGTTGCATTTTCATCAGCTCAGGGCTTATTAAAAATTACAGGATTTAAATGTTTAAATGGCACCTTAAGAACATATTAACAAATAAATCTTGGGAATATATTGATGAATGAGGCCAATGAATCTTAAGGCTAAGAAATATGTTTGCAACCCAGCATGAACAGGGTCAGAGCACGGAGGCCTTCTGACCTTGAGTAGCCTGGCATTCCACAGAGGCTGAGCAGGAAGGGAAAAGAGCTTCTCAACTCCACCTGTCTCCTTCCACATCATCAGCTTCTTGGTTGGCGGCGCCAGGTCCAGCGTGGTGACTATGTCCGAGTAGTCGCTGAGCTGGGCACGGATGGTCTTGCTGTCCAGCTCCTTCACGCTGTCCACGATCAGCTTCCTCTTCCGCTTGGCTTTGGTCTCCTTGACTGTACAAGAGTCAGACATGTTGGGGAGAGCAAAAGTTGGGGAAAAACATTCTCTTCTCTCTTCCTAGTCAAAAGTCAAAAGCTTTCAAGAACTCTTAAGCATATTTCGACATAAACTGATTGAGAGCACCTAGTACCCATGATATGACATACAGATCAAAGTCAGTCACAGAAATGTTATTAATTAACAACACTAGTAGAAAGGTCATGACCATTCCCCTGCTTTGGATGAACCTAACAGACTTTCCAAACTATCTTTGATTTTTATGTTTCAACAGCACTATCTTTCTGTGCTCTGGTAGGGAACTGACAATGCAGTTTGTTGAAAGAAGACAACCACTCTGCTCTCTGACCTGTGATGTCGATAGGCTCCAAGGCAAAGGCCTCCTCTTCATTGTGCACCAGTGTGGTCTGCTCTGTCTGGTCTGTCATGGTGGGCAGCTGCCCCACCGGGCCAGAATCTGGGCTGTCAGGGCCTCCAGCTGCAGTTAACCCATCAGAAATCACAGCCATTTATTTGTGAGACAAATCTGAAACTACCTGCATTCCTCACAATTATTATACAGTTGCTCTCCTAAATCGTATGCATTCCCCTTCTCTGACACTAAACATTGGTGAGACATCAGGGTATATCATCATGCAATGGTAATCAAGATTAGTGAGGAAATTTGTATGTATTTGTATATATTAATATATTTTCTCTAAAATATTACTACAACTTCTCTACAATAACAAATTGAACCCTGTTCATCTAAACCCCATTGCTATATTAATCTCCTTACATGTAATGTACATGTGGGATCATTTTAGGATCAGTATAACAACATCTCAGATTACCTGACATGTTGTCATAGTCATCATCGTCATCTGCACCGGCTTCTCCTGCTGGCATCATGACATTCTCAGTGATGGCTGGAGGGTCGTCGAAAATGCCACCACCATCCTCGTTGCTCAGGAGCTTGTCAACTGGAAAAAAGGGGTAAATATTCATATTCAGCCTCTTCAATAATCTCTTAACTATATATCAATTTCTATAGTAAACATGATTGCACACACACAAGAAAATCTATGTGCTCTAGTAACTTTCAGTTAGTATGTACCTGTCTTTATCTATCATAGGTAAGCATTATTTGTTTTGCTGTTTAGTAACTCATGTACCATTAAAATATCCAAGGCAACATTATTATTTTTTACCCAGCATGCCTCCCTCGCTGCTCTCCATGGGATTGTCACCAAAGTCATCCTTGTACTGGTCATATTCCAGGTGGTTGGACTTGTCAGTTATCTGTCCACTGCTAGACTCGGGCTCCAGGAGCAGATTGGAGGCGGACGCTCCATGGATAATGTCATCCTCAAAGGCACTTGCTTCCCTCATCATCTCACGGTCATCCATCCCAAAGTCAGCTGGAGCAGCAAAGGACAAAGAAGTTGGTTTATTGGAGCAGAGAGTAAGCAATGGAATGTGTTTTGTAGTAAAAGACAACACAATGCACAGTAAACTGTAGGCCTCAATTAGTCTTGTTGTTCAAACCTGTCCTACTCAAAGGAAACTGTAGCCCTCATTTAGTAGGTATCATTTAGTTGTACTGAAACGTAGCCCTCATTCAGTAGGTATCATTTAGTTGTACTGAAAAGTAGTTTGTAGTAGTAGAGACAGTTTTTCTTTTTTAGATAAATAGACCTACAGGGTACCACACATACCAAAGTCATTCTCCTGCAGCAGGTTAAGGTTGCCAACCTCCTCCCTCATGGTTATCTCTTCCACACGACTCTGATTCAGACTGAACTGCTGGGCCACATCTATGTCACTGCAAGAAAGACACCAAACCATCGTCAATACTCCCAGGCTACATCATGTCCACTACTAAAGTGTCTAAAGATGCAACAAAGCGAAACTAAGGCCCACGTACTCCAGGTCTGGCAGCTGGTCAAAGTCATGGAACTCCTCTGGCAAGGTGATGGCATTGTAGGCAGCTTCACGGTTCTCCTCCGGTAAGTCAACCACCCCTTCATTTGAAAAGTTCATTATTACTCAACAGTCATTGATATGTCTGGAATATGTTACCCAGAACTGTTCTGTGAAGAACTATTGTGGTGTGAAGGCACAACTTAAACTGAAACTATCTTCCTGAAGCTCTCATGCTTTATACATTCATATACGATGAAATCGAACATACGTGGCCGAATGAATTGAACTTACCTGGCCGGAATGCCATCTTGATCTTGATAAAGGCTTCGTTACAATCTGCCAGCAGATACTTTGCCTTTCGGTGGTAGATCCTCACCACACCGAGGAGTAAGTGACCAGATGTCCGTAAAGCCATCTTCACCTAGGAATGTAACAGGCAACGCATTTCATACTGCCTTTGTCATCAGGAACAACTATAGCTGGCTTTGTTATTGGACTGAAGTGACAAACCACTATCTGCCTGAGTGTAAAACAAGTTGCCTGACCCAGCTCGCCATCTTTTTATTCAGCTAACAAAATAATTAATTCTTCTAAAGGTTAATGGGCCTCATTCAACAACCATTTTAACAAAGAAATTTGTTCTTGAAACCCACTTTAGAAGTTTTTAAAAGGGACCTTACGAACAGATTTAAGAAAACTCTGAAGAAGATATTGGTGAATGATGCCCATTGATCCCAAGACCAGGGCTATCTTGATATTATTTCAATATGATTCGGTACTTAATAGTTTTTACAAGAGGAATGCACTGAACATAACTCAGTTTCTGAGGATAGGTCCACTATATATCAAAACCACCATGTACCCATCGAATGTGTTGAATCATACTAATCCATTGACACAGACTGAAGGGATCCATCCAACAGGCACTCTCTCAGGGCCCTCACCTTGGGAGAAATGATGCTCTCTACGCTGCTCTCCAGGTTGCATTCAAACACATGGGCCTTGGTCAGCTTCTTATCCCAGTGGGCCGCCAGCCAAATTTTGGCCAGCGGCCCACGCTTGCTGAGAACAAAGTGGGCGTAGAACATTGTCCTGGCACCTCAGACCACCAGGGGCTAGGGGTGGGGGGCACCAAACCTGAGGAGTGGAGATGGCATCTTAGTACAAGTGAACGAGGAGTGGTGAACGCTTTGTGCACCTCAACTGGCACAGTAAGGTGACACGAGTTCATTGTGTTAAAGGGCTAACAGTTACTGCAACAGCAACCACCCATTAGGCGCACAACCCTTAAGTTGGATCTTCCACGTTATGACCTCCTGTTACAACTAAATGATCTATTCCACCTCTTGGAATAGAACATTTATGTAGGCTATTTCTTATAACTGAAATATTAGGCATTCATTTACAACATTATCTGACGTACCCGTACTAAAAAAATCCCCGCCCCACATCTGGTGCGCTGTATTGACAACATATTACACAATTGTCAGAGACCGCTGATTGCGACTGATGATTGGCAAACACTAACGTCATTGTTTCAACGACAATTACATTAGTTGATGTCTCACCATTATTATATATGTAGATTATTTCACGAGAGCCACTGACACTGTAACTGGCTATGCCACAAAATTTGACAGCAGACAACCCCTCCGGCTGCGTCTGATAGACAGCGGGCAGTAATGTCGCGAGGCTGCACGGCCGAGTCGCACACAAATAGATAACAGATAACAACTAAACAGAGCAATTGATATAGCCTGCAGTTAGACCATCAGCTAAGCATACGGATATGTGAAATGGCAGAAAGGCACTGTTTCTATATAGACACCTAACGTTATCTCAAAAAGCAGCGTTAGCGCACGATCATTCACTTAACATTTTGTGAACAGCTAACGCCAGTAAGTCATGCTGAATATTAGCTTGGGAAATGTACGTAGAATTTTATGACACGATGAAATCATAGTAGCCATGCATGCAATTGCACTTTTTATTGAATTATAAAGCATATTTCGCCGGCTTTACCCTTCCAGGCGGCCGTAACGTGGCTTTCCACCACCCCTCCTACCACTGATTCCCGAAAACAAACAAAATGGCGCTGTCCCTTTCTCTCTTTCCGCCCGCCGAAAGAGGGTTTGAATCTATAGGATATTTATGGTCAAATGTCGTGCTAGGATAGGCGTGGCAGATATATATTCTGTGCATGTTGAACAGTATATTGGTTGGTCTCGTCTGATAAATCAAATGCTTGATTGGACTTGAAGGCGTGTGTGTATGCGTGCGTGCGTGTGTGTGAAATACTCAGAAGGAGGAAAATGTTTGCAAGCATGTAATAACTTCAAGCAAAACCTATTACTTTTGTACTTTTGTGACAACGCGTCAGGTGGCATTTTGCAGAGCAGATGGAACACAAAACGGGACGTTCGAAATCTCAACAAATTGTAACAAAGTTAATGGGTTAACTGCGCTGCATGGGTTAGATTTCATTTGGTATTGCTGAGGTCTGACCAAACTTTTAGAGCTTTTATTTTGTGGCCTAATGCATTACGATCAGTTTCTTTATTGGCTAAAGTCCTTGTCTCTAATGATATTTACACCTATACAACAAGTTTAAATGGTCAGTTATTGCCTTTGCAAGAAAACAAGTCTGTTGCCCTTGCCCTCACATTGTGTTAGTCCAGGGGTGGCATATCATGTGATTCCCTCACCCGATCATGTGGAGGATCATCAGATGTAAACCACCATTCCCCTAGAGCAGTTTGGGGTTCTGACTGGGTTTTTAGCTTCATTATTAAAATGTCATATTGAAGTGAAATATTTTTTTGCAGTTAAATTCAGATATTTTAGTAAACTAGCCTTATATACAAAATTTAAAATTATATTTAAAATTTAAAAACGTATTCCCTCACACATTACATTGCCTTTTTTCACCCACATAGATTAATCAGCAGCTTCTTATAACACACAAACAGCGGTTTCTGAAAACTTTACTGCTCTTAAGAAGACATCAGAATGTGAAAGGGTGCACATTTCTTAAACACAAAAGACAGCAAGTGCAGAACAAAACCGGAACAGTATTTGGTAAAACATAAAGACCCAATATTGTCCCTGCTACATAAATGAAGTCTGCATGGGGCCTTTGTTTGCTCTGCCCTTTCCCTGGACATGGGGACATTATCTGCTGACGATGACAAAGCAGATTCCAAGGGACAGCTTGTAGTGGTACAACCACTATTACAAAAAAAAATGGCAAGGGCTGACTTAAGCAACAGCCAGAGTCTAAAAAGACAATAAATCAGACTAAATTCACAATCTTCACCCAAGTACATCGCAAATTGAATTGACAGGCAATTAGTGAATTGACACAATTAGTCCTGCTTGTCTGACCTTTCAGTTCAATCCCACAAATTCGCTTCAGTGGCCACAATTGAAGTGCAGCGATATTTCAGTCGCTGGTACATTTGTCATAAACTGTGAGCACTTTCATTTAGCATGACCTTTTCCTGGTTTTTATTTTGCAGTCAGAAGAAATAAATATTTACAATAAATAAACCATGAAGATGGAAGTATAGTCTTTCACAGTTCCTGTAGTCGTTATGGAATTGTTGAAGTTGTTCAGTGGAAATGAATATTTCACAATGTCACTTTGTCTTTTCACGGGAAAGGAAAACAAAAATTCAAATTCTAGTCAACAATGATGGCATTATAATTTGTTCCATTTTCTTTTGTATCCATTGATACTTAACATGTTTGTACAGAGTTTTGATGGTGAAAACAGTATATACTAAAGGTGAAATAATACACCTTTCACACCTTGGTTTGCTTGTTAGAAAATTGTTTTTTTAATGTTCCCTCACTGTATAATTAATTATACAGCCTGAAGTGTCCAAGAGCTACTGTCTGTGTGTATAAGACAGAAGTGGGATTGCAGGCAACTTGCCAAAAGCCAATGGAATCACACTTCTGCAGAAACTTGACTGACTTATACAGACAAAAGCGTTATTTTGATTTGCCTTGCACTTTCCAGCATCAGGAGCCACAGGGATGTGCTTTTTCCTCCGATGTTCCAGACATAACTGATGGGCAGACACTGGTGAGCCATCCGCTGCAGTTTAAAATGTCACCCAATAGTCCTACACCCACCACATGCTGACTGTATGTCCACAGCATATGCAAATGAATGCTCTATCACTGCCCACTTCTCACAGGAGAATAAATGTATGGGAGCACATTGTATAGGACCAGAATGAATGAGAGGTAGACGGCGAGAGGGAGCCAGAGGAACTGAGCAACGGAGGGGGAGAATCTTTTCAGTTCTTTATGAAGCCAACAATGGCCTTTGTCCACAATCTCCCACCATTCTTATTGGGGTTACAAGAAGGAGGGAAAAGGGGGGTGGGGGGCTCTCCATAGTAACAGTGACAAAACACGTTGGTCCCAGTGTTGGCAGGGAGGGCGATGAGAGAACAGGCTAAAGAAGTATTCAGAGACTAAGGCAGCAGGAGAGTCTGAAAGAGGGATAAAGACAGGAGGAGAGAGGTGCCACTGCGAGTTGACAGGGAGAGGCACGTGATGGGATGAAAAGATAGAGAAGAAAGAAAAAAAGAGTTTTAAATCTGACCAAGAACTGACAAGAACACAGTGGTTCGACAAGTCTGCTGGATGCAAACAGAAAAGAGAATACGCACATGCCCACAGCCACATGCATATTCATTCACTAACCCAGTGACACCCGCGGCTGTCACTTGTAAGAAGAAGGATCCTCAAAATGAATCCGGACACACAGTGCGAGGACATGCTGTCCACCATGGTCTTGGAGAACATCAAAAACAAACTCTTGCATGCTTTTAGGGCGACGGGAGAGCCTCGGACTCTCCCAGACTGCTCAGGTGACTCTTCCACCTGCATTGGGAGGAATGTACAAGCCAATGAAGAGCTGAGAAGAGCAAAAATTGATGGAGCCATTAGTTGGATACGATCTGAGCTGGTAAGACATTATAAAACACCTGTCTGAGTTTACTTTTACTTCTAAGTGCTATATGTGAGACATGTGAACCTGTTGTGTAACCTGAAAATTTCACGACGCTGTTAGTATTGCAAATTCTGGAGTGGTCTTAATGATTTAAAGTATGTTACACACTTTAATTTTATAATTAATCAGCATTTAATTTTGTGCATCTTAATCGAAATGTTTGTCTTTTGATAAAGCAGTAACGTTGTATCGGATGCCGGACTGGTTGTTTAAGGGGGGTAGGGGCGTGGGTGAAGGTGGCTGAGCTGCTGCTGTGGGGTTGGTTAGGCGTGAAGTTCTAATTTGTGTTCCTGTCACTGGCATTTAGCTGGAGATGCGCTCGCAGGACCAGCAGCTGGCCCAGACACTGCTGGGGCTCAACAGTGAGATCCAGAGGCTGCGCAGAGAGAGCAGCTCCACAGCTCCAAACCCAGAGGGGGGCCAGAGCCACTGACACACTCAGCCAACCAGGAGTGCACCCTGCAGTCAGCACACAGAGAGAGGAGAACAAGAAATAAGATACTGAAAATAAGGTGAAAGCACTGGATTGAGAAGGAGATGTGAGGTGTGTGTGTGTGTGTGTGTGTGTGTGTGTGTGTGTGTGTGTGTGTGAGACAGAGAGAAAGATAGAGCACACGAGGGAGGGAGAGCAAAAGATGGTGCGTTGGCAGCACTGACCGCAAAGTGCCCCTTGGCAGCGTCCAAATGAACTGGAAGAATGCTTGCGTCAGAGCGCCAACATGTCAAAGGGCACATGGTTATTGTTAACCTGCCCATGATCCTTTTATGAGACAATATGTTTGCCCAGCCAATAAGTGAACAGTGGACAGTTATGCGGAAACCATTCTGTCTGGACACATCAGGCATCTTAAGTTGTATACAGTGCTGTCTCTGTTGCTTAATATGAAGACAAAGGATTGTTAGTTATATCTCTAAATCCAAAAGACCAGTACATGTACATGTGAATTGCATAAGGAATGTTGTAAATGAATTAAAAACTGACCAAATTTGCCAAAATAAGTTTAGGTTAAAATACAGACACAAAAGTTTATTTTGTTCAACAGGGCATCTCAACAATAAGTGGCAGTGAACACATTGTCCACCTGTCCTTTGAGACACTTCCCACCGTAGCCAAAAGCAGGTCATCATTGGACATAATGGATTAACTCTTTGCGGACAAAACACAGTGTCCATGTCCCAGGGGAGAGCAACCTTTCAGAGAGAGCAGATCTGACGTGTCTGTATTGTCACCGCTATGGCTGTGTAATCGCTTTTTTCCCCTGCATGTCTCCTCTTTGCCTCATGGGGGAACATGATACTGACCTAACAAGACCATGATTATAACCTCTACAATCACTGTCAATTTAACATCCAGAGGCTTTTTGCAATGTAAAGCTGTTGGGGTTCCATCTTGGGTCACTCAAACAATGCACAGTTTTGTCACAGGACACAAAGAATCATGCGATTAACAATGTCCCCCACGCACCCTCCCCACCATCACCCCTGCCTCTTTGTGTGCATGATTCAGTGATCATTAGAAAGAATTTGACTGTACAATGTATGGATTTGACATGTAATCATTACAGAAGCCTACATGACATGAATGTATAATTTCTCTTCTCCAGTATTTGAGGTTGTCATATTTACATGTGTCCAAAAATAAAAAAAGAAAGAAACATTAAACTGTGAGAGATGACAGTTCCTGATTGCAAACATCACATACTGTACACATTCACAGAGAGGCAACGGGCAGTTTCTGCTGCCTTTTGTCATGAGGACAATACAAAACATTCCATCACATCACAAATTACACATGAGCAGCCTCTTCAAAGTGGCATTGTCATAGTTACCTAGTTACCAAGGATAAGACACTGAAATGTGACTTAGATCTTCCATGTTACTCAGTGCATAAACATAATGTTGATATTACATCACATCAGATTAATGCAAGAAAAGGCCTGGAAAACAGAAACAAAGCTAGAGGCATAACAGAGTCTGATGGCTGTAACAAGTTATCAAATGAACATGCGCCTCTGTCTCTGTCTGTCTCTAACACAAAGTAATAAAACTGAGAGTGACTGTAAAGATGTATGTATCTGGTATAGTGAGATGTTCAGGGCAGAGAACTGCGTCTGCTGAGTTGATGTTTGGGTGGGGAGCTCCACAGTGAGTACTGCAAGCAGGGGTTCTGGTGGGGGTACAGGCAGGGGGCAGAGGGGAGGTAGCAGTCGAACTCTCCAGAGCTGGACAGAGCGCTGCCCGAATCCCATCTTGCCTCTTCACCCTCTTCGCTCTCCTCCTCTTCCTCTTCCTCCACCTCCTCCTCCTCCTCCAGTTCTAACTCAGCCTCGGCACATTCCAGCTTCAGTTCCTGAATGCCTGCATGAAGATCCATGAGCTGGCGGATGAGCACCTGGTCCTGCGACCGCATCTCAATCTGAAGGGACAGACACAAATAGCATAGTGAAGAAAAGAAAAGCGAAAAATACATGGTCATGGCCATGGATATAATGATTGAGTTTAATTAAATCAGCCCGGTAATGTGACAGACTGGGCCAGTACTGGGGGAAAAAACGAAAGAGAAACTAAAGGTATTAGACAGTTTACAAAGTTCATGTCCTTTTACTGCGGCGAGAACAGTGTTTTCAGGCTGACAATAGCTTTTTCAGATGCAAATCTTTTTTTTCTTTTTCTTCCTTCGCATTCTTCCTTTTTATGGTGGCTCAGGCAGTCTAATTGCCTCTATTGTCAGGATATAATATCCTGAATAAGAGGGAGTTCAGTAAATTGAGTTTGTCTCAGTCTGAGGAATGTTGGAGCAAATAAAAAATAGATGACAGAGGAAGACCCGAATCTCAGCCTTGGTTAATTAGCATGTCTCACAATTCTGAGATAGAGAACAGCCCCCAAAAACACTCACTCACTACGCTTGCCCAGATCAAAATAACTCTGTATGTATGTTTTTGAGTGGTGTTTGTGTACATTTTGTGAGATGCATGTGTATGTATGTATGTATGTATGTATGTATGTATGTATGTATGTATGTGTGTGAGAAAGAGAGAGAGAGAGAAAATGAAAGAGAAAACTGAGAGTTGGTGTGTTTGTGTTTCTTTGAAACAAACTCAAACTTACACAAAATTGGTTTAAAGACATGCCAAAACAAGTGCTTTCCCTCACTGTGAAACCTCTTGAAGCCAAGGCTTAAGTCTTGATCAGGTGCCATATGGCTGTAATTGGTAGCTCTTCTACTTGGGCAGAGTCATAAAGGATACTCAGAGTGCATTCATCAGGGGAGAGAAAGAATAAACTCGTCGGCAACCAGAATAGAATGACTCTGAGTTGGTGGAAAAAGGAGAGTGCTGAAATTAAATTTTTGATTTTTCCCGCGATTTTTACTATTCAGAGAAGAGGTGTTTAAAACTTGTTGCACAAAACAGAAACCTATAACAATCAAAAAGATATGGGCTATCTGAAAATGAATGTGGATGCACTGATCATGAGCCAAGGCCAAATGGCCAAGGTAAGTTTCAAAGACTGGGCAAGACAATTAAAAAGTTTGGATTGATGGGATTTTACTATGTCTGCACACACCCAACATTGGAAATCTAAACATGTTCTTTCACAGTGAATAAGATTTAATTAATGATGTAATACTTCTATTTCTATTACTATACTATACTATACTATACTATACTATACTATACTATACTATACTACTACCAAATAATGAGAAAGCAAGAAAGCTAGAGAACATGTCTCCATACACAAATCCAAACCGCTTTAAGACAGACAGGAGTTTACAGACTTAAACTTAAACAGTCTGTCTGTCTGACACCTCAAACACAAACAAATACACATTTGGCCTCTGTCTTTATGTGTTTAATGATCTTGAGAAAGGAACAAATCTTGTTGGTCCTGAAAACTTATTTTCAAAATATGTTGGAGGAGAGAGTTTATTTGACATATTAATGACATATTAATCACAACATAATTGAATCCCATAGGAGGTATTATTCAGAGACAGGGGTTGGGAGAATGTGTATGTCTAACCCTTTCACTGTGTCCTTAAGACAAATTTTATCTCATTGTGACAAACATTGATAAGAGCTGAGCATAACTTGTTGCTGTGTTGCTGTGTTGCCTGACCTTTGTCTTACTGACCAGAACAAGGTCTTCTACCTCAAGATGGAAATCAACAGAAATCCACTCAAGGCATTTACAGTTAAATAAAATAAAATAAAAATAAAATATAATTATTAGCCCACTACCATCAAAATTAAATTATTATCAATATTAAAATCCTAGTTACATTTGGAGTATTTTCCAAATGCCTTTATCACTCGATTACCCAACAGTAAAATATAACATTAAGGTAAAATAGAGCAATGCAGATATATAGGGTTTAAATAGTGAAACAATGGGATATAATGATGCACCGGCACTATGAACATTAATTTGTACACTTTTCTTCATCATGTGGCCACAGGTATTGAAAAATATCCAGTAACAGTAGTGATATGTTCCTGGGTGGTCTTACCAGTTCCTTCCTCAACCAGGCCAGGGAAGTTTCAATGTCCAGCCGGTGGGTGCGTGACTCCTGTGGTGGGCAACCCCCTTTGGACTCCTCTTCAGTGAAATATCCTCTGCTCTCCACGTCCTGGTGAGACATGGCTGCCACAGACTTACAGGTGTCAAAGGTGGCTTCTCTGCAGGAGAAATCTCTCAGCCTTGTCAGCACCAATTCCATTGTAACTCAAGCTTTGTCTTTTTTCAGTTTGTTGGTTTGTTTGGGTTGGATTAATTGTTTAGGAGTCAGCGGAAGAGTTTGGTCTGATCTAATCCAGTGTGTTTAATTGGATCTAAGTTCACCTGTCTGTCAGCTGTAGCGAGATGCAGCCTTGTCTAAAACTCCTTCCCTGGTTATCTCCCTGACTCTTGCTCCTCCTCAGAACTTCTTCTTCACTGAGATTTGGACAGCGCAAGGGTCTAAACTTAAAGAGCGGCCCTTCATCTCCTCCCAGTGTATGTGTGTGTGTGTGTGTGTGTGTGTCTTACGTCAGTGTGACGTAAGCCCTACCTATTGTTTGCCTAAGTGACCTATGCTTGTTTACCCCTTTGGGGCCTTTCTTGTCTTTAAACAAACAGATGTCCCCACAATGAGAAAAAAAGAGGAGAAACTGGACATGCAGTTGCCACGGATACTTCCGTTGTGCCCGAAAAGGACTGGATGGCATGCAGGAATGTTCTTGGCTTGTTCTTATGACAGGAAGAGCAATTAAGAGGCATGAGGACAGCAGATTGTTCCTCATCCAGCTAAGTGCCTATAGGGACTGTCTGTGCATTCTACCTTTTCACACCAGTCTACCAATACATACAAACACACACATACACACACATTCAGACTTTAAATACAGAATGGTGACTTCATCCATCCACAGGTCTTTCATGATGTACCCACTTTCCAGACCAAAGAGTCGTGGGAGCTGGGTGTTTGTCTTGGTTGTTAAAATGGCGGCCTTTGCTTTTGGCCCAAGGATCTGAGTGTGTCTCTCTTTCTTTCTCTCCCGCGGAGGTACTGCACAGCGGCAACCATGTGTGGCTAACCGTCTGCAAGGCGGCACATCTCCGGCCTGCTGCCCTTGGCAACCAAACTCAAACGGACAATAAATCCCGGCGCAGGATCAGAATAGCCTGACGGCACAACTGAGGATATATTTAAACTTGAATTCATTTGCCGATTTTGGAAATAATGGCAACAATGGGGGGCTGACTGGATGTGATGTCACCCGTGTACCAACAGGATGAGTTTTCACATTCAACAAGTGGGTCTCATCAAGAGCTGGTTTATCAAACCAGAAATGGGCTGACTGCAGTGATAAAGACTGTTGGACTGTTGATTATTATGATATTAAATAAATGTAGTAGTTTTTGTACTTTCCTCATTTAAAATAGTGACATGATTTGATTTACTGGCATACTAGACTAGCGAAAACCAGTGTAAACTAAGGTTAAAAAAAGTGTTAGTTGAAAGAAAATTATTTTTTATCAGACAAACTGGATACTCAGATATCAGCTTGGATTGTTTGCCCTCCTCATGTAAAATTCAAGGGGGCGAAGGGGAGTGTATTCTTCACATCATTCATATTCAACAGGTCTTCCCAAATGCCTTTTGTTTTGTTTTGGTGCCCCCTTGTGGTAAGGAAAAGTTATATCACTGACACACATTCATGTCTTTGTTGAAATTCTTGGAGCTGCTTGAAAAAATATATTATTAAGCAAATGATTCCCTTAAGGTATTATGATTATTTTTAAAGCTATGAATCTGTGTTCAGATTTAGCATATACAAGTAAGCTATGGAACACCTCTGATAAAATAATTTAAATTAGAGTGTGTAGTTATAGCTAAAGCCTTAGCTAAAACCATAGGCAACTTGTAGTCTGTCATTTTTATTACTGATTGTAATTTTTCTGCATGACCCCTGGCAGTTGGGTTAGCTCCTTGAGTCATGGATCTGCCCACGGTTTCTTCCTAGACTAACTAAACATAAGGGAGTTTTTCTTTGCCCCTGTTCCTCTTGGGTAGCTCCTTCTGTGCATAAATAAAGCTGCATAAATAAAACTGAATTGAATTGAATTGAATTGAATAGTTATATTAGTGTTAGTTAGTGACACCACAGTATATTCTCTTCTGACTATGATAAGAGGAAACATAACATAAAAACAATGCTTCTTTCATGTAATCTAAACACCCCCAGAACCAATCACAATCACATATCTGTGTCAGATGAGTGAGGACAGATGGAGGAATATGGGAGGAAGTGGGAAAATATAACAACAGGAAGTGTTACATTATAAACTGCATGTTATTAGAGGTGGGGATTAATAGTAAAAAGCAGTTTGATTTGGCTAGGCTCATTTCTGCCTTTTGAAAATTAGTTTTGTTTGATTATGCATTTTAGTTACTTCACACTACTTCACACTACTTTATGTAACCTCATTATATACCAGTTCAGGTAATCTCATAACTCATACTCCCATTTAAGTTTTTTTTTTCCTTGTTGGTCTTTCATACAAAGATTCTGATTGAGCTGTCTGTTGATCCATAGTTTGATGTTTTTTTTATTAATCTAAAACCCTTAAATGTATAAAATAAATAAATTTAATTTAACTGGTATTTAAACTTATTTGACTTTCTACTCTGTACACTGACACTGATAGTCCTTTAAAAACTTACCTTTCTTCAAGTTTCTGTGTGTACGTGATTGATGTTGTGAGACAAAAAGATATGTCTGCATAAGGGAAAAAAAGTTTATTAGTGCAGCCTCAGCATCTCTATAAGTGTTTATAAAAACATATGTTAAGAGAACAATGTTGAGGCATATCAAAACATAAATATACACTTCTATAAAGGAATTTATTACACTCTCCCGGGAATCATGTAAATAGACCAGCTTCCTTACCAAACACTCCTTTGTTTTTTTTTTTCAGATGGACCCCATGACTGTGATGGTTCTCAATTGCCTCCTGTTTTACTGTAAACTGTTGCTCACATCTCTGTTTGCCTCTTTTCTCCAGTGTCAAGCCAGTGTTGGGGTATGTGTGCTTTTGCTTTTGTTACCATTTTCACATTACTGTTTGGGACATTGCGATAATTAGCTTCTTCTTGCAGCCAGAATTAGCCTACAGGACTATTACTGGATCAGCTTGATCCTTTCTTAATAATATGATCTAGCTCTATTCCCCCACTGCCTGTTGCTGTCCTCAAATGAGTGTTTGCTGTACCTACTGACGATCAACACTAAAAGATAATAGTCAAGGCTGCTGTATTTTGGATATTTTTTTGTAGAATGGGACTAACTAATATGTTCCTTTGGTGGCTTGGGGACTTTCAAACACATAGGGCTATTTAACTTAAATAACTTAACTAAAATCTTAAAACCTATTGATCTCATTAATTCCTTGATGAGATAGTTTGTGTTTTTATGTTTTACATGAGCATTATTATTGTTATGGTGTCATTATGTTTGCTGTTATTGATTTATATATATATATATATATATATATATATATATATTAGCTAATTCAATACATATTAATAATACAATAAATGTTAATAAACAAAAACATGGGTGTTGACAGGGAGCATGCTTTACCATGAATTTCAGGTCTGTGAGCATGACAAACTGACAGACTTCTTAGACCTCTCTTTTCAACAAAAGAGGAACTGTGCTCCCTCCATCTCACACAGTGGTGGCTCTGTCCATCACATGCAGTCATGTCCTGTCACCATTTCACGATTTCAGAGATGGGTTCATTTGCATGACAACAGAGTGACAACATCATGCTTATGGGCACCATTCCTCATCATGACTCATGTTTTTCTGAGGAGAATCTACCAATCACTGGAACTTCCCTAATCTCCATAAGCTAATTTCTACAGTGCTTTGTCATGGTAAGCAAGGCTTCACCCTCTGGTGCCTATCATCTTCAATCACACAGCACCGTTCACCTGAGCCCCACATCCCTTCCATTCAGACCACAAAACCATCTTTTCAGTCCACTCTTCTCTTAAGTCTGGCTTGCTTTTGAGGGCTTGTCCGAGAGCCAAATGCCCCACATGCTATTTCTGAGCATAAGACGCCATTCTCTTACATTACCTTTTACTGGTGGCCATTGCTTGGGTGCATACTTTTAATAAAACACATACACTTGGATGAAGTTGTGATTGATACAAGTTTGTGCTGACGTGTAATAGAACGTCAGAAAACTGCCATGACATTTGTTCACAATTTCTTTATGCCGTCGACTCTGCCAGTGTGCTGTGTGCACATTTTCTTTGGTTGCGTGTGGTGTTTTTCCTTCCCTAAAGAGCAGCTCTTGCACCAGCATTTGACTTAACAGTCCAACGTGGTGAAGAGGAATCTAGTGTCCAGTGGTGTCTGACTGCTATTGAACTCCGCTACATAAATGTCAGGAAAATGACCCTATAACTGCAACCTTTATTTAGGTAGCGCTTTGGAAATGCTTTTAATGCACCGATGCCGTTGTTGCAGACATTCTGCAAGTTTGCACACGGTTCTCAGTCACAAGGCTTCAAATAACAGTGCTTGGACATAGTACTGAGCATAGCTGAGGATGCTCGACTGTCGGCATTGAGACTTGTTTCAGACATTATCTAAGACTTGTATAATACTGCAATATTTTAGGTTTTTAAGGTTCTTGTTGTCTTCACACTTCTGTGGTTCTGAAACATTCTGAAGTCACAAACTTTCAAAACCATAGCAATTGCGCGTGCGTTTAAATTATGTTTAGAAAAAAAGATCCGGAAAAAATCCACTTGGTTACCGACAATGCAACAACACAGTATATGGGAAGGTAGGTATATTATGTTTAAATACTGAATGTCTACTTTTGTTTACTTTCTTCTGCTAGTGTTGCAATCTCTCTCTCTCTCTCTCTCTCTCTCTCTCTGAAACGCGAACTCTTTTTTTCCATCATAGGCTACTCTAAATATTGAATGACATACAGCTCATAACTGTGATCTTGGCTGTGCGTCAAAACTGCGACTTACGAAACGGACTTACGAAAATAATGCCCTCAAGAACAGTCAAAATACCTTATTGTCTGAAATTTGTTACTTTTTAGTTAGGCAGTGGCACTGACTGTTAAAACACCATTGCACAAGCTTATACACACGAGCCAAATAGCTGTGTGCAAATCTGCTTAGTGGACATCAAATGTGGATTTTCAGAGTCTTGGATGTTGTGTTGAAGTTTCCTTGGTTGCGTTAAGACATAGGCCTACTGAACTGAAAAATAATGTCATTACTGTACTTCAATCTGCATTGTAGGCTATGAATGTTAAACAATTTTCTACAATCGAACTTTTAAATGACCCCGTCATAGTGCAAACCATTCGGGCTCGTTATTTTACTTTAAGTCTGTATAGTTAAACAAGTGGAGAGATACATCTAGATAGGTTATTTATTATGTTTTCATTTTGGTATAGGCTGAGAGACAGGCACGTCAACTGTTTTATTTTCAGTCTAGTCTCATGCAAAGATCTATCAAACCACCAGCGGTGAGCAATTCAGCCATGTAATAACGTCATGATGCATGGGTGCGCAGTGATTATTAGAAGCAGCTGAGAATATCACGTTTGCCTCCAGTTCACGTGTAAGCTTGGAATAAGCTTATTGACAACCCACCCCACCCAACTCACCCACCCTACCCTCACCCTCTGCCCAGTCACAATAGCCAATTATGGTCCAAAACTAGAAGAATGAACTTTGAGTTCCAGGATTATACTGCTTACAACTGCTTTATATAAGTGAGAAGGAAATGGAGATGTGTATTGCATTCCCATGTCCAGTAGCAAGCAGTGTAATGTCTTTCCGTCATGGTATATCATATAATCTCTCACAGCAAAGTCCTATTTTTGCTAAAGTGACTTTTTCTGACAGCCATATTTCCCTAATAAAAGCATGCTTAACCTAGATTCAACTTTATTTAGCTTTATTTACATTTATTAAAATGTAAATTGTAAAGTGTTAAATTGATTTAAAAAGTGTTAAGTGATGCTAAAACGTTTCTGCCAAAACGTTTTCTTCAGATTTCAGTTTTTCATGTAGTTTCTCTCCTGTCTAACCAAACAGGAATTCTCAAAATGAAGTCAAGGAGAAAAATGGTACCATCACGCATTGCCACGACAACAGCCATGCACAGGAGGACCGAGAACGTGAGAAAAAAGTAGCCAGGAAGCGACTCTATATCGTGTCAGTAGTTTGTTTGGTCTTCATGATTGGTGAAATCTTGGGTAAGTCATTCAGATGCAACCAAGAATGGCTGGTTGGGGTGCAGTTACTATAGTCAGCAATTATACAGTATAGTAAAAGGAAGTACAAGCATTTAATAAAACAATGTTAATGTTAAATAGGCCGCTTACAGTTGCTTTCAGGGAAATCCATGTATGGTGTATACATCATGCCGCTCCTTACTGTCTGATGAGAACAGAAATATTTTTGTTCATTGTTCATTCAGCCTGTCCACTAAGCTTTTATCTGAGCCTTAACTTCCTCATCTGGCTTGGTTGACCACAGGAGGCTACTTTGCTGGAAGTCTGGCAGTGATGACGGATGCTGCCCACCTGCTTGTGGATTTTATGAGCTTCATCATCAGCCTGTGCTCACTGTGGCTGTCCTCCAGACCCGCTTCACACAAACTGAACTATGGCTGGCACCGGGCGGGTAAGGCTGCCATCTTAGTTATCTGGATAACTTCCTCCTGTCACCATCCATACATAGCAGCATAACAGCAGTCTAATTAATAGCACCATGGGAAATGACCTCTGATCATTCTTCACTGAGGTGTTTCCCTCAGAGCATTCTTTTGAAATATTGCAGTTAAGTTTTTAAGTGCATATATTTTCCCCAAATCAATTGTGTTATCAAAAGTGAAAACGAATATTGCCATTGCATTCTATCTGAGTGATGCAACTCATCTGTGTGTAGTATTGCCATGTATTCCCTTCCTTGTGGCATGTTCCAGCAGTGTTTATCCTTAAATCTGGAGTAGAGAAATTCACCATAGTATCCTCCAGTTCCTTACTTCTGGGTCAAGGTGTGCGCAAACTTCTTATGTCTTCTTACCCTAACTAAGGCTTCTTTTTTTCTCTCTCTTGCTGCAGAGATCCTTGGGGCCCTTCTCTCTGTATGCACCATCTGGGTGGTGACTGGCGTACTGGTGTATCTGGCAGTGGAGCGCTTGATAAATGATGACTATGAAATTGAGGGCACACTTATGCTCATCACCTCTGGCTGTGCAGTGCTGGCCAACATCATGTAAGAACTTACAAACATGAGTCAGCATTTTTATGATAATATCAATCGATATTAAACGATAATCGACGATAAACAAGTTTAGTATGCATATCCCAAACAGCAGTAATTGATTTTCATTCAAGAATCACTCGATGACAAAAACCACCATTTTGTCTTTTCTGTTCCTCATGTTTACCACGCCATATCACATGTCTAATTTATTTTAATGAAATTCCTATACTGCACTTTTTAATTTACATTTTTAAGGCCTGAAATGTAGGACTATCAAAAAATGTCAAGTCAGCAGTAAAAGGAGTTTGTAAATTTATTTATGCTGTACTAAATATAAGTTTGTTCTCTTCCTTCCTGCCCGGAAGCATGGCATTCACCTTGCACCAATCAGGGCATGGGCACAGTCACGGCGGGCTGAGCTCTCATGGTCACGGGCACAGCCATGGAACAGGACACAGTCACAAAGCAGAGAACGGCCATACCCATGCCCATGGACAGGGCTCAGGGGACCACAACCACCAGGATGAGGAGGAAGGGCACGGGGTGTCGAGGCGACCTCAGGCCAATGCCAGTGTGAGAGCAGCCTTTGTGCACGTGGTGGGAGACCTGCTCCAGAGCGTCAGTGTGCTTGTTAGCGCCCTCATCATCTTCTTTAAGGTCAGAGCCCCTGAAGGCAGTATGAGATGAAAAGGAAGTACTTGGCATGTGTGTGTGTGTGTGTGTGTGTGTGTGTGTGTCTGCATGGAGATGGGTTCTCATGGATGATGTGAGGAGGACAGAAAGGGCAATTATAAGATTGTATTTTCTGCTATTGGCAATTTAATACTGTTTGTTACACTACACATTTAAATAATTGCTAGTTGAATTTAGATATATTACCATAAGTGCTTTGTAAGTGGTAATCTTATGTACACAAACTCAGTTAGGCCTACTTTCTTTCACAGCCTGAATACAAGATGGCTGACCCCATCTGTACATTCCTATTTTCCCTCTTTGTCCTTGGCACCACCCTAACTATCATGAGGGACATTCTTGTGGTACTTATGGAAGGTAAGCCCCAGTCTATGAATATCAACGATCCTCCTTTTTTCTCAGTTCATTCTGTGTCGTCCCCTACAGAGGTGTCGATGACACTGCCATTTCCCTCATGTGGGGGCAACAAATCTCAGATCAAGTGTGTTACATAACGCAATAAGATCTTAATCTAAATGTCCTGCGGTTACTTTACTGAGGATTTTCTCAAGACTCCCATGATGCATCTGTCTGTGCAGGTACACCTGTAGGTATGAATTATGGTGAAGTGCGGGAGTCAATCATGTCAGTGAAGGGGGTCAAGGCAGTCCACAACCTCCATATCTGGGCTCTGACCATGAACCAGGCAGTGTTGTCAGCTCATGTGGCTGCAGGTGAGATACAGAGAAGTCTGTTGAAATACTTTTCGTAAACAAGAAAATTTGCAGATTGGAATGGACTGATGTTCTTTCCTGGGCTTCTTATAAGGATGGGAGCCACATATTATCTTGTTTTGACACAGAGAATTATAGTTTAGAGCTTATTCTCTCTAATGAGTGTAGGATTAAGCAAAAGTGAATGATTTTTTTTTCTTTTCCAGACGATGCAGTGGATCCTCAGCCTGTTTTGAGGGAGATCACCCAAGTACTCTTCAACAACTACAGCTTCCACTCTGTTACTATTCAAGTAGAGTCCCAGGCTGATCAGAAGCCTGACTGCACTCTGTGTGAGGACCCAAAAATATAGACTCCCCAAGGGCACGGTCTTGTGACTACCTCTCTAGGCCGACCAGAAGACAGCAAAAGGAAAGCCGTGAGAACCAGGGAGAACCTTGTGTCCTAATGTCTGTTTGTAGTTTTAATCTAAACCTGGCAAGCTTTCAGTGGACCTTGGACACCTATGTGTTATGTTTGTGTTTATCAGGAAACTGGGTGACAGGGTCCCAAAACAAACAATCCAAAAAATACATCAGCTTCATTAACCCATCCATGGGGTTAAGATAGTGTTAAAGTTTGAGGGCCAACCAAGATTTTTTTAAAGAGTAACATCAGCACTCAGTGTGTTTTTTATTTTTTATGCTAGTGTTTTTTACAGGTTTTATTCTTCTGAATTGCTCTGTGCCAAATATTCGATTCCAAGTTGGAGAGCAGCTTTAATGTCATTTTGAACAACAGAACAAAAGGGTTTGTCAAAACACTCACATTTTATTTTTACACACTGAGAATGACAATCAGATCTAGCATCAGGTCACTTATTCATAAAAGAACTAAAGAAAGAAGTTACTGTAAGTGCTTTTGACACTGTAAGCCAGTTCACTGTAGTGTATAGTCATGACTAGTGAGACTGAAGTGATATGTTATTTACTTTCTACGATTGTGTGTACTGTAGACCTGTGGTCATGTGCAGTAGGAATAAAAGGACTGAGGTCATGTGTACCATATTCTAACCCCCCCCCCCCAATTCCCTGCTCTCTACTCCATTTCCTCCTGAGGATAAGTGTTGCCCAGCAACAAGCACAGTGGCTCATTGTCTTGTGGCTCATGATGATTTCTTTATTCCTTAATAACGGCTTCCTTCTTCATGTGGAGACCTTGACCTGGGGTTGGTCACCATTAAGTTATCAATACTCTAGTTGGGGTTCATTTAAGCAATGTTGCATTATTGCAATGAGGTCAATGACCTGTTAACACTGACCTACCATTGATGTCTGCATCTGTCAAACACTGGCCAACAGTATTGGTAAGAGGTATATTCAAACTTGTGAACTGGCTGGAATAACTGTGTCTATATAACCGTATACAGAATGAATAAATGAGCACACAGACCGTGTATAAGTGGTAAATACAGTTGCAACATTTTTGAGGCCCTTGGGAAAACGTAATCTGTGCAGAAGTGTTAAGAATTCCAATGTGCTGGCCCTGAAAGCAACAGAACTCCCCTACAATGCCCCGCATAACTAACAACCACTTATTCAGTTCTATAGAATGCAATGCCTGCTGGAATACTTATAAATGTAAATCACTGTGGGCCCTGGTAGTCTAAGGCAATCTACATTTTTTCATACACTTAAAATGACAGTATTTCAGCCTCTCCCTAGACTCCTGTACTTTAATCCTCTTATGTCCGCTGGATCACGGTGATCAAATACATGCAGAACAATGGCCGACTGAGCTGGGTGCACTCTGCTGCATAATGGACATCTAAGGAGAGTGGTGACAGGGTGCTGTGCACAGAATAAAGTGCACTATTTCTCCACTTCTGAACCTTGGCCACAAAGAGGAAGAACTGGCTTATGTAGTATATGTGTGTGTGTGTGTGTGTGTGTGTGTGTGTGTGTGTGTGTGTGTTTACTTCTCTTTCAATTAAAGCTCCTGATCACTTTGGCTCTAAATTACTAAATGACTAATTTTCCTTTGTAATCATGTGTCTCACACACTGGTGTAACTCTTCATTCCCCTTGTTGTTTGAATGAGGAGACAAGCGGTGGGCTGCTTATTCACTGTAATTCCCCACAGTTCTCAGTGTCCCCGACTTAGACAAGATAAGGAACACATCACTGGCATTTAGTCAACAGCTAAGTTAATTAATGCAACAGAAATTAACTGATAAGTAATTTAATGTTGTTTAAGCTCCAATTAAGTGGATAGATACTCTATCATTCAATAGACTCATTCTAATTTTCAATCATGTATTAAATACAGCTATTGTACCCTGGATCAAGATGGCCACAGAGAATCTTTTTCATTAACAAGCTTTAGAATTTATCCCAATAATAACCACATTATCTTACTGCCATTTCACTAAACTGTACCATGACAGCAGATAAGCCTACTTTTATATGAACATGACATCATGCAGTGACTATTACAAGATTACCACTCTGGGTAGATTACTAAACACTGAAATGCCAACCACATATGCTCTAAATACCTCTATTGAAGGGATCCCTTTCAGATTGTGGGACTGGGTGTCAAAAACTTTATTGATCTTGGCTATTTCAGTATTTCAATATCTGAATGACTCATCTATGTGCAAAGTATTTCTGAAAAGTTTCAATATAAAATGTAGACTTCTTAAGATTATTTGTTATTATAATAGGCGTAAAAAGGGTGTTAGAACACAAATAGCTACTATCAATATATGCTATAATTTATTCTAACTCTATGGTGGTATTATAATTCCCCTCAAAATCACCAAAAGCCTTAACTGCCCTCAGATATTAGGTTTTTACGGTCCAACCCTCTGAATTATGGACAGACAGTTTGAGTCTCAGTTTGGTGAACGCTAGGTGGAGACAGAGACTTTGTACGGGGGTCTGCCATTTGAACTATGATTAACAGTAGAATTTTCGGCTTACATTCTCTTAGCATTTTACGTTTTATGAACCTAGTCAAGTGATATGCTGTCGATGTAATTTTATTTATTGGAAACAACATAATAATAACCAATTTATCTGCCCACATTATATTTCAATGTCAATATCGGCATGAGAAAGTGTTGTAGTTCGCTTGTTTTACACACTTTACGGTTCAAAATTATATCGCGATATCTCCACGAGACAGCGCACTAGAGGCGAAAGAAGAATGTCGTTTTGTCAATAAATGAAACAGAACTGAGAAACAAATCTTCAAAGGTCAGATAATCTCCGTCATCTTCTTAACCAATATGTGTAGTGGTAGTTTTAAAACATGTAAGAGATCAAAGGCATGTGATTTAAAAAACAAACAAAAACATCAGTGTAAATCTGCAGATATGATGTCAACTTAACTAGCCAGCGAGGGTAACATAGCTAGACACTTTGTTAAATGGTTAGCAAACGTTAGCAAATTACTTTATATTAGCCAGATAGGTGGCAAAATGACAATTAATAGGAGATGCAGTGAGCTACCGGTACAAAACTCAAGTTTACTCAGCTAACGTTATGTGTCGCTAAATGAACGTTAATTTACCAGGAGCATTAACTATCTAACTAACGTGACCATGCTTGCTTGCTTGCAAGCTTAGCGTTAACGTATCATTGATTGCCAGCAGACTTGTACTAGTAATACAGTCATATCAAAGGTGAAGACGTTTAGCCTCGGGGGCGATATCGGTAGCATGCCACATTATTGAACATCTATATCAATGAGTTTGCGAGTTGGAGCTAACGTTAGCTAACGCCAGGTCAAGCTTTGACACTGCGTCCCATATGGCCTGTGTGTAGTAATAGTTCCAGTAACTCAAAGGACATCTCTGGTAGTACAGTAGTCAGTAGTAGTTTGCGTGGCTGTTGATGCTGATCGATGTGTTGGTTATCCGTCAGTGTCGACCAGTTAAGCAAACTGATAACTATTAAGCTGTAACTTAACGCTCATTAGCGAACGGCGCATTCTGTATCGTTATCTTATCGCTTTTTCCTTTTCAAATAGGCATGCGACAGTGTGCATCTGATGGTAATCCAGTTTTCCTGTCTCCATGACAACGCCTCCCCTTGCTGCCGGCAGCATGACATCTCAGTTCCCCGGGCAACAGGCGCAGGCCGCCCGAGATGTTAACACGGCGTCCCTCTGTCGCATTGGTCAGGAGACGGTGCAGGACATCGTCTTAAGGACCATGGAGATTTTTCAGCTTCTAAGAAACATGCAGGTGAGTCCACCCGGTCATAAACGACAAATTTTGTGTAAATGTTATGCAACATCCCTTAAAAAATCTGTTCATTTTTTAATACTAAATTAGTTAATGTTTCTGTTTATTAGAGGACTGAAAATCCTAACCAGATACCAAGGATGCAAGGAAATTTTGTTGTCACATACATATGGTTACAAAGGTTCTTTTAACACTCAGTGTATCAATGTATTCAGTGTATTCTGCATGTTGGGAGAATGAGGGGGTCTTTGTCTTACAGAACTTTTCACTGATTGCTAAAAATTTCACTGAACGTTACAGAATGTGAGAGCTGTTGAGAGTTATTGAAGAATGTTTTAGTTTTTTGTTACTATGGTAGTTAAATGTCTTGATTTTCTTGACTGACTATAATTATCTTTTTAAAAACCTTGTGGTGCGCAACAGTCATCCTAGTTTACCGATTTAGGTTGATCTTACAGGAAATGTACAAGTACTTCAGAGAGACGGTTTGGAATTCACTATTTGCTGTGAATTAACGGCTGCCTCTGTTCTCTCCTTGTCCATAGCTGCCAAATGGGGTGACGTACCACCCCACCACGCACCAGGACCGGCTGGGCAAGCTGCAGGAACACCTGCGGATGCTGTCCGTGCTCTTCCGCAAGCTGCGGCTGGTCTATGATAAGTGCATTGAAAACTGTGCCGGCTTGGATCCCGTGCCCCCAGAGGTGAGTGTGTGATATGCTTGTGCGTGCCTAAATGTGTGTGTCTGTCAATGCATTCTTTTATGCAGTTGTAGTATTCTGGAAACACTCATTTACAGTGCAGGGATACTCTAGGGGTTTTTCTTTTAAAGTTTATATCCACGGTTTCTGTTTGCCAGTTGGTTTTGTGCTCATGTCAGCGAGTCTCACTGAGGATAATCCTCAAAGTAGAAAGCCTGGAAATAGTGCTATCTCTTTGTTTGTTTTTTGTGCATAGTCAAATAAAACACAACATGGAAAGGGAACTGAAATAACAAAGGTAAAAGCTGGGTCACAAACACATTTTGACATAATTCTGCATAATCCTCAATTACCTGAATGGTGCAACAGTGGAGTAGTGTGAAGTTCACAATGAGAAAGTTCTGCAGTGCTCTTATGAATTTCGATGAGTTGCAGAAGCCTGCTGCTGAGGCAGACGGAAAACAGTATCTAGCTGTGTGTGTGTGTGTCTGTCTTTGTGTATGTATGTGTGTGTGTGTCTGTGTGTGTGTGTGTGTGTGTGTGTGTGTGTGTGTGTGTGTGTGGAGGATGTGTGAGCATTTGTGTGTATGTGTGATCGAGTAAGTGTGTGTGAGAGAGAAGATAATGAGAATGTTGTTGGTTTCATGTATGTAGGTTATTTCCACTGGGAGACAGCAGAAAGAAGGAGCAGGCAGAAAAATCCTGTTGCCCCCCCCACCCCTCTCTTACCCCACCACTCCACCTTCTCTCGTCTCTCGTCCTTGCCGGATACACGATTGTCTGCTTGCCAGGGCTGCAGTTCTGGGATCTCCATTGCAGATGATGAAGTGCACAGTTTAATTGCCCCACACGTTTCACCACTCCCAGTTTATCTTCCTAATTTGCTCACACCAGTTCCACAGTCATGTAGGTTGTCAGATCAAAGCACCTCGGCACCCAGATGACCTGTAGCATTGCACACACATGCAGTTGCTGTTTGTTCTTCTAATTGAGCATGAGCATGTGAGCCACATGACCTAGCCAGGCTAGCGCCACCTAGTGTTTCCACTCAATTTAGCTTCACCACTGCGTCAGGGATCTGTCTGTAGTCTTGGGTTTCCACCGGCCCTGAGCTACACGGACCAATCAGCGAATGGAGGGAGGTCTGAAAGGGATGACGTTGAACTCAAACGGTGCGTTCCAGCACGTAACATACGTC
Organism: Tenualosa thibaudeaui; assembly: GCA_027481765.1. Lineage (NCBI taxonomy): Eukaryota > Metazoa > Chordata > Actinopteri > Clupeiformes > Clupeidae > Tenualosa > Tenualosa thibaudeaui. The sequence goes on from JAIFZK010000039.1 coordinate 3,425,815, forward strand.
ACAGCCAAGCAGTAGCGATTGGTCGAAGCAGAAGGTATCAGCCCACCAGGAAGCAAACATATCCCAATAGATAGGTTTCAGACGCTTTGCTCAAAGTGAAATGAGTGCTACTCATGGCCAGTGAGAAGTGGACCTCAGTCTCAGTGTTGAAATCATATACAAGACCTGCTCAGGTCAGACTGTCTCTTTAAATCCGTCTGGCCTTGTGCTTTCTGAAAAGCGTGGAACAGCTACAATTTCATTTGATTCAATTTATTAAACAGACTTGTACACTCGGATATACACACAGAACAGGACAGATAAAAAGAAAAAAATAAGAATGTAAAAGCACATAAGTGAAATCAAATTATGTGCTGACATTTCAGCCAATTGCTTTCTTTAAATGAGAGACCATAATTTTTAACATCCTCTTAGTTCCTGTGGTAGTTGCTTGATATCCCTTTCAGAGGAGGATGCACGCTGCTGTTTGAAGCAGAAAGGGACATCTGCAGAGGAAGGCTCGCAGTTCTGGTTGCATCACTCAACTCTCTAAGCTGCTTCTAGGTCAACAGCCAGAAGTGTTGATTGCCTTTTGAACTAGCTGCCAACAGTTTGAATTGTAAAGTTCTGTCGTCCAGAGCATCCAGTGAAGAAGGGGGAAAAAAAGAAACTAGTAGAAAACTAATGCATACACTATTGTCTTGTAGAGTATCAAGCCAGTGCCAAGTGCAGCTGTCTGTTTGTAAGGTTTCTGTGGGTGCCTGCAGTAAAGAACCTTTAAGGTGTTGGTCTGGGGAGACACAGGTGGCACAGCTTGTGTGTAAATGAGTCTTTTTTTTTGGGGGGGGGGGGGGGGGGCATTACCACACAGGGTTTAGGATATGATCACAAGGGACAAGGGTTCTTGGTGAGCATAGCTATTTACTGTAAGGTTTGCTTTCAAGACTTGACATATTTTATTCCATCCCAAGTTACATTTTCTACATATGGAAAACAGCAAGATTCTGTTACTAGGTCTGAAACTTTCTTATTTCACTTCACTTAATTTGTGTTGCTTTTCTGGCAGATTTCTGGAACTCTTTGCATTTGCACTTTGCATTTTTTCCTCGTATCGGTCCATGAGTAAAGAGCTGGTTTGATTGCTGCTGCTGCTGGTGATGTTTACTCTGGCTCCCTGCTGCCGTCTGACATTCAGGTGCTTGTCAAGCCTTCCGAGACCCCACCCCCACAGTCTCACTTTCTCTCTCTCTCTCTCGCTCTCCGCCTTTTGCACACGTTGGAGATGGAATAATTGATTCTGTCAGCGCTGGCTCATGGCTGGCTAATTAAGGCAGCAGTCGGGAGGGAGAGCGAACAGCTGGCGGAGTGGTGCCGACATCAGCGCTTTTTTTTTTTCCTGTGTGGGGAGCCTGAGCGTGCCGGCCCTCCTCAGCTCCCTGGAATTTCCTGCTCTGCATGCGGCCATGTCATTTCATTTCAGTTAAATTCAATTCTTATGCTTGGTTCACTCTCTCTCTCCCTCTCTTGCCATCCCTCTCTCTCTCTCTCCCACTCCCACTCCCACTCTGTTGTCTGTTGTCTCTCTCTCTCCCTGTCTTGCCATCCCTCTCTCTCTCTTCCCCTTTCTTTCTCCCTTGCCTGCAGTCCCTGTGTGTTTCTGTGTCATATTTATCTTTGTCAGGCCAACAGGAAGCCACATCTATCCCTCAGCATCATGCCTGTATAAGCTACACGTCTCCATAATTCCCCCCTCGTGCCTGCTGCCAAGAGCTTCCCTCTACGGCTCTGCAGGGGCACAGATTCATAAACCCGCCCCCCAAAAGCTGCAGCAGCAGGTCTTTTATAACCGTCTCGCATATATCCATATATTTTATTGACTTGTAGGCTTTATGTATTTTCTTCTCTCAAACTCACTCGTTATTCAGGGACTGCATTGCCCCTTTGCCAAGGGGTGAGTCATGGCTTTGTGCTGTGCACACAGGCGGATGAATATATTGCAGAGTGAAATGAATGTTGCCGGGAGGATTATATATGCCCTGTTGGCATTGGGCGACAAGGCTACATCAGCGTGGCCACTTGCCCCGTGCCTGTGGTTCAGCTGTCACTCAAGTGTGTGAGTCAACTCCCTGGATTGCTTTTTTGGGGCTGTGACGCACGGCGACGGGGCCCTGCCAAGGTGGGCTGCTGAGTGCGCCCAGCGCTCCCAGTTGGCTCAGGCCGAAACGATGCAGTGACTTCAAACGACTTGGCTCCGGGCCCCGTGCACCCTCCGCCCTGTTTTCATTTCAAAGTGCAACAGCAATGTTTTTAATTTTTTTTTTTGTCGTGGATGTCTGGGAAACGTCTTTGGATGATGGATGGTTTGGTGTGTTTGGGACACATCCAGGCAACCAGTCTCTCGGAGTGTGCGGTCACAGCCTTGTCTTGCCCTCCTCTCTTTTGTGCCAGCAGGTGGCAGTGTGTCAGCACAATTTCGTTCTTAAGCTTAGAGGATTGTGGTGTGTGCGTGCATGTGTCTGTGTGTGTGTGAGCGTGCGTATGCACACATGCAAATATATCTGTGTGTGTGTGGGTGGCTGCTTTTGAGATTGTGTGTGTGTGTGTGTGTGTGTGTGTGTGAGGAGGGAAGGAGAAAAGAGCTGGGCTTTGAATAGAGTCCAGACAGATTCGTCAAACTACTGCTTTTCTTTCCTACAGCCTACCAGGAAAAGGCTACAAAACAGCACCCTCAGACTTCTCTTTCTTTCTGCCTCCCTCCATAACTAGGTGTTCCCATTAATGTCACTGCAAAGGGAAGGTGATTACATCATCACTTGTCAGATGGCATTGTCACTTGTGTCATGTCAAAGCCACAGTCAGTGTTTCTATAGAGCCAGTCTTTGACCATGTAGAGAGAAAAAAAAGCACTTTGTGGTTAAATTTAAATATGTCATCTTGGATAAATTATTCCACAGTCCCTCCATTTTGACTGGTGATCATAATAAAGCCACTCTCTTTATTGGTTAGAGGCTGATAAATGGACAGGCATTATCTCTAAGCACCACACACACACACACTCACACACATAAGCACGCGCACACACACACACACACACACACACACACACTCTCTCTCTCTCTCTCTCACACACTCACACACACACACACACACACACAAACAAACAATCTCCTCAACCTGATGTGTGTTGGCCTGGAAATTAAATCTCACTCTGCCTCCCCCCACTGTCCACAGCAACTCATTCCGTACATGGAGGATGACAGCTCGAAGCTTGATGAGCGATCAGCCAATCAGACACGCTCGGCCAGCGAGGAGAGGAGGGAGGTCCTGGAGGTCAACAAGGTATGTGCCCTCTGACCTCTGCAGCACTGTGTTCTGCTTATCAACCCATGGTCAGGAGGCATGCTGTGGCTGGTCTGTTCAGCTGCAGGGAGACTGGATTGTCTGTACATTATTAGTCTAGTGCAAGACAAACTGCTGTTTGAGGCTGTTAAATTTGAATATTTCACCGACACATAGTCCTGTTGTTGACAGCTTTGTTGACATTTTCCTGGTGCACTTGTGTATGTCTCCAGTTCTTCCTCCTTTTCTCTTCTCTATCTCTCCATTCCATTCTGTACATCTTTTTCTTTATCTCTCTTTTTCTCACACATTGTTTACTTATCTGCATCCCCCTGTCTCTCCCTGCCTCCACCTTACACGCGCACAGCCGACATAATCTTTTTTTTCCCATCCACTCACACACACACACACACATGCACGCACAGGCATGCCGTGCTGATGTCTCCTCAGTTCCGCTGGGCTGTTGGCTGTCCGGGCTGCCCAGCTGCTCCTGACTGCTCGAGTGAAGGCCAGCATGTTCAGGGAATCAAATCCCGTTAGCCCGGCAGGCGCGCAGCCACGCATGTGGAATGTGCTGCTGAACAGATGTTCCGGCAGCTTCTCGGCATCTGTCCGCACCGGCAGCATCAACAGCAGCAGTCGTGGTAGCAGCAGCAGTAGCACTGACTGCATACTGTACCTCTCGTCAGGCAGACCTGAGGAAATAATTTGTTGGGGGGACGAGCTGAAAGCCAGTTGGGCTGAACGAGAGAACGGACTGTGAGGGAAATGGCAGTTTCGGATGCATGAGAGCATTGTATTGTTCATCCCTTTTGTAAAAAATTACCCACAGTTTGTGTTGTTTATTGTTTATTATCATTTTATTTATTATTTTTTATATTTGTGTATTTATTTATTTATTTGTTTCCTGTCACAATGAATCTTTTTAACCAGACTGTTTTTGTGTTGGTTCAAACCATGGCACATTTGGCTGTTATACCATCATTGTGGATAATTCACTCAGTGTTTTGCTCAGTAGAGTTGGTACAGCTGCAAAGATTAGCAGTCCCTCTTTTCACTCCGAAAGACCCTCTGCACAAACTGTCAGGTCACCTAATTGTTTCCATGAGGGCCCTGCCATTGCTACCCTAATTCCATGATTGAAGTGAAATGCTTCTTCTAATCAAGCCACTTGTGGAAGCACATAGGCTTGAATGTGTCCTTCTTTAGTCTGAACAATGGTTCCTTTGTTAGAGAGTGACGTGGGAAAAGTAGAATAGCACATCAGGCTAATGTCTGTGTACTCATGTGTTGTCCTGAAGAATCTGATGGTTTGCTCTTCTGGCTCTGCTTGAATTGTGTTATCTGATAGGACAAAAACGACTGCAATCTTCTGTCTTTTCTTTGCATCCTTGCATCATTCTCTCTTTCCCTCTCTGTCTCTTTCTCCTCCATCTCTCTCCTCTCGCTGACATGGACCATCCCCAAGGACCGTCCCCCCAGTCAGATATGAGGGGCCTTCCACAGTGCATCCTCAGTAGCCCGCTGTCACCAGTAGGCCTGCACTTTGATTTAATACCAGTCTAAGTGTGAATAAATTCCTGTCACAGCCCATTAAGAAGGCCTTGGAGAGATCTTGGCTGTTATTAATTCTCCACAGCTCTCGCCTCTCTCTCTCGCGCGCTCTCATTCGCTACTTGCTCACACCATCCCTGCCCTCAGTCTCCCACCACACACCCCCCCTCCCGCCCCACTCTCTATTTATTAATACCCTGTTAATTACCGCATATGTCCTCCTCATTCAAATGAGAGAGAAAATGGGAAGAAAAAAAGAATGTTGGTAATTTCAAAATTGAGCCTCTCCAGAATTGTGGATGCATGCATAATGAATTTCTCCAGCCAGCCAACCAGCTAGCCCAACGTTGCGCCTTAGCCCTTATCTGAGGTGCGAAGGACCCTGAGGGCTGGGCTGGCGTGGTAAACAAACACGCTGACGGTAATGAGACTCTGAGAAGGGTGAGTGGGGAGAGAACACATACACTCACTGACCCCCCCCCCCCACACACACACACACACATACACACACACACACACAGACACACAGACACTGGATGTTATGTACATCATAACATCAAGAAGATGTACATCATACAACACACACAGACACTGGATGTTATGTACATCATAACATCAAGAAGATGTACATCTTACAACACACACAGACACTTGATTTTATGTACATCATATTACACACACACGCACACTCTCTCTCATAGTTATGTACCAAACATACCATCACATAGGCTATACACATTCAGAGAGAGAGGTAGTCACACCGTCTCGAACAAGCTGTTTGTGGGTCCCTTGTGTTATTAGTTCATGTAGCCCATTAGAGTGTTTTGTTCAACAGAATCCTTTAATTGGAACACAGGGTCAGAGGCGAGAGAACATGCCATGTTTCGAGGTCGGTGTGGGCTTCAGCGGGATGGGGTGGTTGGGCGATGTAGGGGTGGGGATGGCGGTCTGGCAGGACTGTTGGTTCATCTGAGGAGCAATTTCCAGATCGAGAAAATACTTCTAGACCAAGAAGCGCCCAGAGTGGAGTTAATTTCAAGCCATGTTTTGATTGTTTTGCTGCGTTACAGTCTCCTGCAGACAGCTGTTTTCTCCAGGGTCAGTTAATGGCAACGAAGACGAGGCTAAAAGACCATTTAATTGTCTTGCACCGAGCCAGAGTCGTGTTAGGCTTGGAAACAACACCATTATTGGGCCAGCGGTGATGTGTTCACCTGTTAAAGCCCAGCAGAGAGCGGGGGAGAGGGAGTGTCCTGAGATATGAGACAGCATCGGCATAAATATAGAGCCCACTAGTAAGGTTGGTCGAGCTCCTGGCTCAGCTCCTGGATCAAAAACAAGAACTTTGCCGGCAATCTTGTTTACCCTTAAAGCCCTGTGAGGTCCTTAGGGCAGGAGTTGAGTAAAAAACATCTCTGGCTCGTTTGAGACTTTAAAGACAAATTACTCGGCCTTTCATCTGCCTAGATATCCTAAATCTTACTTTTTTTCCCCCATCAAGTCTTTCTCTGCTCGATTTTTGCCAGTTAAATGATGCTGCAAGGTCCTGACAGCCAAGACAAACATGAAAATCTACATCCCTCCTTCCTTCTCGCTTGATATCTCTCCTTCCCTCTCTCTTTTTTCATTATTCTCTTCCAGCACCATCCTCATGACCTAGGCTGTAACATCTACGCCAGCCCTGACTTTTTAACCTGGCCCATATTTTACCTGCCAGTCCATTTTTTCCTACATCTCTCTATTACCACCAGCCTCTGGTTTGAAATCCATCTTAATATTGGTGACAATTTGGCAGGGAATCAAAATGTGGATTCTTGAAAGGAGATTGAACACTTTTCCTTCCAGAGCCCTGCTTCTAAATGAAAGTGACGGTGTATGAAATTCAGCTGTACTGCTGCAAATGAAATGTAACAGAATCGACAATTTGTTCCTTTGGCTGCCTGTCATGAGTGTCAGCCTCCCAAGAAGTCAATCCAACTGTTTTAATGCAAAGATGGATGGAAAGAAAACACCCCTCACAAATGACATTGGAAAGATATTGATTACATTGATTATATTGATACATTGATTAGCTCATCCATCCATGTTTAGCTGTCCTCTCAGTCTCGTGGAAATTGCAATCTTGGTTCTTCCCCGATTCTACTGCTCTTGACTTTTGCCCTCCTTTAGAGACCCTCAGAGCCTGTTGACCTTGCTTCTTGATATAAATCAGATCGCTGCAGCAGGGGAGTAAAATGGCTTAATGTTCAGCAGATGCCATGAATCCCATTCCATCGTTCGTCGAGCGAGTCATTCTGCCCTTCAGGACATGTCTGTTTGATCTTACCTTGCCTCAGCTGAAATCCTAAATGCCGCTTTGAAGATTTGGTGAACTTCTCAACCTGGTTATATTTCTTTTTTGAAAGTTACAAGAAAGTTACTGCTGTTGAAAGCTTGGGGTGTTTTCATTCTTTCTGCAGTGTCGTCTTTTATCTGACAAAATGTGACGTGTCATTGGTTATAAAATCATTGAAGGCTTATGTTCCAGCAATTTCCATTCCTTTTGCATTCATGAATTTCAGTCAGGGGTACCAGTTCCTGAAGAAAGATCAGGTGTTATTTTCCAGCATTTTGTTACACTTTCCAGTAACCTTCAGTCAGAAGATTTACATTAGGTACTTCATGTATTCTTTAACAAACCTATGAATCTGTGAGTGGCAAGGATGAGCTTGGTTCATCTGTAAGAGATTTCATTTGTCACAATGGTCTGTTTCCTTCCCAGAAGTCATCTGGGCTCTATGGAGAGTAATTGATTTGTAAAGCATATAGCTGACATACAATCACTGGAAACATGGTAACAAAGACAGGAATGAAGAATGATCAATATCGCTCATACCGATGAAAGCCAAGCACAGAGGGAGTTCACATGAGCTCTGCAGCCTCCCCCAACAGGGATCAATAAGAACATTCTGCTTTGGCAGCTAGCCTACCACCTTTTTGTCGCTGAAATGAAATGCAGATCCATGTTGCCTGAAAAGATGATAGGTGTGTTGGTTGTATTGTATTTTTTTTTTTATTTTGTTTATGACTTTTACAGAGATCACATATCTTTTTCCCAAAAATGCTTAACCACACCCAGTCAGTTTTATTTTGGACTTTGACCTTGTTATTGCCTGTCTTTGTAATGTAATAGGTATATGTAAAATGTAAGAGTATTGTTTTTTTTCTTTTATGTTTGTTTGTTTCTTCTGAGCCTTGGTTTTTACATTTGTCATAGTTTTTAATGTTTCCTTGAAATGTTGTACAGAAGAGAAGTCTCTTTCTTTGACACCACAGTGTTTACTACAGTACAATGTACTACTATACTAATGTTCTGTACTACTATCAGTACAATGGCCTGCGCACCATGAAGGCACGGTGAATTTAAAGATTTTGGTTAGGCCTTTGCTTTTTCCAAAAGAGCTCTTCTTTTTGGAGCACAAAGAAGCCTTTGATTTCCCACAAAGGTGAAAATATCAGCAATGTGGGGAAGCACACCTCCCACCCACATACTCTCCTGACACCTCAAACACCTATTACACAGCCATGTCACCAGCTCCACAAAAACTTGCTATTCTGTTCTATTTTGAGACGGACTCCCAACATGGGCTGTGATATGCTGAAGACAGACTACTGTGGGAGGAAAGGCAGGAAGGAAAGCCTCTCCTCCACTTTGGCGAGTGGAAGGTTGGTGGTGGGGGTGGTGGTTGGGGGGCGTTATCGAAGCTATTCACTTCCATACCCCAGCAGGACTCCAATTACCAGTCTGTGATGGACCAAGCCTTTAGGATGGGAGGCGGCACAGTGATGGAATCCACCAGCCGGAGACGAAGGCGAGCCAACTCATCTTGCTCTCTTCCTTCACCGCCCACCCGAAAATTCTGCCGTGGTGGTGACAGCGAGTGACGGATGATCGAGGAGGCGCTACAGCGGAATTATAAACCCCACCACCCCCTACCCCCCAACACACACACCCACACCCACATACACACCCTACCCCTCCATTTTTGCGTCTGCCTAATCCCTTTGCTGCACATGCAGACGCTTACACTTGTAATTCTGAGCCGTATCCGCTGGAAGAAAAGAGGCGATTTGAGTTGCAGTGACAGGGCGGATTATCCGAGCCCAAATCCAAAGGGAAGCATGCTTCAACCGCTAGTTTACACCCCGAAAACCTTTTTGACAGTCACACCTGTTTCGGACCATCCCCTGCAATCTCATAGAAGGTTTTTATGCAACATATTTTAAATGGGTAAGGTTTGTCCTATCGCAGCAAGTCTACTATTTCGATAACAGATTTCCATCTGAGCACCTACACCGCATCACCTGTAGATCAGTTTCTCAGCACTACGTGGTCCTAAGCAAATGTGCAATAAAGTAGGGATTTGACATTTAGCAGCCGCCAGGGAATCGTAACTGTCAGACAGATGTTTTCAATGTCAAATGGATGTCTCATCACAGGCCAGAAGCCATGCTGCTGCTTTAGCCTCTTAAATTGAGCCTTTTGGAGGCTCGCAGGGATGTCTTGCCCACATTGCTGAGCAAATCTCCAGCTCTGCTCTGTCAGTCACTCAACCAGGACCCTCTTTTTTTGCAGGTTTGAAAGAACCCAGAATTTTAATAGGAGGCCAGTGGATCAAAAAAGCTTCTCTCTTCCAACATTACAGGGGACAGCTCTTTTTATCTAGTTTTTTCCCCTTGTTTGAGACATAGAGAAGAAAAGAACAGGTAAAGGAAGAGAGAAAGAGGTGAATCTCCCTTGTTCAGTCCAAGCTTGGTTTTCCTATGACAAACTGTCCCTCACTGAAGTCATGAAAGCCTGTTAGCATTTTCCTTATTTTTCTTTTTTGGCTTAGGTCTTGATGAAATATCCATGTTGATGACTCAGGCAATTTGTTCAAAGTCTGTTTCTGTTGAAAGATCCTGTCTGCATTGGCTCTGCTTGCACATGCTGATTGAGGATGCCTTAACTCTTGAATGTGGATTTGTGTCTGAATGCTTTGAAAGCCTTCACACAAGAGTGTTCGGCTCTGATGAGCATGCACATGTTTTGAGCAAACAACTGTAAAATGCCTCATCATTTTCAGGCAGATAGCCGTGAAAAAAAGACTGAAACAGCCTGTCTGCCTCTCTCTTACTTTTTCCTTTCAAATTGTTTTTTTTTTAAATATATCTCAGAGACTTATACTGTCTCCATTTCCCTGCTGCTCCCTCACCCTTTCCCCTTCTAATGAGAAGAGTCTCTGATGCTCTCACCACTTGTCCATCCGACTCAGTAGGTCACTCAAGCAGACCAAGAAGAATCTGACAGCCGTGCTATAAAATCCAAAAGACGACGAGTATTGCATCACTTCCTTATCCCGTCTCCTGCTTAGCCATTGATAAATAGGAGGATATATTAAGTGAAATTTATTATTTCCCTTTGGCAGTTCAATTGAATGCAAAATACCCCCGATATCCTGAAATCACCAGCATTTCCCACATGTACAATTGTATGAATTCCAGCATATCTAAAGTGTTTCTTTGAAGACATCTTCTGTCTTCAAAGATGTCTAATTTGAAGAAGCTATGAGGGCCACCAGGAAGACAGAAAGAAAAGCCGAGGTACTTTGCATGCAGATGTGGAGTTGCAAAAAATTAACCTGCAAAGCAGGATTGTAGGGTAAAGCTCTCTGAAAGGTCAAGCCAAAGACCGCTGGCTGGCCTCACAGTTGGGCAGACATCACTACATTACATTTACTTTACATTTATGTAAAGTTTAGAAAAGAGGATAACATTCAAGCTACAGCACAATGAAAAGCTAACAAAGAGTGCATATTGCTAACATAAAATTTGCAGTATTTTAAGCTGAAAGTGCAATAGAGTTTCTTGAAGGTGGAGAGGGTACCTGTTGATCTGGTAGCACTTGGAAGGTCATTCCACCAACACTTGAGAAGAGTCTGGATTGACCTGTCATCTTGCTTGCAGAACAGAAAAACACTTAAGTTCAAGTCCTGTCTACACCCTATAACCAAAGATTATTAAATACTGACCAAGAATGAACAACATAATTTGTTATAATGGGAGCAAACGTGAATAGTTCCGGTCTGCGTAAGTTAGAGTGTCACATGACGTCACAATATAAACTTTTCAGTGATCATCTGTATGAGTTTTCCCCCCTCCACCTTGCGAAAATAGAACACGGAACTTAACTAACGTTTGTGCCTCTCGCTTCACTTTTACCCTCTCTGCTATAACCACCGTGACTCCGACAGGCCCACCTCCTTTAATGTGCTGCTAACGGAGACCACTTTCTTAACTCATGCGATGCAACTCCTGTTGCTTCAAGTAAGTGAGTTATTGTCAGTGTCAGCAAAAGTTCTAGTAGTCCCCCCAAAAAATGTTTTGAATGAAACTTCTAGAAGTGAAACTACCAACCTCAGTGAGATTAAGCAATGCAATCATTCATCCTCCCACATTCCCCTCCACCTCTCCTCCACCTCCTCCTCTTTCACCCCATAGCAGCTTCTGCATCCTTAATAGGAAAGATAAAGCAGGAAAGATAATTTATTTTCAGGTGTGTGTGTGTGTGAGCAAACCCCTCTGGAGAGACACGCCGGAACAGTCCCAAAACGTTCTGATGCCTCAGAGGGGTCAGCTAAAAGGCATGCATTAAGGGGACCATGAAATTGATTGTAGGAATTGTTATCTGCGCCACAAAATGGCTCGTAATTAGTCACGCTTAAAGGAATGTGACAGAGTCAGGAATGGAGCTTGAATGGATTTTCTCTACGGTGGCACAGTGCCTCATCAGACCGGGTAGTGTGGAGCGGCTGATTTCAAGGCCAAATCGCAGGCTCCCAGCCAGCTCCTGATGGATTTCCCAAAGCAGGGGAGTGAAACATGCTGATACAGCCATGAACCATTAGGCCACACTTTATAAGTGTATCTTCTGATAAATGTGTTGCATATTAGCGGCTTAGTCACACATCAGTTTTCTCTCTGAACTGAAATGTCAGCATACGTAACGAAAAACACTGCTAAAATATGAACACGGTTAACGTTTAGGATCGAACACAAAGTTGGACTACAGCCATCCCAAATGGCCTCCCAATTTAATTTGCCTTTTAGAAGTTGGGCGGCTTTTAAGTGCCATATGCTCGAGATCATAGGTGATGGGCTAATTGGCGACTGTTAGCACATCTAAGAACTGCATCAACAAAGAGTAGGGGCATGTGACGGCACCTTCTGACCCAGATCACTCCAGTCATAACAGCCTTAAAGAGGGAAAAAAGAGTAGGATAGCTGGGTCCTTCTCTTTTTTCCCCTCACTTAAAGAAAACATGAGATAAAAGATTCTTCGTCTGCCGGCACATACTGAACCCTCTTTGATTCTACCTTTAACAAGTCGGGAGACGGATTCGTGTAGACACCGGCACAGGAGACACACGCTTTAACCACTTAAGGGAGCACGCTAGTCCACACATTTAGTGGCATTCTCGGAGCAGCACTATCTGATGCACTTTTCTTTTTTCAGAAGCTCCGGCAGAAGAATCAGCAGCTCAAGCAGATAATGGACCAACTCAGGAACCTCATCTGGGAGATCAACTCCATGCTTGCTGTGAGGAGCTAAAAATCTCTCTCTCTCTCTATCCCTCTCTCATTTCCTGTCTTTAATTCTGAAGAGAGCTGCTGTATTTTTCAAAGGGGAAAAAAGCTTAATTTATGTGAGTTGAAACTACCTGTTTTTAACATGCAATTAAATGAACTCGAGGTAAATGTTAGACTTCTACCATGTGATGGAGAGAGGATAAACATGGAAAATGGGGAAGACATAAGAGATTGTAATGGAGACAAGGATAACTGGAGCTTATACAAACCAGACTAGCGACTTCTGTGTGACATCTGGGGTTGATGCTGATGCGATATTAAAGCAACCTGTATTTATTTATCCCTGCAAACAGTGATTTTATGTAGTGATATATTTAAAGAAAATCGCAATTATTTAATGTAGCACTACTTTACATTTTCAAAATAATGAGCTTAGTTTGTCAATTATGCATCTTTAAAATTTTAAGTACCAACTCAACACAATGGAGTTGTAAGTACGATGTAACAAGATTTTTTTTATATTACAGAGGATGATGTGTGATTTGTTGTGTGTGCCTGCCACAAGTCAGCAGCGGGCCTTCAAATGGATTTATTGTTTTCTATTTTCTAGCAGTCTAAACTTCTTAAATGTCTTGATGTCTTAAATCCTGCTATGAATTTAATGCTGTGCTTCTTTTATTATTTATGTCTGTCTGGGAATCTTCTAAAACAATAGCTTTTAGAAATAAGAAGCTCCACTTTGGTTGGTTCTTAAGGCTGACTCCTACAACAGGGAAAGCTGTCTGTAATAGTTCTCAACGTCACACAGGCTCTCACAGATTTTGACATGACATGACGACAATAGTCCAGAATTCGCAATCACCAACTGCTGTCGGTAGGAAAGAGAACAAGAAGATTTGTTGCAGCATAGACCGAATTGTGAACCTGCAGGTAACACTGACTGAATGAGGCAAATTAAAATGAAAGTGAGTTTCTGGCTCCATTTGTTATGTGTTTGCTTCTGGTTTACTGTTTGGTATATGTTCTCTCATTTTTTTCTCCTACCCACAGCTCTTGACCTCAGCTAACAGGGCTATGGTTTAACATACTCTGGACTGTTACTTTGGGCAAATCAGCATGACAGCAAATTCTACCATATCAATGTCTTTGTGGTATTATGCAAACTAATGTTGAAATAAATACAGACTATAAAAAAGTTTTGTTTTAGATTTTTTTTTTTACATTTCTTTTTCTTACAATTACATTTCTAAAGTAACACCAATGAAACCTTTGCATTGGTAATAAAAATTATAATGCTCAAAAATTATGAGGATTTGGATTTGGGCTTTTTACAAATGTGTCATTGATCCTGACTTCTAGGTTGTTGGTTCTCTGCATCAGGGTTGATACTGTGGATAAAGTAATCAATCAGATGTTGTATTATGCATTAAGTGAGTGCAAAGGAAAAGATCACCTTGTCACCTTGACATACACCATCAAATATGACTTTATTTCATTTATATATAAATCATTCATACAAAATTGAAATTTTTCTATTTCCTTTATTATCTCTATAAAAAAGTAATTTGTTAATTTCCCGGGGAGTTCGGGGAAGATGGTGTGCAGGAACAAGTAAATAAAACACAAACAAACAAACAAACAAAAAAATCTGCAAATGTTTATAAATAATCGTGAAGTCATGCAGGTCAGGGATATCTTCAGCACAATCTCCAAAGTCTAGGTGACCTTTGATGTTTGAGGTCACCAATAACGGCAGTGGGAATCCAGTGTTTGACAAGGTAAAACCGACTGATATGGGCTATGCTCTCACCTACAGGCCTCACAGGTGAGGCATCATCACAAATCTTAATTTTGTCACAAGGCACAATCAAGAGAGACCATGGCACACACTCAAAATGCATTGGAGATCAAATTTGTATGCTTCTAGCAGAGGGAATGTCTTGCTGACTAGGCCTATTGGTTATAGTAGACCGTCTTAAGATACTTGGATGATCATCTGCAAATGTGGATGTGGAGCCTGGAAGAGCAGCTCTATATGGGGGGTTGTTTCTAGGCAACCCATGCAAAACATTCAGCCAGATTATGACATTTGTTTTTCCCTTCAACAGAAAACCCAACGTTAAAGCAGATGGAGGTGTCTTTGGTGGTTTAAAAAGAGAATCTGTTCTGAGAGCAGCAGCATTCAAACCATCAGTTACATATGAATGGCTTTGTCTTTTCACAATGGTAGAACTGAACCAGGACACATACATGACATTAAAATAAGTGACATTAAGCTCAAAGGACAGTGCGAAATATCTTGTCTTTTTTTCTGAAAAGAAATGGCCTGATGTGGGGGAAGAAAAAAAAAACAAAAAAATGCATTGGCACCAGCATTGGTATTAAAAATAGACAAATACACAAATGTACATCTTTAAACAAAATATTTTTTACTCTTTACGTATGCCATCCTGTCATAACATATGCAGAATTATCTTAGTACTGCAGATGGTTTTCTTGGTGCATTATGGAAAATAAATACACAAGATATGTACAATGAAACTCAGGTTTGCCTATGAAACTATAAGGCCAGGTGTTTGCATCACAAGATGGTTTCAGTTCATCATAATCATAGAGGCTCAATATGCATTTGCTCTGGATGGACAACTGAACTTCAGTTTCAGCTGCGAGTCAGTCTATTTCAATAAAGTTGGGCAAACAAGCTGTAGCATCAGCTGTCTAATAATGATTACAGGACTTGACAAAGATTTTAATGAAGTTTACTTGTTTCAGACATTGCATCTCACTGGGTGTAAATGTGAGGTACATGAAAGTACACATCCAATCAATGTAGTGTAAACCCTTTTGTCAAACTCGGTTTCAACATGAACTAAACAGGTCAGCTGTTACCAGTGAGAACTTGTATGCTTCTGCACCTTTCCATCTTCTAGAAGTGTTCTGCTGGCATTGAAACAAATGTCTGCCCTGAATCCAAAATATAGTTGCTATGCACACACTGGGCACGTTTGCGTGGCTACATAGTTAGCTATGATGTTTCCGATTATAGTGTTTAAGAAGTTGTGGTGAAAGCATGCCGCTCGTGTGATGATGTAAGCCTGGCTCACAGCTGGCACTACCAAGTCCATTCATCTTCAAGACGAATAAAAAGGCCTCTTGTCTCTGGCCTTCAAGTAAGCAGACATTCAAGTACTTGTTGGAGCACATGAGGGGCTAGCTCATGAATTTGATTTTTGTTTCATGGGAAATGGGACAGTAAGGGTGAGACGACAACATAGAAGATGCTGATCATTATAGTGCCATCTCCAACAACAACAATAACAAAAATGTAGAGACTTAGAGTTTTGTAGGGGAATAGTGTAGTGAAAATGAGTAGTGATGAGTTTATAGTGGATAAACAGCATCAAAACTACATTCAGTGTATTAATTGAAGATAGTCATGATTCCTAAGAATGACTTCAGTTGTATTCAACTTGCGCTGTGAACTGATCGAAGCTGTCTGCATTCCAAACATTTAACCTATGATTTTTCAGTTGTTAAAGCAGGTCTATGAAAAGAGTATAGTCATTTGCTCATTGACTAATTACAAAATGAACCTTCACAGGCTACCAAAAACATAATGGCTTATTTAAAAAAAAAAAAAAAACTTTTACTTTTACTCAGTAATTTAGTAGGCCGATAGACGCCCCGTTACTCCAGTCACATCTTTAGAGAGACATACAAATTCCCTAGGGCACAATTAAGGAGAAAATGGCTGACAAAGGCAAAAATAAGGCAAAATAAAGAAGGTGTAAATTATGTTTTGATGTTTTACAATAGCAAACAAAAAACTGTAAGGTCTGGAAGTGCTTCTACTTCTAGTGGTAGCAAATATCTGCACCTCTGACACTGCAGTGATACTGTGACCAGAGAGGACTCTGGATTACTTTTAATGAACGCACAAGACAACGGACATTATTAATACAAATATCAGAACTGGGTCAAATTAAAAAATAAAACGACTTTACATCAAAATGGCACTGACTTTGATTAGAGATCAAATTAAGGACAAAAAAACAAAACAAAACAAAAAAAAAATGGGCATATTCTGCTGGGAAGAGGGTTTTTAGGGCAAAGCTGTTGTTCAGATCCTGGTTTCTGATCCTGACTCGGTGTATTGGAAATCAAGGATGTATGTTGCGTTGCATTTTTTCCCCCCCATCTCTGGTTTCTGGGGGACCAGAGGGATTCATCCCTTGCATGTCCTCCTCATACTGAACATGTGCGGCAAGAGCCTGGAGTCTTGTTGGCTGGTTTATGCATTCCGGATACTCATTTTGAAGAAATTCAGAGAGTGTCCTCCGTAAAAAGCATGTGGGGCGTGTTTCCCCATGAGGGCTTGTTGAGTGTGCGTGGGTAAGTGTGCGAAGTTCCCCAGACACCATTCCTGGTCTGGCACCTTATTTTTTATTATTTTATTTTTTTGTCATCATTGGCAATGTGCTGAGTGGAAGACTAAGAGTCTGGGACCTCCCTCTGCCCATCCCCTTTTTCCCACTTCTCAAATGGGGGTGGGAGCTGAGCGGGTCCTGTATGTGGTCCTCCTCTCAAGGTAGTCTCTCAGTAGCCCCTACAGTTGGCTGGTCGGCCGACAGGGGGCGCCAGTCTTGTCAGAGCCTCTCAATCTCCCTGTATTTCTTGCGAAGGATGGAGACCTGGTCTTTGAACAGAACTGGGTCCAGTCTCATTTGGGAGTGCACCAGAGGCATGCCGCCAAACCAGCTGGCGAACTTGTTCATGCAGGTCTGACGCTGGGCAAAGTGGTCTGGGTCGGCCCAGCGCGACGCCCTGGAGGACTGTTGGGATAAGGGAGACAAAGCAAAGGATCACCATACTGCCATTCTATCCGAGTTAAGTTAATCCACCATTGGGATTTATGCTAACAGCAGACCTACTGCTACATAAAATGTATGTGGAACTTGTAGGGTTCTAAACCTGAGGTCGGGCAGATGGCATGTCCACTGATGTGTTACTAAGTAGCTCAAGCATACATAACTTACTCCTCAACCTGTTCTCATTTGTTTTTAATTGTCTTCACCATACATGTGTGTTATCATAACCAAAGGTTAGCAGGGATTTGGGTGGTTAGATCAGATGGTATATGATTAAAGCAGCCATGCCATACAGTACACTTTCACACTATTTTCTAACATTCCTGAGATGTTTTTGGAAAGATTGCTAGGCATTTCTTTAAAAAATCCTGGCTTATGTTTTTCATGACGTTCTAACATTCTCTGAAAGCCTTCAAGGAAAAAAAAAAGACAATTTACCACTTACTTTTGATAAAAGCCAAAAGCACTGATTCATAATGACTAATTAGTTACACTGGTGTTCCAGTAAGAAAAGGAGCCTCAAGTTGTGAATTGAGTTGAGGGAACAGGTCATGTTTACGCACCCACTGGCTCACACATAAATTGTGGTTTTCCATGGGTCAAGTTTGGATGAAACTATGCCAACGTAAAACCAAGGCATCAGATAACTATTGTTCTGTCTACAACTCAGTCCATGATTAGACAATAGCTTCACCCACCTGCCCCATCATGGTCTCCTTGTACTGCTTCTTTTGGGTGACCTTAATGGGCGGCAGTCTGGTGACCGCTGAGACCAGGAAGTTCATAAGGATGTCCTCACAATTGGCCAGCTGGTCCACCATGCTCTTCAGACTGCTTGGCAGGAAGTGGGTGTACAAGTAGTGGTAATATCTGTGATTGAGACAAAAACACAACAAACACATACTGAGTGAAAACAGAGTGGAAACGGCCATTAAACAAGCTTCAATTTTTTTTTTGTTATTTAAAAACAACTGAGACTGTGTTTATGAATGACAAATGTAACTGATGCAAGATTAAGCAGCACAATATACTTGACAGACCTAAACTGACAACCGACAGACATTTGACAGATAAAAAAAAATGTCTACTGCCATTTAGCTTTGTGATGAGTGTACTTTCTAACCACAAGTTTTGACCACAGTAGAGTACATCAAGCCAGAGAGACAGATCCAGAAATACAATCTGACTGCAATGATAAAAAGAAGAAGACTCTGAATGAGCTTTGATGCTATTTCAATGTGTTGGGTCAGTACCTATGGTAGATGGCAGCTCCTGTCAGAACCATGGAGTAGTCATTGGTCCATTTGGAGGTGTAGCCCCAACGCTCTTTATTGCTGTCCCAGAAGTGGCTGCGAGCTGGGTAGCCCACAATCCTCTCTGGGAAGCTCTGCCACACGGTGAAGGCAAAATCCACCTGTGGGAAACAGAGAAAAAGGGAGGCATTAGTACCTCACTCACCTGAGCAAACAACTCCAAAGGACAAACACAGAGGACAACACAGAGAAAGAAAAAAGAAAACAAAAAAGAAGAGTCAAAAGTGACAAAAAGAGGAGCAAGGAGAGAGAGAAGTCGACCAAGACTCAGACACGCACATTTCAAAGCCACAGCTGTGGAAGATCTCTCAATTTTTATACCCCTCCTTCTCCTCTCTCCTTTTCTGACTCATCAAAGCTCCTTGATTAGCAAATAATTATAGAAAAAACAAAAAAACAACAAAACAAACAAACAAAAAAAACATCAGATGCATCAAAAGAGGAGTAGAGGAAGAGACAACAGTCTGGCAGGCTGATAAGCAAGACTAGGTTGGAGATAAAACAATCAACCAAGTCTCTACCAGGTCTGATGACGCACAGCGCAGAGAGCCAGACAGACTAAACATCTGGGCATCCACCTCTGCCAAACTGCACTGAGAGGGCAAAAAAGCAACAGAGGGGAGAGAGAGAGAGAGAGAGAGAGAGACAGAGAAAAAGGTAGAGCAAGCCAGCATGACAGAGAAAATAACATTTTTTCCAAAGAAATAAGTAAGGGCAATTTCCTTCTTTTCCAAATGATTTTCAGAAACGCCACAACTGTACAATAAAAAATTCTGATTAAAGGTAACATCTGAGATGGCAAGGGTGTGGATGTGGGAGACCCTCAGGAAATATGTGAGAGTCTGTGTGTGTGTGTGTGTGTGTGTGTATGTGTATGTGTATATATGTGTGCCAATTGAGCTGGCAACATGAAGGAATCAGCAAGAGAGAGCTGAATGGGTCCAAGCCACTTAAGGTGATTCCTCCCTGTGACTGAGAGCCAGAGGCCGACTGACTGGGGGAGTGTGGGAAGAGACACACTTGATAGGGGAAATATCTCTTATTGTCAAGCTGCCAACACAACACTGAAAAATGTGTGTGTAGTGTTAGGCCTGTGCAATTATATGCTTGCATATTTCCCAAAGTTCTAGCAGTTATGTTATACCCTTATGACCTCTTCCTATGCTACTTCCTGTGTTGCGTGCCAAAAAAGTGGGACAACAGGCAGACTTCATGAGGACTTAAAAACTAGACTGTTGTTAATATGGGTTGAAGGATCCCATGATACTAAAAGAAAGAGGTGGGAGAGAGAGAGAAAAATGTGTGAGGGAGAGGGGAAAGGAATGAGAGAAAATGTCCATCCTAGCAAAAAAAGAGGACTCAGGCCAAATTGGAAATGGGGGGGATTGGAAGATTGTGCTATTAAAAACGTAAGTGAGTGAGCTGCAGAGATAAACAGATCAAGAATGGATGGAGAGAGTGAGAGTGGGAGAGAGAGGAGAAGAGAGAGTGTGAGAGAGAAAGAGATCTGGGGCAGCAAGAGGAGTTAGTGCTGAGGGCTTAGAGGAACGGTGTGTGTGTGTGTGTGTGTGTGTGTGTGTGTGCTGACGCAGCTCCATCCAAAGCCACACTCAGGAACGCAGCCAAGTGGTGACATCACCGCCCTCATCAGACTTAACTGGCACTTAGGTCAAGCCACAGTCAGGGAGACAGAGAGAGAGAGAGAATGTGAAAGAGAGAGAGAGAATGCTATAGAGAAAGAGGGAGAGGGAGAACGAATAAAAGTGGGAGAAAGAGAGATTGATTAAGAGGGGCAGTAAGTTAAGACAAGTGAAAGTGGACAAAAGGGAGAAAAATGCAAGCCACAGAGTAAAATTCGGAGTGATGGAACAAGAGAGTGATAGAGACGCAAACAGACAGAGGGGGCCAGAGCAGACAGTAGGAGAGACATCGGTCAGGAAGAGAAACAGAGGACACACACACACACACATACACACACACACACACACCTCTGTGGTGGAAAGCACGGTGTCCTCATCCAGGCTGAGCACGGCATCCGTCTGGATGGTCTCGTATGGCTGGAACCTGCTACTCATCACCTGTAAGCAAAACGGCCAAAGAGAGATCAGAGACCCACACACATTGGTCACGTCAGATGTCAATCATTGAAAGCAGCCAATCACATTCAGCATCGAGCATCATCTGGCACAAACATAATAACTGAAATGCTACCAGACCATGTATTTGAACTATTTTTTTCATCAGGAGACAGGAATGCCTCCTTCAAGGCCCTGCTGCTGGACTCAAAATATGGCTTGTGTTTAAATATTTACACAGTAGTCTGGGGTGTACAGTGAGTAAATGGATGGGGGGTGAGAAGCGAGGGATAGAGAGAGCGAGTGAGGACGACAGCAGGGGGGAGAGAGGAGAGGAGAGGAGATGTCAAGTGGCGGCAGACTGAGAGGCACAGCTTGGTGTGCTACAGAGTTGCGTAGCCCACCCCCCCTTTCAGATGTGCTTTGAAGTAAGAACACGAAAACAACTTTGTGTGTGGTGTGTGTGTGTGTCTCACGGGTAGCGTGCCAGATTCAAAAAAGCAGCTCTCCCACACGTTCACACCATGTCTCTGTACATCTATATCTCTTTACCTCTCTCCAACACTTTCTCTTCTTCAACTCCCTCTCTCTGTCCCTCCCTCCCTCTATCTCTCCAACTCTCTCACTCCCTCTCAGTTTCTCCCACCTCTCTCCCTTTGACATACATATGGCAACAAACTAAGCAACCCACACTAGCACGGGGACGGTTTTCGAATTGTGTGAACACACACCACTGCCCGCCCACACACACACACACACACACACACACACACACACACACACACACACACACACACACACACACACACACACACAAGCGTGCAGGAGGGCAGCTTTGCACAGGAGGTCGGTCTTTTCCAAAGTTTGTCTTTTGCTGTTTTCTTAACCCGCACCAGTTAAATAAAGCATGAGCCGTGATGTGGTGATTCCAAAATCATGGGTACACACAGGTGGCCCCGTGTTTGTGTGGTGGGGGGCCGTCTGACACACACACACACACACGTACAAACAAACTCCATACACATTGGTTTCTATTGATCTAACAACCCCCAAATCCTCATGTATACAGATTTATTGATGTGTCAAAAATCCAACTGCATGGAGGCCCTGCCAGAGTAAACAAACACGTGGGCACGTGTTCGCCACACACACACACACACACACACACACACACACACACACACACACACACACACACAGTCCATTAGCTACAAATGGATACTGAATAATGAATGCTGAGCCAATTAGCGGCACGAGGAGCCAAACACAGGCATGTATTATCCTCCCTTGTTGTCCTGAGGAGGAGAGACCAGCCTGCCGCAAAAGCTATCAAGGTCACCTCCACGCCCGGCTACACTTTCTCTTTCTGTGGCGACACGGTCATATGACAGAAGCGTGACATGGTGTTTTTATGCAGTCTCAGATGACCTGAAACATAGCCATCATGGTGGTAAAAGAACATTCTGGAGAATTAAAACAAAAAATAGTGGCTGACAATTTTTATGAGTTTTCCTTGTTGTTGACAAAGGCTAGGCCACTGAGGGAGAGACTGAAACCCTCTTTACAGCTAGGTAATACTATAGAGTCAAACACATAGCTGTGTGTGTGTGTGAGAGAGAGAGAGAAAGAGAGAGAGCAAGTACACTCTTCAAGGCAGAATCTGTCTGCAGTGCATCCCACCCCCCTCCAAAAAAAAACCCACACACACATCCACGCTAGCGCGCGCGCGCACACACACACACACACACACACACACACACACACAAGGGAATGACCAAGTAGTACTTTTTGCTGCCTTTTTGAAAACCCTCCAAGCCCAAATTAGCTGAAATGTCAGCAGAGGTGTGAAGATGCACTGGGTGAGGGTCAAGGTCAGAGAAAGTGGAGAGAAAAGAAGAAAAGAAAGAAGGGAGAGAGAGATGAGAGAGAAGAGAGCGAGGGAGGGAGAGAGAGAGAGAACCACTGCAGTCACATTATGCAGATATGAAGCATCTGACCTTTAACAACAGCAGCCTCATGAACATGAGAGCCACATTTCCGAATGGAGAGAGCACAGAAGCAGTGAGTGCAAAACAGGAAAAAGGTCAGCAGAGAGAGAGAGAGACCTCTGAGCTTCGGGTGGTCCCCTATGCTGACCACCATAGGGGCCCCAGTGCTGGCCCCACAGACAGGGGGCCACAGATGCAGACATAGCCCCATAACATGCCAGCTTCCCCTGCGCTCGGCTCAGCTCAGCTCAGCTCTGTAAACACCGCCCGCCGCAAACACAACAAACCACAGCCGCCACCAAACACCCAGTGCCTCTCTGGGGGCCCCCGGAGACAGAAACATGATCCCAGTCCCCCTCCTTTTCCTCCTTTGCTCTGTTGCACTTTTCTCTCTGTTTTCCTTCTTTTTCTCCATCATTCCCTCGCTTCTCTTCCTCCCTCCTCGTTGCTCTTATCGTTCCCTCTCTGCTCTTCTCTCTCTCTACACAGGCCAAACTGACACAACTGCAAAGCAAGTTTGTGCGAATCTCTCTTCTCTCATTCCTTTTTTCTTCCCCCATTGCCTCTTTTCTTTCCCTCCTCTCCTCTGTCATGGGAGGGGAACAGTGTGGCCTATATCTGGAGCAGTGTTCCCGGTTACCTTCATGCTGACTAGGCAATGCAAGGTAAGGTTGGCGTGGCTTAACTCACACACCTGGCTTAGAAGGAATGTGGATTGCATACACTAGGAGTGTTGTTTCTAAATCCGAGGCTACACCAGGCACAAAAACTAAAAGTTTCCATTCACGTCATGTAAAAATAGTTTTGGAAGACTGGTCTGATTTTTTCTGGATGTGTTTTTCCTGAATGTGTGTGCAGTGCTCTGGCGTGTGGTGTAGCCAATTCCTGTGGTTCCTGTGGAAGCTTATTGTGGCAGAATGCGCACCACGAACGGAACAATTTAGCTATGCATCCAGTGTCGCCCCCAGGTATGAGCAGTTTGATGAGAGAGCGGGGAGGGTTTGGGGGGGCAGATGGAAAGCATGAACATAAGGAAGGAAGGGGTGCGTGTGTGTGTGAGTGTGTGTGTGTGTGTGTGTGTGTGCATGTGTTACCTTGTTCTCTCCCTCGATGACAACAACAGGAACAGAGATGGGGGGCCAGTGGTGCTTTGCAGGGAGAGGCTTGTCACAGTTCCACAGAACGATGATCTGAAGTGGGGGGAGGGGGGGGAGCACAAGAGAGAGGGAGAGAGACAAAACCAACTATGAGTCATTCCCATAACACAATTTTCTGACACTCTCCACACCATTTCACCTCCCGCAGATGGCGGCACATTCCACAGTCACACCTAAACGAACACACACACACACACATACAGCAAACAGCTAGGCTTGGGGCTAGCCATCTCCTTGGAACCAAACTCAGAAGGCATCACTCAAACACCAACACACACGCACGCACACGCACACAACGGCAAGCCTCAGAGTAAGCAGCCGTGTGCTCTTGACGTGGAGTGGAAAGAAAAGCCCAGATTGGCTTTGCTTTTTGAAAGGCCATGCTCTTTACATGAGGCGTGTAATTACTCCGCTGGTTAACCTGAGCCACTGACTGTGCCTACATTAGCCCTCATGAATGTTTGATGCGGAGAGAGAGAGAGAGAGAGAGAGTGAGAGAGAGATGTATGTGACGCTTGGTTTGCCTCACGGGCAGCTATGCCAGTGGTCTGGAGGCGAACAGGGGAGAGAGAGAGAGAGAGAGAGAGAGAGAGAGAGAGAGAGAACATGTGTGTGTGTGTGCGTGTGTGTGTGCGCAATGGCAAAATGAGGAGAGAAACAGAGATAAGAGAAGAGCTGAGAAGAGAGGGAGGGTATTGTAAAATCACAACAAATTCCAGTACAGGCAACAAGAAAAAGAACAATATAGCTAAGGAGTGAAGACCAAGAGAGAACCAAGAAAGAATGCATAGGAGAAAGGGAGCGAAGGATGACAAGTATCGAGTGAGCGAGGATGTCTGGAGGGATAATGTTGGGGCCTAGATGGACAGATAGATGGATATGTGTATGTGTGTGTGTGTGTGTGTGTGTTGGGGGGTAGGTGGAGTGGATGGGTGGATGGGTCAGACCACTGTCAGAGTCAGGCCTCATCATGATCGCTCTGCCCCTCATCTGAAATACGATTAGCCTTGCTTCCCCTCACTGATGAGAGCCGACACAGACGGTCTTGCCATGAGGTTCAGCCACTTTATTAACCAAGAGAAGGGTGGGTGTGTGTATGTGTGTGTGTGTGTGCGTGCATGTGTGAGTCTGTGTGTTCATGTTCATGCAAGTGAGTGGGATATATGTGCGTCTCTGTAGATGCATGTGTGTCTGTCCTCAAACTATTTTTTTGGAGTGAAACGGAACACGTGTGAACACTTACTCTCTCTCTCACACACACACACACACTCACTCTCTCACCCTCTCTCTTTCTCTCTTTGAGAAGTAAGGAACACAGTCTCACAGCAGGAGGTCTACAGACAAACACAGAGAATGTGTTTGCCAACTCCGTTCCTTTTCCCTTGTCCTCCCTCTCAACCCATCCCTTTCTCTCCCATCCTCCTCCACCATTCCTTTCTCTCCATCTTTTATTTTTATCCTGTCTTCCTTCACTTCCGCCTCTCCATCATCCTCAGACTCCACTTGATGAAACACACCAGAAGTGTGCATGTGTGCGTATGTGTTTGTAGGGAATGGTGATGGTACAAGCTTTGTTTAATTCTTCTGTGCATCTCTTCCCTACTGCTTCCTAAACCTTCATTTATGTGCCAGAAACAGCACACCTCCATTTGAGAAAAGAGAGAGAGAAAGAGAGAGAGATGGAGGGTAAGAGAAGAGAAAAAGAAAACTAGAGAGAGAGAGAGAGAGCCTGTATAAAGGCAAGCCTTTTTCCTTTCCACTGCACTCAATTCTGAATGTGGATTAAGCTCCCATGATCCCCTTATCCTGACAACCTATTCTGTCAAACACAGATTGTTGCAAGCAAAGCTCAGACCACTGCCATCCCTTGGGGAAATTGGACACCATGGCAACATGCAACAGAGGTATTTTTGCCCAATAATGTAGCCTCAGATGTGTGGTTCAAAGAAGAGCATGGGGAGAGACCTTGTCCTAGAACACACACGTTTAAAAAGAAAAAGGAGTCCAATGAGCCAAAAGACTGAATGACAGATTGATGCTGAAACGAAATGATTTTGAAAGAACCCGAGAACGAGGAGGAAGGAGGTGTGGGTGAGGTGTGAATGGACAGACACGACCGCTTTGCACAGAAGAGAAGTGTGGTGGATGGAGAGAAAGAGAGGGAGATGGAGAGGAATTTGAAGAAGAGGTGGCTTTTCATTGAGTTGTACCTGGGCACAGTACTGGGACTTGGCCACAGCCACCAACAGCTTGAGAATGGGTTGAGACTGGGACACCAGGGGGGTGACGGCATGGATGACGGCGGTGAACTTGGGCTGCGGTCTGATACCTGAGGAATAGAGAAATAAAGAGATGGGAAAGAAGGGGGAGGTGATTTGACAAGGAGATCTCAAGTGAGATTGTTAATGCAAGAGTAATTGTTGTAATTTGATAGCTGGCTGTGCCCTTGATACTGGGAAAGCACATCAGCAGCAGCGACAATAAAATGGCAATATCTCAAAGAATCCAGCATAGTATAATCATACCGTATCATAGGGAATACAGTGTAATCACAAAGCATCATATAGAATACAGTATAATATCAATGTATTATACAGAATACAGTGTCATCATAATGTTTTGTACAGAATCCAGTGTAAGCTCTGTATCGCATTAGCCATGGTAATATTCTTTTGGAATGGCTTGTACATCTAGAGGATCAAGCCCTTGGTTTATCCAGGAGATTCATTCAGTCCTTCAAGGTTCCCATATTCACTATTTGTTTTTCCCCTTCCTTCTTTTTTGCATTTTAATCTCGATGCGCTCCTTCAAAATGTCACCTCCGGCTCATTACGACGTCACGCCCCCTTCACAGACGGGCGCCATGTGGGCCCAGGCAGGTCATTTCATGCTGGTTAGGGCTCCTTCACTCTCTCTCTCTCTCTCTCTAAACTGCCTTCATTTTTTACAAGCTAATGAGAGGTGCTCAATCAAGGGCCTTGTATTGATCAAGTCGACAGGCACATCTATATTAGAATGAATAGCGAGTCTAGGATGGTATTTAAGTTCACGCTCTCTCTATAATGCCGTGAATTGGATTGGTGGAGATTTCCATGATCAATGGGCTTTGGTGTTGTTGCCTAATCAATCATAAAACATGTCATTTTCTCGCCTGCGCATCCCCACAGTGGAACATTTCGGAGGGTCATGGGGTGAGAGAAATTTGCTTGAGGGCCACCCTGCAAAATGCCCTAAGGTAACTACCTCTCTCTTCTCTCATCTACACATTTGTATTATCAGGACACATTGTATTCAATCCATTTTCATAGATTGATTCCAGAAATAAAAAAAATGCTTTAAAAATAGGCTGAATAGCTGGCTTAAAATTTCTGCCTTAATTAGCCTTCACGCACAGCCTTAATTAGCCTCCGCACACACACACGCACAAAAATCATTCAAATATTAAACAGAAATGGAAAGGTCCCATTTTTTGCCTTTGCTTTATCAAAGGTAAAATAGTATAAGTGACACCCTATTTCACCTGCATGCTCTGCTGTAATTCACCTCAGGAGAGAATGTCTGAAGATTCTAAAGAAAATGACTTAAACAGATAACAAATCACCACCCGTATTCTAGAAGATCTACAACGATAATCATGCACTTACACTTTTCAACAGACTGAGAATGTTTTTGTTTGCACTCAGCAAATGAAGCAAGCACTAACTTCAGAAGATGCATTATTAAATCACTTTACGACTTCCATAACCTACAACAGATATCAAATTGTCTGCTTCGCAGTTAACCAGGCTATCACATTATGCTGGAATATGCACCATATGCTCAGATTGCAGTGACCGGTTCAGTAACTAGAGCACGGTCTGCCTCCTGGAATAGAGTTGAACTTCTCCAGGTCTGTGCCATATGTTCAGGATGACACCACTGTTTCGGGGTCAGCCATTGGGAAGTATTTTCTGTGGGAACATCAATGCCCTTCTCCAGATTTTGTCTGACAGGATTGTTGCTTTGGTGGACGATGAATGAATAAAAAAAAAAAAAAATTTTTAAAGATTAAAAAAAAAGGTTGACCAGTATGCACTCACCGAGCCCCGAATAGTAGAAGGGAAAATCCCCCAGGTGAGAGGAGTACTGGGGAAGGGCAAAGAGGCCTCCAGGGTGGCTGTTCCACATCAGGCTGCTCCTGGATGAATGCTGCATGACTCGGTCCTGGATGATCTGTGGATGAAGGACAGCATGGCACAAGTTTAGATAAACACCAGCATGCGTGCGTGCACCCGCACACACAAACATGTGCACCTTAATTTCCGCCAATTCAAGAGTTCAGTCAGGTGGTAGGGGGGCTCTGGGAGTCAAGACAGATTGCTTTTGTGCCTGGAAGTCTCCAAGCGCTCACCCGTTCAAATGACAAGCATGAAAAAATAATCCAGAGACAATAAAAAAGAAAAAGGAAAAGTCACACACTGCAGTCACAAAAGTACCCAAAGGGTTTGTATTAACCCCCACCATGTGGCAGTCGAGACACGAGGTGCAGCTATTAGCTTCGAGCCATTGAAAGGGGGGGAGAGGGGGGGGGTTTATGCCAGTCTTCTGTGGCAGAGAGAACGGACCCTGTAATGGTGGCACATCAGCATCGCTTTGCCTCTTAGAGGGCCGTTTTCATCACCCTGCCGGTTGACAAAGCAGCACGACATTTCATGGATGAGGGCCAGGATTAGACATATCGACAGAGCGGGTAAAGGGGGGAAAAAAAGGAAACAAAACAAAAAAAAAGGGCTTGAATGAGTTTTATTTTTCCGAAGCCGCAGGGAGAGTCAATAACCATTCCGACTCAGCTCAGAGGATTAGCCAGGCATCCTCTGGTCCCTCGATAAAAGCACTTGTCACCTTAAAAATGTAATCTTAAGGCCGGCTGAAAGACCATTTCTCTTGCCTCTCGCGGGCAAGAACGAGGAGAAAAAAATAAGTAGGTATATAAAAATCCATCCCCTTGGCCCAATGTGAAGCAACATGATGAATGACTCAACCACAGACTCAACTTACCCCCCCACACCCGACACACACACACACACACACACACACACACACACACACACACACACACTCGACTAGTCCCTATGTAAAAAAAAAAAAAAAAAAGGTATCAAAAATTTGACAAAATGTGTCACTTCAAAACAGCCCCTTTGGAAATACAGTGCAATATCACCAGGGTGCCGGACTATGAAACAGCATTCTTTCTTGTGTCACTATTGACGTTCCAGATTTCTTCTTTTTGAGCAGGAAACGAGCTGTGATTGGTCATGAAGGCAATGGCTACCTTGAGGTTGAGGGAGATCGGGCACATAAAGACTGACGCACGTGAAGGCCGAGTGAAATGAAAAAAGCTAACTGGTTCAGTGTGAGTTTGCTCTGGGTACCAGAGTAGTTAGGCTAGCTGTTATGCCTGGGGAGGGACAGACGAGAGGAAACAAGACGAGAGAGAGAGAGTGAGAGAGAGAGAGGCTCTCATTCACCAAGTGAGTGACAGTCATACCAAGATACATCCATTGTGTTGCTTAGTTGCTGTTGTTGTCAAGAGAAATGTAAGAAAGAAAAAAAGAAGATAAAGAAGATACTGTCTTTCAAACATTTAATCCCTTTCTCTGTTCTCACACTAAAAGCACTGCATTCAAGTTTGTCAGTCTATCTGTGATGGAAGGTTCGCCATCATCTCATCGCCCTGTCCAATAAAACAACACAGGCAAGAGCAACATAACTCAGATATGGCATAACTGGAAGAATTGGCCAGGCCGCTAGTGAACACGCCCGTGGGTGCCAAAGCAACCCAGCACAATAGTGGCAAGGGCCCCAGCCCTGGCAGTGCTGGCACATGAGGGATCACGTACCGCCGGCGCCACTCTGCCTCAGGCTGCCCAGCCGAAGCACAGACAAGATCGGGGAATTTTCGGAAGGTTTCCCTTTTCAAGTTCCAGGTGTTTGTGTGTGTGTGTGTGTGTGTGTGTGTGTGTGTGTGTGTGTGTGTGTGTGTGTGTGTGAAAAACGTCAAACAGAGTGAGATTTATTAATGGCATACCTTTTTGTTGTGCCAAATAAAACCTAATGCTATTTATTAGTTACCAGACATGTCTTGGTTGCATAATCTATTCCTCTTTTTGGACCACTGTTGGAAAATAATAACAGCATTGATGCAGCTTACAGTATTTGCATTTAGAGAAGCATTTGGAGTAAGAATAAAATACAACAAATGCTTATAGTTACACAGACAGACAGATGGAGAGAAACAGAGAGAGAGCGAGACAGAGAGAAAGAGAAAGTTTAGTGTTCTCACCTCTAGCGTGGTGAGCACTATCTTCTCCATGGAGGAGAAGTAGGCCTCCCACAGGAGCTGAGTCTGCTGACGCAGGGACAGGATCTTATCCTGATGGATGGAGCGCACCGTGGAGGGGATCTACAGAGCGAGAGGGAGAAAGAGAGTGAGAGAGAGAGAAAGAGAGAGAGAAGGAGAAAAAGAGAGAGAGAGAGAAATAGAGAGAGAGAGAGAGAAAGAGAGGGGGGGGGTAAAAGGCACATCAAAAAGATCAAAAAGCAGTACGAAGTAAAGGATGAAATGAGTGTGAAAAACAGAAAGACAGGAAGAAAAAAGACAGTAACACAGGAGCAGAGAGAGACGGAGGGGTGGGGGGTGGGTGCAAGATCAGCTGACAGATGAGAGGTACCTGCAGTAGGAGGCGCTCGTCTCCGATGACGGCGGCCGTGTTCCAGTCGATGACCTCCGAGAAGGGCAGCTCCCAGCCGTTACTCAGCATGACAGGAATACAGGCCGCCTGGAACACACACACACACACACACACACACACACACACACACAAAAAACATGAGCACACAGCCAGTCTGCAGACTCCACTGAGGTGCAGTCACATAACTACTTGTCTGTATATATATAATTCAGCAATCATTGTCTGTCTCTCTTCCGCCTCTATCTGACACACTCACACACACCCCTAGCGTTTCAAAGTGTTCCCCTCTGATGCTGTGAACAGTGTAACAGACACAAACACCTCCACAAAGGAAATAAGATGCTTACTGGGAAACGGATATTATGGGGTAGTAAAAGCAGCTTCTTAACAAGCCCAAGGACGCCCATTTAAAGAACACAAAGCAGGGGAACAGTCTTGTTATTCATACTTCTAAACACACTCAGGCCTGTGCGTGTGTGTGTGCGTGCCTCTGTGTCTGTGTGTGTGTGTGTGTGTGTGTGTGTGTTTGCGCGTGTGAACACACACGGACAAGATTTAAAACAAGAACACTCATTAAACATTCAAGTGACCACAATTGCACATGCACTCCAGCTGAGAAAGGAATGCATAGACAATATGGAGGAAAAGGAGTGGAGAGAGAGAGAGCAGAAAGAGTGAAAGAGAGTGGGGCCATTGGGATGGAGAGATAGAAAATGTACCAGCACCCAGCTTTAGCAGAATTTGGGGGGAGTAAATGGCAGAGAAGGAAAGGAGGCGAAAGACTGAAAGAAACTGGGAGGGTGAAAGGAAGAAAGAAAGACAGAAAGAAAGAAAGACAGAAAGAAATTGGGAGGGTGAAAAAAAGAAAGAAAGAAGGTGAATGTGATAAAGTAAGGAGCAGCTGGTATGTCTGACGGGAGGCTGATATAATGAGGACCTGCCAGTCACCTGGGTCAGACAAGAGTCAGGAAGCAGAGAGCCACAGACACACACACACACATATATACCTGCACGCACACACGCGCACACACATACACTACAGTATACAAAAGTAAAGAGTGTGAAGAATAGTACTGAGGTAAATTAGTTTGCTCATGAGGGGTTTAAGACCAGATGTTTACTAGTTTTCCTAGTCTCTCTTAGTGTGTGTGTGTGTGTGTGTGTAGAGAGAGAGTATGAGTATGTGAGTGTGTGTGTATGTGTATGTGTGTGCGCGCGTGTGTGTGTGTGTGTGTGTGTGTGTGTGTGTGTGTGTGTGTGTGTGTGTGTGTGTAGGAGCAGGAGAAAGCAAAGGCATTAGGCAGACAGAGAGAAATAAATTAGTGTGGGTGAAGGGTGTATGCATGGCTTTTTAAAAGCGTGTGTACGTAAGATAATGAAAAATTTGGATCAGGTTGAGTGGGGAAAAGCGCAGTGTGTGTGTGTGTGTGTGTGTGTGTGTGTATGTTTGTGTGTATTCGTATGTGTGAGTGCCTTTGTGAGTGTGTTTGCCCACTTGCTGCGGGGGAAATCAAAGAGCATGAAGCAGGTCAGTGTGAGTTTGCCCAGAGGAAATTAGGGAGCACTGTGGGGAAAGGGTGTGTGCTCACTACTCTGTGTGTCTGTGTGTGTCTGTGTGTGTCTGTGTGTGTCTGTGTGTGTCTGTGTGTGTCTGTGTGTGTCTGTGTGTGTCTGTGTGTGTCTGTGTGTGTCTGTGTGTGTCTGTGAAAAGCCAGGAGACATAGTGAGGCAGTGCACAAGGCAGGAATTGTAAAAATGAAAGGCAGAATAGAAAGTGTGTGTGTGTGTGTGTACCTGCAACGCCTCGAGGAAACGAAAGGAGCCCAAGCGTCGGCCGCGAGGCACCAGGCAGAAAGTGGAGTTGTGCAGCATTTCTTTATAGTCATACCTGCAAAACACACACACACACAAACACACACACACACACACACATAAGTTACAGCGCTATCAGCAAAAAACATTTGTTGAGTATTCAGGAATAGTCGCACCTGAAGAAGCAGAGGACACACACACCACTCATATCTCAGAGACCATACCTAACCACCCACACACCCACACACACACACTTTAAATCCTCACACAGAGACACTTGTCTTCCACACTCAATTACAGCACTCCATCACTGCTATGACACCTTGCTCTTCCCCCCTCCTTCCTGTGTCATTTGCTTCCTCCTCCTATCCTTTCTCTTCTACTTTCTTTGCCTTTCTCTCTCCCCATCTCTCTTTCTCTCTCTCTCTCTCTCTCTCCCTCTTTTTCTCCCTCTCTCCAACTCTACTGAGGTGTGCCTGATTGCAAGCCAAACAGAATGATCAACCATCTCTGTGTAATGAGGTGAGAGCAGCACCTGCTACAGAGAGTTAAAGTGTGTGTAAATGTGTGTGTGTGTGTGTGTGTGTGTGTGTGTAAGAGTGTGTGTGTGAGTGTGCTGTAACAGCAGGATGCTACCCAAGGTGTTCTTCACACCATGACACCTCAGTGATGTTATCACATGAGATATCGTGCTTTCCTCACACTCACTCCACACACACACACACACTTATGTATACACTCTTACACATACACACCCCAACACAACCCACATCACTTACATACACACACAGTCTCTCTCTGCCTCTCTCACACACACTCACACACACACACACACACACACACACACAATTGGTTAGAGGGCAAGGGGTCTAAGGGTGCAGGGTTAAGAGGGAAGCAAATCACTCATCAGACACAAAATCATTCAGCTACCTCGAATGTCCATGAGAGGTGAAGGTTAAAACACTACCACACACACACGCGCACACACACGCGCACACACACACATACACACACAATCACATGCCTACACACTCAGACACACAGTCCCATTAATCTGGGTGGTGTTCTTGCTGACACAGTGGTGGTACAGTTTGCCATCTCAGCGAGGGGGGACCTGCAGTCTAGGGATGAGATGACTGCTATGGCGCGCGTGCACACACACACAAACACACACGAACGCACACACACACATAGATAAATGTGTTCATATGCACACTGTCACAATGGTTTCCATCACTGATCTATAACTGTTTATATCTGTTCTGCCAAATTAAGACATCTCTCTCTCTCTCGCTCTCTCTCTCTCAAACGTACACACACATACACACAAGCAGGCAGGCAGACACACACACACACACACACACACACAAAGGCACTCACTCCAAATGCCTCCTGCACAACCCAATCTGTCCGTTAACGTGACAGAATATCAATGACCATGCAGGGCCCAGGATCAGTCTCAAGCACTGCCCACTGCCTCTTAAACAACACACACACACACACACAAACACACACACACACACACACAAACACACACACACACACACACACACAGAGAGAGAGAGAGAGAGAGAGAGAGAGAGAAAAGAAGAGCTTTGTCTTGGCTTTCAAACACACACATGCACTGCCTGTCTCATATTATTAACACACAAAGGGATGGCAGCTCAGAAGGTCTGAACAGTATATTAGGTTGCACACTAAGTGCTGCTCTGTATGCATGTGTGCTCACTCACCGACACACATAGACGCATGCACGCTCAATACACTCAATACCAGTACTAGTTTAGGTCTCTAACAAAACCTTTCCCACCCCAACGCACAAACACCTTCTTGTAGACAAGCCCTCACACACACAAACAGCTTTAAACCAGTACCTGACTATTATAAGAGATTTTGCAATAAAGACGTGTGTGTGTGTGTGTGTGTGTGTGTGTGTGTGTGTGTGTGTGTGTTGAGGAGGTTGTTAATTAAACCAGAGCTAAAAGGCTCACATGGGAAGTGGGGATGGAGGTGGGGTGGGGGGAGTCAACGCCTTACCAGCTGGGTACCAGTGTTTATGTTTGAGTCTATGGCTTACACAGCCTGTGAGTCTGTGTGTGTGTGTGTGTGTGTGTGTGTGTGTGTGTGTGTGTGTGTGTGTGTGTGTGTGTGTGTGTGTGTGTGTGTGTGTGAGAGAGAGAGAGAGAGAGAGAGAGAGACTGAATTAAAGATGGGGATTGTCTTTCTGTATGTCAGAGACTGAGTGATAGACTGAGATTTCATGAACGTGTGTGTGTGTGTGTGTGTGTGTGTCAGCTGAGGCCTCTTTTTGGGGTGCACTCCATAACAAAACACACAATTAGCTGACCCCAGCAAGAAAGTCACCTCCCACCTTCCCGCCCCTCCTCACGCCAACGAAACAGCACAGCGGGTGACCTCGCTCACTCTCATCTCCTTGACAACAGCAGCGGAACGTATCTGTGAGCCGAGAGGCATAATTACACCCCCCCCCCCCCCGACACTTCAAACAAAAGCGTTGAATACCGTGCTGTGCAAACGGCAAATAAAAACACATACGGAAATTCACTCTCTGCCTCTCAGTTAATTGTGGGTTTTTGTTTTGTTTTGTTTTTTTCTCTCTTTTTTTTTCGTTGGCCTTTTAAATAAAGCAAGTCTGTGGCCAACACTAAGCCTGTGCCCAGGCAATGCAGCCAGGGTGCCTGACCAGGATCACAGCCAAGACTCTGCACAGTGCTCAACTCTCTTACATGCACTACCAGTGATGAGCCCAAAAACACACACAGCTCATCACACACACACGCACACAGCAAACACATACATAAAGCATACTCTACTCAATTGGCATCTATGCCTGAACAAACCATAACACACACACAAATACATATTCACAAATAAACTCAAACACAGTCATATGCACACACACATGCGCGCGTACACACACACAGAAAGAGTAATACAGAGCGAGGCCTCTGGCACCACTGCCATGTGGGCAAACTCACGCAGAGCAGAGGCCAGGCCAGCATGTGACGCTAGTGGTGCTGTCACAGACACATGGGCCCTGAAGGCTAACAGTGTCAGTAATCCGTGCAGACGCGGGGAGAAGGGCACGAGTGGCTGACAGCTGCATTAAAGTCGGCTTAAGGGACGCCCCAGTGCTGCCCTCCACACACACACGCGCACACACACACACGCACAAACATACACACACACAAAACTTCACAGCACGCAACTCAAGTAAACTTGCACTGTAGTGGAACCCGCTAGGGGCTGCGTCCCAAATCATACTTGTGCTCTTGTGCTCCATCCTTTTAATGAGTAACTGGTAGTGATGGTTTGTGGGTGTGCAAGTGTGTAGGCTACTTATGATGGGCTGACAGTGACAAGGGTCTGGCTCAGACTTGGTGTGTAGATCCGAAAGAGATCCCATCAGGCACAGCTAAGTTGCTATCAGGCTTAGCAGCTCTTTCCCGAGCATCAGCTAATCATTATCCCGACGTTCCTCTTTGGCAGGCTGTCAAGGCAGGGGATAAGTGGTTTAACGGAGTCTCTGTGTTAAGAGCACCCGCCATTAAAATGTCTCTCTCTGATTGCACTGTCTTTACGGCATTTCAAACATACTCTGCCCTCATCGCCCTCTCACACTCGTTCTTTCATCTGCACTCTCTCCTTCCTTTCTCTTACCATCTTACTGCAGTTGGGTCTGGTAAGTAGGATACGGCATGGCTACACCCTTGACCTGCACACTGGCCACATCTAATGCTTCATTACAATTAGATCTAATTTGCATGCATAGAAATGCTATTTCCAATTAGCATCTGAGTGTACAGTCTCCACACACACACACACACACACACACACACAGAGTTTATAGCCACCATACACCATCTTCCTTCTGCTTCCTCATGACACTGGTAAGGATCCACCATGTGCCCCCACAGAGGCATAGACAACCCGATTAATCACTAGCCCACAGATCTAATAGATTAGCAGCAATGAAAGATTATGAACATACTGTAGGTCAACGTCTTTGTCCAGGAGACGAGACAAATCTACAAGAAGGCGTCTCTCATAGACGTCAATTCCATCACATGGACAGTCATCTGAATGCCATTAGGGAACAAAAGGAGCTCTCATGTAACCATGGCTTGTTACAGTACGGAACAGCTTACTATGTAAAGAAGTTTCTGTGTCAAGAATTTTATCGATCTTATGCAGCAAGAGAGGGCAGAAGAAAAAAAAAAACAGCCCTGCTTTTATTACTGACTTCAGCCGTCTATGACCAAGATGGATTCCAACAGCCAGCATGAGAGGGCTTCTTTCTATCTGAGAGGGGGGGAGTACCAATAACAAAGGGCTCCTAGCATAGAGTGCCCAACACAGAATGGATTCCAATACCAACATGGGTTGAATTAGGCTGTGTGGTGATGAGCTGTTAATTTGGTGAGTGGTAAGTGGATAGTGTAGTGATGGAAAGTTTACACAGTGCATCATCAACAGTACTGCATGCCAACACGCTTGTAAATTCTCTTTGAGAGCTGCTAGAGAGGGGGGTGGGGGAGAGGAGAGTGAGTGAACAGGAGAGAAAGATGAAAAGAGACAGAGACAGAGAGACAGAATGAGAGAGAGAGAGAGAGAGCATACACTTAATGGGTGTGAGGGTAGGGACTCTAAAATGACATGCTCCATATGCAAGCCTGGTCCACAGAGGCACTCGTGAATCAGCTTTAGTCATTCTTCCCTGCAGCATAAACCCCACCACCCATCCCTCCAACCTCCCTCTGTGCTCACTCACACACACACACACACACACAGAATGAGAGAGTCCCTCACCACTGTCAGCCAAGCAGGCTTCTTTCTATCTGGGAGGGGGAAAAAAGTAACAATAACAAAGGACTTCGAGCATAGACCGCCTAACACAGAATGACAGGTTTATCATGGAAATCTTTTAAATTTGCCCCCTGCCCCCACCGCCAACCCATTTCTTTTTCCAACTCTCCCCTCATTCTCTCTCTTTTTTCTCTCACTCGCTCATCTTTTTGTTTTGTTTTAACTCCCTCCTACATTCTCTTGTGTTTAACTGAAAAACAGATGGAGGCAATTTTCCAATTACAGTGCAGAGGAAATCAGCACGATCACTCCAACCAGGGAACTGGGGCAGGGGTAGCTGTCAGCCAGATCCAGAGGTCTCTTGCTCCTTATTGGCCCCTCTGCTGCACGTGTCTGGTGAATCCCACGTACATGACGGGAGCTTGCGGTTAACTGGCAGGAGTTTGCTGGTTACTGCCTAGTTACTTACTCTTAGAAGCCTTTTTGATTGGCAAGGTCTACAACAGCTAGGTGTAAAGGGGCTGGGTTAGTGTCAGTGGATTAGCCCATCCTGATTGGCTACACAGGTTGAAGGGTCAGTGATCTAATTGGCTCATTGGCAGTTTGGTTTGGATTGTCAGTGGACTCCTCTGACTGCTTTTCATAAGTCCAGATGTTATGCAAAATAATGAGGGAAAAACTGCTCTCCTGATTGGCTGAATTTGTCAGCGCCTGGGGACCGGAGTGACCCAATTGGTCCATCATGTCAGAGGTGCAGAGTGCAGACCAGATGTGCTCCCCCCTCTGGCTGCATTCGTATCCAGATGGCCCAGTGGCAGCCACAGCGTGTGAATGACTATGTGAGTGTGTGTGTGTGTGTGTGTCTGTCTCCCTCTCCCTCTTTAGCGCATGTTGGACATGTCAGCGCATGCCCTTCTCTCTGTTCTCCCCTCTACACACACACACACACACACACACACACACACACACACACACACACAAACAATCCCTTCAAAGCTAGCTTGCCAGCGACACGGTTTACGGTCACTGGCGTTTTTCCCCTTTTATCTGTTACAGCACAGGCTCTGACAAAGAGGAACATCCCTGTCAAGATATGCAGCCACTTAACACGTGTCTGTCAGACCTGCATGCACACATTAACACACACACACACACACACACATTTTTAGTCACACAATAGATGTGGGGAGAACACAAGGGCTTGGGATATTTACAGGACTTAAAAGAGACTCATTAAACTGCTGAGTAATTTCTATGATGCAGACAGATATCTGTTCCACAACAGGGTCTGAAAAGGAGAGGGGGAGGGGGGCACTGACTACGTGGCTTTGAGCTCCAATGATGGCTGTGAGCAAAAGTCTCTCCCCTCCAGCCCCACCGCCGCCACCACCACCAGTACCATACCACAAAGCCCAAAGGGAGCAGCTCCAAGAGCCTTGCGGTGGCAAGCTCGTCTCAAGTCTCCTCCCTGGATCAGGGTCGGGGGATGATGGGAAGAGATGTCAGCGCACATGCGGCGGCCTGCCTGAGCCTGAGCCACGCTCTCTCTCTCACTCTCACACGCACTCTCTCACAAACACACATACACACACCACATCCTTTCCAGTTAACACACTTTACACACACTCCCCCTTCGTTCGTTCTTTCTTCTTTAGAAAGGCGCAGCCAGACATAACCTCACTCAACACAGACGCGCAGCACATGCAATGGATCTCATAAATCACACACTGCCAAACATGGAGCAGAGGTTGGAAAGGAAGGAGAGAGAGAGAGAGAGAAAGAGACAGAGTGAGAGTGAGAGAAAAGAAAGGTTTGAAGAATATGTGATGGATAAGACGTGTGATGAGAGAAACAGAGAGAGTGAGACTGGAGAAATAACAATGGGAGGAGAGAATGCTGGAAGGAATGACTCCATGAGAGGCTCAGCAGACGCTTTTCTCTCCCCCTTGTTTCAAAGCCAGAGAATTTGCCAGTGAATGGCACAGCACCCCCGGGCCTCCAGCACCCACGCTTAATGATCGGAGCGCTAGCCTACACGCACCCCCCCTCGTCTCCTGCCCCAGGTGAGTGTAGCCTAATCAACTAATTTATTTGCATTATATTATATTAACGTATTCTAATGTATTCCTTACTCAGTGACACTACAGCACATGGTTCTCCGAGACAAATTTGACTAAGTGTGGAGGAAGGGAGACTAACAAATAGACAGACACACACACACACACACACACACACACACAAACACACACACACACACACACTAGAGATGGGAAAATGCATTGAGTGTAGCAGAACTGCAAAAGTCTTTGGCACGATATATCACTGTAGCTTGTAAGCATCACAATAATTATTCATTTCATATTAATATTCAAATTTTATTTTAGCACATTTATCTGCACAGATAATATTTAGGTCCACAATGATTCAATACCTTGTTAGTATTTAAAGTGGAAGCAGACTGAATTAGGGTAGAAATAAACTACATATCACATTACAGAACTAATGGCTTTATTTTAAAATTGTGAGTGACAGAGGAGAGGCTGGTGAGCCAAGAAATACAAAGAGAGGGCTCCTATGGATCAATACAGGCAAGATGGACAGGAACACTCACAAACACACAGATGAAGGAATAAAAACACCCTTACAGTGAAAACCCAGCTTTTCAGCTTTAGATCTGGATCCATGCCAGACCCCTTAAAATCCACCCGCCCCCCAAAAAACGCACCACTATCTCCAGCCCCCTCTACTGTTCACCTCCACCCCTGTTCCTCTCAGCCACAGTGAAGGGGGTGATGTTGCTTCAACCTGGCTTGTCAGATCACAGGCGTGCGGGCCGCCCGAGAAACAAGGGCCTTTGAAGCGAAAACAAGTGAGGAGCGGCGTGATCTAGGCCCGCTGATGCCGAGAAACACTTGTCAATCTCTCACTGTACAAGGGAGCACAGTTGTGGAGAGATGGAAAGATGGAGGGGGGAGAAGGAGAGGGAGAGGGGGATAGAAGGCAAGAGAGAGATAGAGAGAGAGAGAGAGGAGGGATAGAAGACAGAAGACAGAGAGACTGTCATCTGTCTGATGGAGTGACAAGGTGGGATAAGAGGGAGATAGAGTGCTGTGAGAAAGCTGTGTGTGTGTGTGTGTGTGTGTGTGTGTGTGTGTGTGTGTGTGTGTGTGTGTGTGTGTGTGTGTGTGTGTAGGGCGGGGGAGGAGACAAAGAGAGGCAGACGCACCCGCATAGCAAATGGCATCCCCAGATCCCTCTCAAGGCTGAGCGACATGCATTCCAATTCAAATATCTGTCCGACCGCCAAAAAACCCTGGTGTATTCTTCTTGCTCTTTGTCCTCCCCTCCCTCTCCTCAAACAAAGCAGGTCTGTCCATTGTGATGAAAGTCTACCAACACTGGCCAGCCCAATCAGTGCATGTCCAAAGAGGCTTTGAGCGCAGGACACATGATACAGGTGTGGCTGTAAGCCCAGTCCATACTCTATACTGTGCTCCAATGACATACTTTAAAGACAGAGATAATGGGAATAAGAATGAGAGAGAAAGAGAAAGAGAGAGAGAGAGAGAAAGAGAGAGAGAAGGGGGGTGGGGGTTGGTGTCAAGCCACCTTTAGGCACCTTCCCTGAGATGACCATGACTCATTCCTGAACAATCGGTGTGTGTGTGTGTGTGTGTGTGTGTGTGTGTGTGTGTGTGTGTGTGTGTGTGTGTGTGTGTGTGTGTGTGTGCGCGCGCATTAGTGAAGGTCTGATGGTGGGAGTTGTTAAAGCGTGTTGGATGTGTCGTCTTGGGCTCAGGTTCAGAAATCCCTTAAGCCTTCAGAGGGGGAGCTGCAGAGGTAAAAGGGGGGAGTGGGTGTATGAGGGTGTGTTTGTGTTTGTGTGTGTGTGTGTGTGTGTGTGTGTGTGTGTGTGTGTGTGTGTGTGTGTGTGTGTGTGTGTGTGTGTGTGTGTGTAGGGAGGGGTAATGCATTTGAGAGAACCAGAGTCACAGGTAACAGCTGTTATGTGGCAAACAGTAGAGGCTTATGCATGCGTGTGTGTGTGTGTGTGTGTGTGTGTGTGTGTGTGTGTGTGTGTGTGTGTGTGTGTGTGTGTGTGTGTGTGTGCGCGCGTGTGCTGACAGCTGTGCAGCTGTGTCCTGAGGGCTCTTTCACATGTACAAACTGACATCACAGCCAAGTGCCACAGGTACACAAAGGTACACACAAACACACACACACACCGCCACCACAAAAACAATAATCTACACCCATAAATTTCTAAGCTTCACGTATGCCTGACTTGTTTCCATTCATGTCATATCCAGCAACATAAAGACACAGAGAGAGAGATGTAAAAGAGAGAGAAAGAAAGAAAAGATCTCACTAAAGTAGCTAGTTTAGTCCAAATCCTTTGAGACCCTACCCACACACACACACACACCTTAACTAGGGAAGCTTTGCATTTCTTCCTAAGGATGCAGTGAGATGTGTCACTCAGGAAGTCCATGATGTAAGTATTCATGCCCTTATGTGATGGCTATGCACTCTATCAGTGCTTGTTGATATTGCAGCCCGCAATGACCTGACTATGATGGAGAAATTCGGTTTTTGTTTTTTGTTTATTTTAAACTCTACATTCAGTAAATGTTTCTGCTCCTGACTGAACACTTACACACACACATACACACACACACACACTTTTCCATCATAGTAAGCCAGAAAAGAAAAGGCACAAGTACATTTATGGGTTGACTGAGAGGCATAGAAAAAGTGAGAGAGAGAGACTGAGAGATTAAGAGGGGAAATAGAAAGTGAGAGCTTTAAAAAGGAATGAGAACAAGAGAATATGAGAGAGGTGGGGGTGAGGGAGGGAGGGATGGAGGGAGAGAGAGAGAGAGAGAGAGAGAGAGAGGAGGAGGGAGGGAGAGGGAGGGAAACAGAGGGAGAGAAAGGGAGAGAGAGAAATGGAGAGTGAAAGAGAGGAATTGTGAGAGAGAGAGAGTGCGAGTCAACCACAAAAGACTCAAAGTGAGTGCGGGCACGGGCCCAGTAATCAGCCGCAGTTAAGACAGCGGGCCCTCCGTCGCTACCTGTCAGTTAGGGAGTGCCAATTAAAGGGAGCGCCAAGCAGTGAGCTGATTGAAGTACTCATTAAAACCCACCAACAAGGGCTGCAAGGGAAGAGGGGATACAGAGGCATTTTTAGAAGACAAGTGCAAAAAGGGGAGGGGGGGGGGGGCAAGCGAGAGAGATGGGAGAAGAATGAATGAAGGAGGAAGAGTGTCAAACTCACTCTCTCTCTCACTCTCTCTTTTTTTGCTCGACTTCTGAGATGAGCCAATTAAAGTGAAGGATCTGTAGTGAGAAGGTATGTGTGTGTGTGGAGAGT
Organism: Tenualosa thibaudeaui; assembly: GCA_027481765.1. NCBI lineage: Eukaryota > Metazoa > Chordata > Actinopteri > Clupeiformes > Clupeidae > Tenualosa > Tenualosa thibaudeaui. Next base: position 3,468,440 of record JAIFZK010000039.1, read on the forward strand.
ATTAAAGCAATATAGCAATGCCTCAGCCGTTTCCTAGCAACATGTTCCGCAAGCAAATCTCCCAATGGCCCCAGTGGGTTGAGCGTACCAGAGATACCAGTGGCCAGATCATCACTCGCTCCCTACAAATGCACCCGGCCTCTAGACTCTATGGACACAAGGGGATGCTAAGTAAACTAGCACCCCACAGAGTGGGTGATTCAAGATAGGCCTTTGTAGAGGTATTTCATCAAGGTCATGTGGCTGAATGCTAGTGAGAGGTACTACAGAATGGGAATGGGGAAGGGGGGGAACAGGAAACAAGGAGACAAGGACACAAGGAGAGGACATGACTGTGCAAGTGAAAACATGGCAGTGAAATAAAAGAAGCCATGAATGCAACCGTGTTAGAGGAGACTGTGAGAGAATAGACTGGTGTGTCTGTGCGTGTGTGCATGTGTACTGGAAAGAGGTTGTGACAAGGACGTAGTAATAAGCCTTCCTGTGGTGTCGCAAAAGGCCGAAGCAGTGGTGCGAAGGTATGGAGACCTGCTGGGCTTTTGTGCGCATCTCTGTAAGCAGACATCCTGTTCAGACACAGACACACACACACACACACACACACACACACAAACACAGTCCACCATGCGTCATAGCTGAGCACGCTGAGCACACTGAATGCAATGTGATTTCACAGCCAATGAAGAAGCTTGTCACCTGCTAAGACTAATATTCTCTCTCCCTCGCTCATGTTCGCTCGCTCTCCCTCCCAGAAGATGCAAGGCATTTAAAGCCTTTAGCTGCAAATATTCCATTCTCTGGGAGAAAAGCAAACGCTTAAAGTGTGTGCGTCATCAAAATAGGCAGCCTCAAGTGAGCACTAATTATATGGTACACGTCTTACCAGAGGTGCGCGCTCGCACACACACACACACACACACACACACACACACACACACACACACACACACACACACACACACACACACACACACACACACACACCATGCATGCATCCACACAGAAACACGTAAAGCTGGCTGTCAAAACACAGCAGACCCAAACAAGACACACACACAAACACTCAAACACACACACGCATGCATGCATCCACACAGATAAAAATATAGCAGACACAGGGGTGAAAAAAACACAGAGGTCCTCATATAGGTCCTTGCAACCACACAAGCTTGCCCATGAGGCAGCATTCGGATATGTCAAAATACATTCAGCAACCAGCAACCAAAGAAAAATGTTTAGTCACACACACAAACAGACAAAGGTTAATACACAGATTTTGGAAAATTATGCAGGATTGCAATTCTTTTCACCATTCTACTTGATCTGATCTGACTGTGATTCATTAGGTAATGTTTATTAAAATGAGGTTAACACTTGGGTGAGGTCAATACATGGTTTTGTTTTTTTAGTTTGCCTAAAACACTGACCTGAATTTTATACATGGTGCGGCTTATATTCTGGAAATTACTGTAGTTCCACAGCTAAAACAATCACACCCCTGTTCAATCATCATGTCAGAATACATACACACACAAACTTTAAATTACATGCATATCAAAGGTGCCATTATGTAGTATAGATGCCCTCAGGAAGAAGAGCTCTTGAAATCCTCTACATCACACTGACCTCTTTTGTATTGTCTAACATGATTCTCTTCACAGTAATATTCACTGAGAAAGACTGGTAAACAACCATAACCTTTAAGCTACAAATTATGGCTTAATAAGGAGGCAGAGCGAGGCAATTTTTAACACTTAAGTTGTGTGCTAAGCGTAGGTGTGGTGGCTCACAGCAGTCGTGTGAACACAGGCTCTGCTTTTTGAACAAAAAAACAAACTAACTAAACAAAAACAACTAAAAAGCTAAATTATTTTCTCTCTAGCTCATTCTGCTATCAACGAAACGCGGCGTGCAGAAGCTAGCTTTGAAGTTGCGCCACTACAAAACAACAAAAGCAAAACTATGCCACACTGCTGATGAGAACAACAACAAAAGAAGAAAGGAGAAAAACACGCAAGAGCAATGAGGGAGAGAAAGGGAAGAGAGAAGGGACAAAAGAAAAAGAAAAAAAGAACATGGGAAATACATGTATGACAAAAAGACAGGATGGTGAGGATGCCGCTCCCTGCCTTCCCCTGCGTCGCTTGTTCTCAGCAGGGGGTCCCCTGTTAGGAGCATGACGGGCAAAACTTTCTCATTTAGCTGCGTTCACGGTGAGTGGGTATGACAGCTCTCAATGAAGGAAAAAGATAGAAACAAATATTGAAAAATATCAGAGAAGAAATAGGGAAAGAAAAGATGAGAAAAAGAAAAAAAAGATAGAAGAAAAGGCAGAGAGATGATGAAGGAGTAAGACACATGAGGAAAGTGTGTGTGTCTGTCTCCCTCCAGCTTAGCAGAGCAAATGTATATTGCCTTAAGCCTCAGTTCAAAGGGACTCAATAAAACATTTACAGCTCAGAGAAGTGCCATTCTCACACTTGGCTCAGCTCCGACCTTGGGTTAAATGCATTTAATTAGCGCTCGGGATCCGCACAGCCCTCTTCCCTTCTGTGACGAGCCCTGCGGATAGTCATCCTTCACGTGTGCTTGTGTGTGTGTGTGTGTGTTGGCATGTCTTCTTTTCTCTCATCATCAATATTGCTTCAGGAGAATAGCTGTTGTGTGAGACAACACTGCAGCATGGGAGAGGAAAAGCTTGGGCACAAACCATGAGCAAACCAAACTAGGGCGCAAACCATGAACCCAATGGCTTTCACACCAATACCAAATGGCACATCTGTGATGGTGGCACTCCAGCGTTACAGATCAAAGGTTTCATTGTGCCTCGTCATTATCACAACCAGCTATTGGAATAAAGCTGAAGAAAATGTGCTATAAAGCTCTCTGTGTACCACCACAAAGCACTATAAAAGTCATAAAAGGCATGCAATAAGTGTCTGAATGACAAATATGGAAAACACACAATTCTGCCAGGATGGCAAGCGGCAGGCATTCAAGATGGCGTGCTCACCCATTTTATATCTTATTCAAAACCCCTAATAAATGAAGCGAGGTGTTCCATAAGCTGCATATTCTTTTGGTGTCATTTATTTTGTACATATTTTATATGTAGACAAGCTAATGTTTTTTTTTTTTTCAAGCCTGCTGTTACGGCTGCCTTTGCATGTCTGCTTTTACAATGAATTGTGGCCCGAAGGGCTGTGGACAACTTAATAGGAAGGACTTGCAATAGACTCTTAGGCTAAAATAGGGTACCAGCATAATGGGTAACATTATTATCACTTTGGACTGTGAGGCTACACTCCACTAAAATCCTAATAACAATAACAGTGGGCATCTTTATTTTGAGAAATTGACTTCAGGTACACTAGCCAGTGCATGTGGATTTATAAAAGCAGTGGAACTAATTTGTGTGAAAAAGTAGTCTGGTTTGGATTTTCCCATACGGCCATCCTCACTGTTATTCTCCTCAAGGCTGTGGCGAGTAAACAGTCTGAAGCAGGGAGGCTCAAAACAAAAGGAAAAAAAAATCCTGCTTGTCTATAGGAAGCACTATAATAACCTGTATTTATTTCATCTCCTTCTACAAAGGGCTTAAAAGTTGGCTACAGTCATGTCAGGAACACATCGCTTTTTGACTGTGCCAGGCATGTACAATATAAAATTGGACAGAATGTGATGCAATGGCCACACTCCACTAACACCAGAGCTGGAATGCCTTGGGGGCTGATGGGAGGAGGAGAAGAAGACAATGAAGAAGAAGACGAAGATGATGAAGATGACGGAAGAAGAAGAGGAAGATGAAGACAATGATGGTGAAGATGACGAAGAAGTAGTTGCGGCACTGGTTCATCTGTCTCAGTATGCCTTTCAAGCTCAGCAAGGTTTGGACCAGGTGAGAAGGTTAAATGCAGCGTCTGTGTGCGCCAGCTTATTCATCTGTCCATCTCTCTCTCTCTCTCAGTCAAGTGACCAAAAAATTAGTGTGCATGATGTCTGTGTGCATACCTTCCAAATATCACTTTTAATTTGCGGTCTGGGATTGAACAATGTCTCCAGTCAGACTTTCCAGACGCACTTTCAACATTGCTCTCCCTCCTCCATTGGACTCGTAACTCAGAGCATGTTTTGACAGCTTTCATTAGAGCACAAAGGCATTTTATCCCCTTTAGCAGACACTTATAAAACAAGACACAACAATATACTAAATACCACTGGTGAAACACAATGACCTTTGGATCAATCCTCCAGCCATTACAGCTGAAGCAAATAGACTTCGCCTAGGCCCTCCATGTTACAATAACAAGGCTGCCATCTTTTCCCCTTCAACTTGACGAGGGCCAGTGTTTTCTTATCAAATAAACAAGAGTGGAGTGCTGTCTGAACTGACACAGTCAAGTCCAGCTCTGTGTCTGACCACTTCCTCTAGCTCAGTGGACTTGGAAGTAGACACCAATAGTACTGTGTGGTAAAACCAACAAAACAAAACAAAAAAAAACAGTGTGGTTTTGACGTGAACTGCCATTGCATAAACAGCGAACTTCTAAAGAAAAAAAGAGAGAAAATCTCCCATCCAGCCACCCCCACCCCCAGGTCACCAGGTTGAAGCAGAGCCCTGTGAAATAAAGCTTGTCTGAGGGAATTTCTTTTTGGAGAAAGAAGAATCAGAGAGAGTGGGGAGAGGGTATATTCAGTGAGCCAAAAGATCAGACAAAGCTGGGATGGCAAACAGAGTAAGGATTTGGAACAAAGACTACTTTGCCTTTGGACACGGCTCCAGTTCAAATCACCCAAAGAGATAGACAGGCAGAAAAAAATAAAAAAGGGGGAGGAAGGGAGAGAGAGAGAGAGTGTCATAGTGAGAGGGAGAGAGAGATTATGACTACAGCATAAACTTGGTAATGATTTGGCTACCAAATAGGCAGTGCGGCAGAGGGGATTCGGCCTAGCTGTAACCAAAGTAGAGATTCTATTTGGACAAAACGGAGATAAAGAGCATTGCACATGCTATAAACTACGGACTGCATTCCCTTACCTGACAAAAGGATTTATCCATAGCAGTGGTTATCTATAGGCAAAGCACACACACGCACACATACATGTACGTGCACACACACAGACCGACACACACACACCACCCGACACACACACACAAACACACCTCTACTTCCCTACCTGCTGAATTAAACATCAAACACACACACAGACCTCACACATACACATGCCCTGGTGACACAGCAGGGTGTCCCTTGTGTGTTCTGTGTGAGCAGTAAAGAATTCTATGGATGTCCATCCATTCCTCTGATGTTGACCACTGTGAAATCACGGGTTAGCATCGTGCCAGTAAAGTGGTCTCACACACACACACACACACACACACACACACACACACACACACTTCTGCACATACTAAAAGTGTGTAGTGATGAGCAGGAGAGCTTGGGAAAAGAGCAACAGAGCAGAGCAACAGAGCAGAGCAACAGAGCAGAGCAACAGCACAGTGAGAGGCAGTGGCAGGGTAATGCATGAGAATGCTACTACCTAGAGCACTGAACCCACAGTAGTACAGCTGTGGCTACTGCCCAGCTCAATGAGCAAAAAATAAAGCACGCTTAGCCGAATGACTGATACACTCACTCTCTAATGCAACAACTGCCTGGAACAGCAAATACCAAAGACATAGAGGGAGAGGAAAAAAGAGTGAGAGAGAGAGAGAGGATTATGTTACTAACAGATATTGACATGCCACAAAATCATGCGAGTGGGCCCTCTGTTTTACAGGGTCAGGAAACCTGAATCCTGAACCAAAACATGTCCATACAGACGTTTCCACTCCACTCTAGTGTCGTCCATCTAACACACACACACACACGCACACACACGCACACACACACACACACACACACACACGCACACACACAGATCCTTTCTCCAACTCTCTCCCCCAGTCTTCTCTGTGATTGACAGCCCTGCTCTATTAGGAGTGGTGCAGGCACTTAAACCTATAAGAGCACTCTCAAGAATTTAGCAGAGAGCGCCCCACGCTCTGGCTGGCCACAAGACAAGACAAGCACGTGACTGTGTGCCCTCTTTGACACAGAGGCTCCATGGAGGCAGGCTTTAGTGAAGAGAACAGCACGGCCGAAAAGCACTAACCTGACTGGACACTGGTATAGGGGCTTGCTCCAATGCGCTTTATTTATTGCTGTTATTTATTTATGCTTTTATTTTTTGCCCTGAATACACACACACACACACACACACACACACACACACTCTTCTGTTGGTTTGAATGATGAGCTTTAAGAGCTCATGGTAATAGCCTGTCTCCCTCAGCCCACCTACCATAAATCTTTCCTGAGAAAAATGAGAAAGCAATCAGGTGCAGGAAAGAGGCAGAGGCACTAATTCTCCTCCTCTACCTCTCTCCCATGTGTGTGTGTTTGTGCACGAGTGTGTGTGTGTGGTGGAGCGCATAAGTGTAAAGCAAATCTAAATGTACACAGGAAAGGAGGAAACAGTGGGAGGATTAGGTGCATATCCATGTGCGTGCTTGTGTTTGTGTTTGTGTGTGTGTGTGTGTGTGTGTGTGTGTGTGTGTGTGTGTGTGTGTGCGCGTGCGTGCGTGCGCAGTGTATGCTCTTAAACTGTGTTGAGATCACGATAAGACGCGGCAGATAAAGAGATGATATCCACTCGCGCTCTTAATGCAATTAGGGAAGCGGCACACAGTAAAACCCCATCGCTCCCTCACACTCCTCAGGGTCATTAAGGCTGTCAAGCAGGCCTCTGCCTCCCATTTACACTGGCACGCCTTCGCCTCTGGACCCTGACCCAGCGAAGGAGAATCTCCTCTCCGCTCTTCTCCCAGCCAAAGAGGTTCTCTCTGACAGGCCCTGACCCAAGCCCAGACCAGCTGCGTGGTGGTGGTGGTGGTGGTGGTGGCCTAATCAATACTGAACACAGCCCAATGCATTTCACTGGCCTTGGCTTTCCCTTCCTATCCACTTAAGAAGAGTGTCTTGGAGACAGAGGGAGAGAAGGAGAGAGGGAGAGGGGGAGAGAAAGGGGGGGAAGAGAGAGAGTGAGAGAGGGAGGGAGAGAGAGGGAGAGGTGAAGGAGACAGACTAAGAGACACAGTGAAAGACTGTGTGTGTGTGTTCCGGCCCTGTGACCGCTACTACATTAAGTGCTTGCCGTGATTGGTGCCGGGCCCACTCTAGAGCACAATGCTGAGACTGTATGTACAGTGTGTATATGCACCAGCAGTGCCCACAGTGTTCATTTAAAAGTCCATAAATCACCCTGGCCTAGTGGTCCCACCATACTAAGCCACACCACACCGCATCACACTGCACCACACCACACCACCGACTGACTGTGCAAGGAGCCAGGGGTATTAGAGGGGAGGCAGACGCTACAGGAAATGATAACTGCACTGGAGACTGTAATAGAAGAGGCAGAGACTAGATAGAGATGAGAGAGAGATGAATGAGAGACTAGAGTGAGTGAGTGAATGAGAGAGAGAGACAGAGAGAGAGAAGTTGGGGGGGGACGAGTGGAGAGAAGGGCCTGCCATCATCACTTGGGCAGAAATGCAAACAACGGGTCGGGGTGACATGGCCCCCGCGGCCCTTTGGGCCGTGAAGGATGGGACCAGAGCACGAGACACTGGCTCTCAGTGGAGCGGTTTGTCTGCCAGCCACCCAGCTGTCTTCACAGGGCAGACAAAACAACAGCCTGCAAATATAAACACTAGAGAGAGAGGCAGCACACAAGAGGAACTGAGAGAGTGAGAGAAAGAAAGACAGAGAGACAGAGAGAGAGAGAGCGAGCAAGCAAAAGAGTGCTCAATTCCATTTCTGATCTTTACCCCTACTGCCTTTTTTCATATTCTCAAGCTTTATAAACAAGACATGGAAATAACCACGTCACTCCTCACAAATTGTCTCTTTCATAAAGTATACTGATGCTGAAAACATTTTTTCTTTTCCCTCTGTGTGTGTTAAATAAATAGCATATTTGCGTACTATGATATACCATGATACTATGATATATACTAATTGATTCTAACCTGGTCATATACAAGAACACTTCTTGACACTTCACATGTTTTTTGTCTCTACCAACTGTTATATTCCAATGGAGTGGACGTAACTCACAAAGCATTCTGGGATTCTTTTAACCCCATTTGGAGAGTGCATGTGAAAACTGTGTGTGGAAGGGTTGGCAGGGCAAGATGACCATAGCCCTTTGATCCCAAAAAGAACAGGACATCCAACCCTGTGTGAGAGCACAGTCAACAGGGGAGGGGCTGAGGGAACTGGGAGTGTGTGTTAGTAAGTGAACGATATGAGAGAGAGAGAGAGAATGCAGAAGAGAGTGAAACAGAAACACACAGAGAGAAAATCTAGCATCAAGTAAATATTTATTTATTTACTAAATAAAATGTATTTATTTAATTTAATTCAAGTTAATTAAATTTCATTTATTTATTCATTCATTCTCTATACTTAGCGTCTTACAACCCCCCCCCCCCCCAAAGCAACTTGTTTTTCACCAGTCAAAGTTTATTTATTTATTTATTTTTGTTGCTTGTTTTCCATTAATCTATTTATTGCTTGTTATTGCTTTCATAACACAACTGCTTAAGCCATGTCAGTGAAGGTTTTTCAATTTTAATTTGATACAAAAAAGAAAGGCAGATTGAGAAGAGTGAGCAGGAGGGAGAGAGAGAAAATGACAGACAGAGTAAAAGAGGGAGAGAGAGTGACCCAAAAGAAGCAGCAATTTTCCATGAAATCCCACTGATTCTTAACCACTTAAAATGAATATGCGCCCCAGCGGCACAAATTACCCCTTTAAATGGCCGAGTCAGCGCTTTTCAGCCTGACGATTTTACCTGCCCAGCTCCGTCGCTGACTGCAAAGGCATTAAATCACACACACACACACACACACACACACACACACACACACACACACACACACACAGCAGAAGGCTGTGTACACACACATATATATATATATATATATATATATATATCCCACTCAATGCATTACAGCTGCATATACGAAATTCCATCTCATCTCAGTTGCATAGCAGTGGTAATCCCCACAGCACCAGCACACTTCACACACACACGCGCGCGCGCACACACACACACACACACACAGAAGAGCTCCAAGAGCCGCATCCCAAGTATGGGATTTTGCCCTCCCCCCTCTCTCTGCCCTCCCCGCAAGTCTACAGAACCTCACTTGACCTTGACTTGAGCGCAAAAAGCTTTCAAAACTGATCAGTTTTGTTTTGTTGCTGTGCGCCTGCCTACCACAAGCAGCTGGAAAAACAATAGACCTTCAATAACGCCCCGTGAATTATTGATTGGTTAGAGATTGTATGAAGCCCCAAGAAAACCGTGCCATTCTCCTGGTCAGCAGTCATTCGTCATGCATTACGGGGTTCTCTCTTTTTTTTTTTTTTTTTCAACTTTCTTTTTCTGACAAGAAGCGCCTCACTAGCTTTTCCATTATTGATTTGACTTCTTTTCTCTCCTTCTCTCACTCTCCCTCTCTCTTTCTCGCTATGCTGCTTTGCCTGGGGATCATCCCCCTCTCTTCTTTGCGAGAGAGCGAGGGATGAAAGTAGTCTTTATGCCACCATCGTAGTGGTGGCAGTGGAGGGAAAGAGGCGTGACGGGGCCCCATGACATTGGTGGCCATGTTGGCATGTTTACACTCTGGAAGAAGAGGAGGAGGAGGAGGAGGATGGGGGGCACGGTATTGGTAGTCTGGGCATGTGCCATTCCACCTAGAGCATGAGGTTCCCACGCCTCATCCCTCTCTCCCTCCCTCTTTCTATTCCCCTACTGCACTGTTCTACCCATCCCCACCCTCCATCTCCACAAGACATTATTAGAGGGGAAATGTGCTTTAACATTCTGTGCAAAACAAGTCTCTCTCTCTCTCTCTTAAACACACATACACACAGCAAGACAGCTCAACAATCTCAGCTATTAGTGGCAAAAAAATTCTCTTACCTGAGTAGGGAGAAGGATGACACATGGCACCAGAGAACATGAGGAGGGGGATGAGGAGAGGAGGGGATGGAGGGGAGAGAGAGCAAGAGGCAGGGGGAGGGAGAGAAAAAAAGGAGAGACATAGGTTAGTGCAGTTTTGGGTTAATTGCATATCACCCTTCTCAGAAAGGACACTTTAGTAAGCTAAAGGAGAGCTTATTTCTGGAGGGGGCTTGTTCAGCGCTAGCTAAGCCTAAGCCCAAGCTCTTGCCACTCTCCCATTACAGCAGACCCCAGGCTGGCCCTGTCTTGTGTTACACATCTGCAGCCTGGCCTTTTGTCTATGGCGGGGAAGCAAGCAGACACTCTCCTAAGGGATTCTGGGAAATGTCCTAATTAGGGGAGTTGCAGCAGCAGGTAGGCTGCTGTCATAGCAGCCAGGGACGACAGAGGTGAGGGCCCTCAGTGCTAATGCGCTCACACAATCCACACCCTCCACACACACACATAACATCCCTGGGGGCTAAGAGCCAAACCCGCCCAAACACACACACACACACTCCAAAAGAGGTCAAACTGCGGGTCCCAAAACAGAAGGAGTCACTGGTAATACTCATGTGAATCTATATATAGCCGAGAGCACTAAGGGGGACATGTCTGGGCAATACTTACTGAACTAAAACCAATTTACAAAACCACACACACAGACACCCATGCACGCACACATAGACACCCACCCACACACAGAGAGAGAGAAGGACTAACATTCCATGAAGGTTCTCTCTATGATTATCTAAAACCTTCTGCAAACATTTGCTGTCTTTGATCCAGTAAATAGCCTAGTGTGTAATGTGTGCATTACAGAGAAGAGAAGAGATGACGAGAGAGAAGAGAAGAGAAGAGATGACGAGAGAGAAGAGAAGAGAAGAGAAGAGAAGAGAAGAGAAGAGAAGAGAAGAGAAGAGAAGAGAAGAGAAGAGAAGAGAAGAGAAGAGAAGAGAAGAGAAGAGAAGAGAAGAGAAGAGAAGAGAAGAGAAGAGAAGAGAAGACCTTTCCCCACTGGGGCTTTTCATTTCAGATCTCTTTTTGACTGTCTTCATCTACCCCAATTAGTCCCAGCATCCCTCTTCCACTGCCTGAGTGAATCAACATCCCAAAGCAGTCACTTTCACAGGCACAGTATGAGAGACAGCAGGACCAATAGCATACATAAACATTAACAGAGATAGGAACAAGATGAGAGAGAGAGAGAATTTTTATTGTACTGTGTTTGTACTGGAAAAATGAAGAAAGAGAGAGAGAAAGGGGAGGCTGACGAAACATAGAGGAAAGGAGGGAGAGGAAGAGGGAGGGGGGGAGAGGGAGAGAGAGAGAGTATGAATGTGTAGTGTATGTGCCAGAGACTGAGTGACTGTGAGGAGAGGCAGCAGGCTGAGCCGTGCTGGCAGAGAGGGCAGGATTAGACCCAAACTGCCGGGTGGAACGGAACTGGATCCATCAGTCTGTCCATCTCAGACAACAGCAAACCAAGAAGGAGGGAGAGATCGTAGAGGAGAGAGAGAGAGAGAGAGAGAGAGAGAAATAGGGAGAGGGGAAGGGGCAGCAAGGGTGAGGGATAGAGCAACAAAGAAAGGAAGGGACAGATGGAGAGGATGAAAAAGAGAGCGCATGAGAGAAATGAGAGAATGAGAGAATGAGAGAGAGAGAGAGAGAGAGGAGGAGAAACTGTGGGCAGGCAGGGCCCGCTGGCTCAGTGGCAGACAGGAAAAACACTCTCGGCAGTGGCGGCAGTGGTGGTGGTGGTGGTGGGAACCATGGTGGCAGAGCCAGCATCAGCAACAGCAGAAGCGGACCGAATGTTTCCAGCATGAGCGCATGGCTCGCGGAGGTTCACTGGTTCGGCGGTTTCCCCTTGTAAAAACCACAGAGCTGCAGAGGGGCTGCTGCCGGCGCTCGTGTGCTAACTTACTAGCTAGCACGTGCACCCACACCCACAGACATGAAACCAGACATGCGCACACACAAGACAAGATAGAATATCAACACACGGACCCTTGAAGGCATAGGCGCGTGCATGCACACACAATCAAGTATTTGGCTTATCACATGATCCCCATTTAATAGGCTTCAGGTGCCAGAGCAGGTAGACGACACACACACACACACACACACACACACACACTTTCTGAATGGTGCAGCTATGTATTTATTGGAGCGAAATGGGAGCAGTGCTGTCGGCACAGATTCCTAAGCCTTGGCCCTAGGCTGGAACAGCAAACACAGGAGACATCATGGAGACATACGATTTGACAGCCTCCGGGTCAAGAGTGTGTGTGTGTATTCTGGGTTGGGTGGAGGGGAAATTTTTTGCATTTTCAAGTGAATGCAAGTACTGAAATACAACCTGCTAAAACACAATACCTGATATTCTTACCAATGTCTCACCCTCCCAAATGTATGTACACACACACACACACACACACACACACACTGTTTGGCCATCACTGCCCAGGCCTGAGAACACCCCCCACCCCTCCCCCTCCATCCGTGTCTAAACTCCAATGCAGTTCACATTTCTCCTCTTTCCTCATGGAGAAGGAAAAAAAGAGCAGAAAAGGAAAGAATCATCTAGAGAGCGGAGATGACTTCAGCTCCGAAAGCAACGGAATGGAAAATTGTACGAAAGACTGAGGGAAAGAGGGAGGGAGAGATGAGAGAGGAAGGAAGAGGGAGAGAATGAATAACCCATAGACACACACACACAGATTCACATGCACACCATCAAGACACCCTCATCACACATGCATGCATGCATGCTCCCAGACAGAGACACACACACATATTCACACCATTTACTTCATTATATTTTATTTTTAATGAACTGTACACATTTCATTGTACTATTTATTAACTGCTTTGGCAATACAAGTGAACCTGAATCGGGGGGTAATGGAGTAATGGAGTCGGTATTGCAAAGTACACACACACACACACACACACACACACACACACACACACACAGGGATGTGGCGTCATGAGCGACAAAATAAACATTGATTGTGTCTGATTAGCACCACACCACTTCCTCATCCAATCCAGACACCATCAGTAAACAGCAGACAAGTGAAGCCCCTCAGAAATACTGTCTCACACACACACACACACACACACACACTCAGGGGCAAACAGCCTCTGCACGCTAAAGATTATCAGTTAAGGAAGTCATTTTTTGGCCATGTAAACACAACCAAGGTTTGTTTTGCTTCTCCTTATCACGCTGAGCAACGAGCCCTCTGTGTAGGCCTGCTAGGAGAACTGTGCCTAAACACAGGAGTGTGTGAGAATGGCTGCTTATTTGTGCAGGTTAAAGAGTGTGTACTAAAAGGGTTTGGGGCGGGGGGAATTTCTGTGTGTGTGTGTGTGTGTGTGTTGTCTGTTTGGACTGTTGTTGGCAGCTGAGTGAGCAAAGGCGGGGGGGGGGGGGGGTTTTAGAGAGAGAAAAAGAAAGAGAAAGAAAGAAAGTGTATGTATGTGTGTGTGTGTGTGTGTGCGCTTCACATGCAAGTTAGAAATCAACATTCAGGCAGGAGAGGGCCTGGTGACAGCCAAACCGGGGAGATCCCATTGACAAGGCCAGTGGAAATCACTGCAGGCTATAAACATTCCCTCCCTCCCCATCTCGCTCTCTTCCTCCACTTCTCCCTTCTATTCTCCCTCCCTCCACTTCTCTTTCATTTTCTTTATTTCCTTCTTCTGTTTTTCACAGGAAGGACACACCAGGCCAGCACTCCTCTGCCTTTCCAAGTTCCCACTTGCGTGCAAACAGACTCAGTAGATGGAGTAGCTCTGATTGAGATGGAGTTGTACTGACTCCGTAGATGGAGTAGTTCTGTTTGAGATGGAGTCGTACTGACTCCGTAGATGGAGTAGTTCTGTTTGAGATGGAGTCGTACTGACTCAGTAGATGGAGTCGTACTGACTCAGTAGATGGAGTAGCTCTGAGATGGAGTAGTACTGACTCAGTACATGGAGTAGTTCTGATTGAGATGGAGTCATACTGACTCAGTAGATGGAGTAGTTCTGTTTGAGATGGAGTCGTACTGACTCAGTAGATGGAGTAGTTCTGTTTGAGATGGAGTCGTACTGACTCAGTAGATGGAGTCGTACTGACTCAGTAGATGGAGTCGTACTGACTCAGTAGATGGAGTAGCTCTGAGATGGAGTAGTACTGACTCAGTACATGGAGTAGTTCTGATTGAGATGGAGTCATACTGACTCAGTAGATGGAGTAGTTCTGTTTGAGATGGAGTCGCACTGACTCAGTAGATGGAGTAGTTCTGTTTGAGATGGAGTCGCACTGACTCCGTAGATGGAGTAGTTCTGTTTGAGATGGAGTCGTACTGACTCAGTAGATGGAGTCGCACTGACTCAGTAGATGGAGTAGCTCTGAGATGGAGTAGTACTGACTCAGTACATGGAGTAGTTCTGATTGAGATGGAGTCATACTGACTCAGTAGATGGAGTAGTTCTGTTTGAGATGGAGTCGTACTGACTCAGTAGATGGAGTAGTTCTGTTTGAGATGGAGTCGTACTGACTCCGTAGATGGAGTAGTTCTGTTTGAGATGGAGTCGTACTGACTCAGTAGATGGAGTCGTACTGACTCAGTAGATGGAGTAGCTCTGAGATGGAGTAGTACTGACTCAGTACATGGAGTAGTTCTGATTGAGATGGAGTCATACTGACTCAGTAGATGGAGTAGTTCTGTTTGAGATGGAGTCGTACTGACTCAGTAGATGGAGTAGTTCTGTTTGAGATGGAGTCGTACTGACTCCGTAGATGGAGTAGTTCTGTTTGAGATGGAGTCGTACTGACTCAGTAGATGGAGTCGTACTGACTCAGTAGATGGAGTAGCTCTGAGATGGAGTAGTACTGACTCAGTACATGGAGTAGTTCTGATTGAGATGGAGTCATACTGACTCAGTAGATGGAGTAGTTCTGTTTGAGATGGAGTCATACTGACTCAGTAGATGGAGTAGTTCTGTTTGAGATGGAGTCGTACTGACTCAGTAGATGGAGTAGTTCTGTTTGAGATGGAGTCGTACTGACTCAGTAGATGGAGTAGCTCTTGTTCAGCCATGGCTCTCTCACCCACATTTTACATCCCTTTTTTCAATGCTTTTTCACTCGCAAAAACACATTGTACGTTCCTGTGAGCCTTGCTTAGCACGTCAGGAGTTTGATTTGCCAAGGATATATCACTTATCGCTGCCCTCTCACTGTCCGCAAACTGTCGTCTTTGGCAGTGTGGGAGAGGTATTGGGAGGTGGTGGTGTGTGGGGGAACGGATTACAGCGGCTGTGGTTTTCCTTCCTCCGTCTCTGAAGATGAATCTAAGCAGCCCAGACAGGAAGTCACACTTTGTACTTCCTGCCAGCTCAGCCAATAGGAAATTGCCTGGGGCCATGGTGAGCCAGATTGGCTGGATAAGACAGGGGCTGGGGTGACATCAGAAACACATGGAGCTACTTCACTACACTGAGCAAATGCCACAGCAACATGGCCCAGACACAGACAAACAGACAGACAGACAGACTGACTCACATACACAAAGTCACCACAACTCCCTACTCGGAACTGATGCACCAATACGATAAAACAACATCAAAGTCTGTTAACGGATGAATAATGAAACATAAAAGTCCCCTTAAATGAATAGATGAGCTTCTAAAACACCAGGTTCCTCTGCCAAGAACATCTCTGGGGTCTCTCTCACAGCATGAGTTAACACACCCCACACACACAAACACCACAAACTTTCTATCTACAGGGGTGGGGTTATACTGACCTAAATACACGCTCTCAATTCTACAAATGCAACCCTGATTAAGTGGTATGACTTGCTTGTGAGACATTGTTAGGTCTTCACAAACACAAGTGAAACCGCATGGTTGTGCACCAAAGTGACTGAGCTGGCAAAAAATGGCAGTAGTTTTTGAGAAGCATTTGAGCAGTTTGTGCTGGAGTTGAGCAGAAGGGGAGAGGGAGGCATCTGCATTTATGCAAGGACAGCAATCGTGTGTGTGTGTGTGTGTGTCTGTGTTTCAAAAATGTGTCAGCATGTGGTTGAGTGTATTTCACGGAATGTGTGTATGACTCTCTCTCTCTCTGTATGTACTGTATGTGTGTGTGTGTATATATGTGTGAGTGACACTCAATTCTGCTAATGAAGCATGGCTCCCCGTCTCCCCTCCCCTTCCTAACCATACCAACTCAGCTGATTAATGTAGGTTTCCTCCTCCACTCAGTCCTCTCTCTCTCTCTCTTTCAGCTCCACTCCCATCCGCACCTCTACAGTTCACGGTCACAGACAGTAAAAAACATTTACAGAGCATTTACCTTAAGCGATTCTTAAAAGTTTTGATGGCCTGTGTGAGCTTCATCTGTGTGTGTGTGTGTGTGCACGCGAGCGAGAGAGAGAGAGAGAGAGTGGGGATATGAGAACAATGTGGTTTATAGCCTCCAAAAGATGTTTTGACACAAACAGCTCTTGCTCATCATTGTAAGACAGGGGAAAACAAAGGGCTCTGCAAAAAAAATAAAATAAAATAAAAATCGTTTCATTGCCCAGACATCACTTGTGTTTGCTTGTGTATAGGAGTGAGTGTGTGTGTGTTTATAAGCAGGGTGTTGTAAATTGGGCACACACAAACACCATTTCCCTGGCATCCGTTGGAATTGCCTGGCTACACCTGAACCATCCATCTTCATTTCAGAAAGCACAATATTGAACATGTGGGAGGTGAGACTTGATGTGTGTATAACAAATCAATTAGAGAATGTTGTGTTTGCGCTCACTGCACACACAACAGCTACATGTCTGACCTTTCCCCCCCCCACCTCTCCCAGGAAAGAGAAAGGGAGGAAGGGAGGAAGAAAGGAACAGATGAAACACCAGCACTCCCTCTTGCTCTCTATCTCCATTTTGCCTCCCCTCATCAGCACGGAAAAAAGTCATTCTACACGCTCCAGTGCTGAGACTGCAGGACACACTTCATTTCCTTTCCCCTTTACCAACCGCCATGGCATACACACACAAAACTAATCTCACAACACTCTTCTATACACACACACAGCAAATCCGCTTCCCCCACCTCAGCTCTTCTATAGACAAACAGCACAAACCTCCCTTCACATTAGCACAGAGATACATCCTACTGCTCACACGTATGCACCTTTCGTGAAGCACTCCTCTTAACTCTCTGTACAGCTGGTCGACTCAGTCTAGATCAGGGGTTCTCAAACTTTATTGGGCCAGGGACCCAGGGATAATCTCAACAAAAATGTAACCATATAAGTTTACAGCTATTTCTTCCTTCATATGCTTTTGAACTTTTACTTTTAAAAAAATGCTAATACCCCAAGTATAGGAGTAGTTTTAAAGTTTTTTTTTGATCAAGTCTAGTTTTCAAAATACTGTTTGTTTCCCACAACTAATAATATTAATTTTTCTTGCAGTTAACAAATGCCTAAAGAAAGTGTTTTAACAGATTGATCAGACAGACACAGACATGTGGTGGCAATGGCTTAATGTCCTAGGCTTGACCTTTGACCGTCAGTATTCAGGCTTCTTGCTGCAGCTAAAAGATTGATCAGGTATACTGCATCACGTAGGTTAACTTGTCATTAATGTTGCTGTTATTAATGGCAATGAGAATAATATATACAATGCAATTTGGCTCTATACTGATTTTTCTATCCATAGGACATTTTGCATCAAACTTTTTCACGGACCCCTAGGGGTCCCGGGACCCCAGTTTGAGAACCAATGGTCTAGATTAATGCTGTTGTTTTTTTTTTCTATTATTTGCACGCACGCAAGCACAATGGCCTTTCTCCACCACACTCACAACAATTGCCTGAGCATTCCAGAGTAAACAAACTGAATGAAAATTAAACTAAAACATGTCTTAATTCAGTTTATATAAACATTCTCTCCTGCACACCCTGATCTCTGCCCTTTTGTTCTGACCATCTTTAACAAGTTTCTCTTGTGAGAGAGAGAGAGAGAGAGAGAGAGAGAGAGAGAGAGAGAGAGAGAGAGAGAGAGAGAGAGAGAGAGAGAGAGAGAGTGTGTGTGTGTTGGGTGCGCACAAATCTTGAAGCTGGCAGGAGTTAGCAGATCCTCCCAACTTCCTAAGCAGCGATGTTTGCAGAAGGAGTGGATGATCCCTATTCCCTCCTCTCTGGCCAAAAGCCTTATGAATCATTTACTCTCTCACACACACACACATACACACAGACAGACAGACTCACACACACTCACTCAGACAGACAGACAGACAGACAGACAGACACACACACACACACACACACACACAGGTCAAGAGAGTCCAGTTGGGCCTATCTTCACCTGGCTCAACCTGCATTGTTTACACAATGTGGAATGACCTGTGGAACAACTGAGTCACTTTTTTCTGAGAAAGGGCCTTGCACCAGTCTTTCTTTCTCTCTCTCTCTCTCTATCTGATTAGGCTCATGTATCATGACTTTTAATAAATATGAAGTTTTGATGTTGTGATTGGAATGTGTAGCGTAGACCTCTGGCATGAACAAAAGGCTGGGGACCTCCGATGACTTGTGTTAGTCTTTTATGATGTTAGTAGACAACACTTTTATAATTACATTCTATACAGCCTACATCCATCTTTGCTCAGCCCACATCTCCAATTTACATATCTTTAGACAGTTTAAATGGAGTTGTGCACGCAGCCTCCAGGACTTGTATTACAGGCGATGCATCAGGATGTCCAAAAGAATCAGTAAGGACCCCGGCCATCCTAGTCATGGACTGTTTCAGCTGCTACTATCTGGCAAGCGATACTGCAGTCTTAAGGTTAGAATCACCAGACTCCAGAACGGCTTTTCCATCAAGCTATCAGGCTTATGAACACAGAAATAACCATGACAGCCTAAACCAGTAAAACAGTTTTTTCTACTCTTTTTCTCTCACATGCATGGACACATAAACACACACACACACACACACACACACACACAGTATTAATTTATTTATTTAAGGGCAAAACACACAAGAATTTCACCCTCTTATATACTAGAATAATGAGATGTAATAAAGACCATCTTGAATCTCTTTGTTCATACTTGACTCTTGGCCTTACAAGGTCAGAGTTCTTCATCTCATGTGCTTTGCTTCTGAATGGGCTAATTATTGTGTGTGTGTGTGTGTGTGTTTAGGGTCAATGCGACACTCCTCCACTAGATCACTATGCCTGTGACCAGCAGCCATGCTGTCACCAAGTTAAAAAAGCAACAAGGGGCTGTTGTGATGCTGATCCTCCAAGCTCTTATTTAGACTACAGAGAAGTGCCGGAATGTCTAACGTCAGTGAGACAGACACAGACACAGACATGTGGTGGCAATGGCTTAATGTCCTATGCTTGGCCTTTGACCTTCAGTACTCAGGCTTCTTGCTACAGCTAAACTGGGTTGGTGCCACCTGCTAGCCATCTTTGATCTTGTAACTGGCCAACAAAAAACACACACACACACACATATATGCGTGCACGCACACGCACACGCACACACACACACACACAATCCCAGTCAGAGCAAAGCTAGACAGCAAGCAGTCACACAAGCTAATCTTACATCTCCCGTCAAATAGAGTGTATAGCCATGTGCTATGTTCAAGGTCCCTTGCAACTTCACACAGCCCAACCCACCCAGACACGCACGCACGCACACACACTTGCGCGCACACACACACACAAAAAGACTCCAGTGAGTTCCAGTCCAACTGCATTTTAACACATTAACATCACCAAAGCTTTGCACACACTCTGCCTCTCTGACACACAGACACACACACTAGTAATTTTGAGCTGATTATTTACAGACACATGCGAGCCCACTCCCCAGTCTGCCATGCGGACTCCTAGTGCCTGTCAACACCTCAAAGTTTTCCTAACGCTCACATCTATAAGAAGCTTCAATGTGATAAGACCTAACAAGCAGCTCAAGTATAGTCGTGTGTTTGTGTGCGAGTGTGTATGTCTATGTATATGTGCATGCATGTGTGTGTCGTGCAATCCCTACCTCATTTGAAACGGTACCTCGCCCCCACAAGCAAGCCGAGAGGAGGCCAGTGTATGGGAGGGCTTTTAAAAATAAACTCCCGGCCGTAAATCACACACACTAATCAGTTGGAGCTCCATGCAAAGCGATGGAAAGAGAGAGAGAAGAGAGAGAGAGAGAGAGAGAGAGAGAGAGAGAGAGGGGAAAAGAAGGCTGAGAGAGAGAGGCAGAAAATTGGGAGCATAACCGACTAAATCGCCCTGAAAAAAGGGCTTCCTATTCACAAGCCTCCAGGCATCCAAATATATACAGAACTCACACACAGGCAAGAGAGGTGGAGAGAGGGGGAGAAGAGGAACAGAAAGAGAAAGAGGAAAAACACACTATTCAGAGCATAAACTTGACAGGAAAGGTAATTAATCTTAAATTAATTATGCGTCTTAAATTAATCATTTACGATTCATTGAGGCCACAGACAAGGTGCAGACTCAAACCTCAACATACAACTATTGTGTTGTAGTGTTATAAAAGGATCTTGAAAAATGAGAAATGTGCCTCTGAAGCATGGGACTAGGACTCCAACCCCTCAAACTCAGTCATATTTTGGATTGGAAACTCAAGTCATCAACACTACACTACTGGTCTAGGCCTGTGAAAAGGATAAAGTCCCTTTAGGATAATGTGACACAATCACTTATTAACTATTAACTATTGGAGGTTATTAACAAGGGTTGAGAACACAGTTTGTAACAACTAAAGCAATCTATACACTCAGCTTTGAAAAAGTCAGTGGAAGTTAAAGTGCCCCCAACACTCAGCTCTGACTGTCCTAATGTTGAACACATTAGCCCAATTGAGAACACTCACACACCTCACTGCCTGCTGTTCAATTGGAGCTAAAGTCAAGGGAGGACACATTACATTACCCACAGGGCTTTTGTGTAAAATATACTAACACACACACACACACACACACACACACACACACTATTGTACTACTGTGTGGTGTCAAAAGTGTTTCTCTGGCACCTTCCTCTCTCCCTAACGAGGTGATAAGCACCGCACAACGTGTTGGCAAGGACGGCAGCAAGGGCATGAAATCGGAGTAGTCCATCAAGCTCTCTCTCATGCCGACTTTCATTCTCTTTCCTTCTTTCTTTACTTCTCCTTTAATCAGTTCATTTTTTATTAAACCAAAGCAGAGGTGAAGACGCTCACGATCCCCAGAGCCGTAATCATGCAGACAGATAAAAATAGAGGGACATTTTAGCATGAAAAGAGGTGGCTGTTGGCAGACAGAGGGAAAAAAAGATGGGGGAGAGGGGAGGAGGGATAGAGGGAGGGATGAGGGGATGGTCAGACAAGGCAAGAGAAAGAGAGGCAGGCGAAGACAAAGGGGGAGGACAAAAGCCTCAAGGTGTGAGGGCTGTCCAGCATCAAAAGAGGAACCCTGATGTGACAACACACAAACCAGACCACCCCAGGCAAATGGGCCGAAGCACAGATTGCTGAGGGGTGTGTGTTTGTGTGTGTGTGTGTGTGTGGAGTGGTGGGGCATAAAAGAAACAGGGGAGGACAGAAAAGGAGAGAGAGGGAGAGAGAGAAAAGGATCAAACACAAATCTTGAGATCAAAAGCAAATATTTTCAGGTCAGTGACATTGCCAAGATGCCATCACAAACACACACACCCGTATATAAACAAGCAATTCTCTAGTCTGGCCATTCTCTTGCAACCCTAACACAGGTGTATGAGAATGCAACTATGCCTGTGAGTGAGTGTGAGTGTGTGTGTGTGTGTGTGTGTGTGACTGAGTGTTGGTGCGTGTGTTATAAAAGGAGGCAGAGTGTGACCCTCTGCCAGGGCAGCCTGCCACACGTCTCACACTGCCTGCCTGGGACATTTCCTCTGAAGCTGCCTCTGTTCCTCACTGTGGGAGTGTAGTTTGCACACGCAAGCAAACACACACACACACAGCAACTCACCACTGTGCAACTTCACTCCCCACCACAGTGAGTAACTGTCTGGCTGGCTGGCTGATGAGCTACAGCAGAGGCTGCTCGCTCGCTCGCTCCCTGGTCTCCCTGTTCTGTCCCCTGGGACTGTGGGCCTGCTTGGCCAATGCTTCCACCATGACTACACCCACTAGCGACACCACCACCACCAGCAGCAGCACTATCAGAACAACTGCACATTACCAACAGCTCTCCCATGGGAGCTGTGGGACTACTGTCTGCAATAACTTCAGCCACAGACAGTGGCTGCTTCTGAAATAGCATACAGTTGTACTACTCACTGCGTAAGTCTGGGAGGTACAGCTGTACCAAAGATCACTGAATACTGACCAAGACAGAGCAACATAATACGTTACAATTTACATTTACATGTAGGCATTTAGCAGACGCTTTTATCCAAAGCGACTTACAAAAGAGGATAACATTCAAGCTACAACACAATGAAAGAACGAACAAGGAGTGCATATTGCTAAGATAGAAACTGCACCATTTTAAGTTGGGAGCAAATGTGAATAGTTCCGGCCATTTGTGCCTCTCGCTCCACTTTTACCCTCTCTGGTTATACTATTCACTGTATAAGCCAGGGAGGTACCATTGCCAGACTCTTTTGTATCAAGAGAATCTGTGTTTGTTTGACTTTGACTGTGCTCACGTCACCAAGCTGTTCCCTAAAAACAAGGGCTCAGTTTTGTAAAATAAACACAGCCATGAAATGAGCACACTTTAGCTTGGTACAGGAAAAAAATAAAC
Organism: Tenualosa thibaudeaui; assembly: GCA_027481765.1. Lineage (NCBI taxonomy): Eukaryota > Metazoa > Chordata > Actinopteri > Clupeiformes > Clupeidae > Tenualosa > Tenualosa thibaudeaui. The sequence goes on from JAIFZK010000039.1 coordinate 3,491,321, forward strand.
AAACCCCAAAAAATCTTGCAATAGTACGCTTCAGGCTTCATACAAGTTGAATGTTGACAGTTGTATGGCATTTTGCAAATGGCTGCTGCCATTGAGTGTGATGGACAGTGTTGTAAAAATAAATATCCAGAAAACTTCCAAGGAGATGCAAAAGTGACGAAGAAAATAAATAAATGCACAAATTTGACTTTTTATGACCTAAATATTCTGTGAATGAAAAACTGCAAATGTGGTTGGATGTCTGGCCTGAAAGCCTGAAGCTGCTCGTCTCACCCTAGTGAGAGACTTTGACCACAGCACGACTTCTGCTTTCAGCCAAAGTGATATCAAAGCTCTCAATAAAGAACATCTACTCTCTTTTTAAACCACTTCACAAACTGAGTATCTTCAATATGAGCAAAAAATTGATACCTTCACATGACAGCATCTCTGAGTAAAGCATGGCAGTTCACTCTCCCTCTCAGCAGGTCGCCCTCTTGTCTTTTAGAACATTCCGGGCTTTATTTCTTTTTTTTATCTCACACACAGCAGGGAAGCGTCCTTACGTTATCAGTATGGGTAGCCGCTCCTGTGGGCCATACTGAGTCAAAGAGACTGGGTGATATAGAAAAACCCTCTCTGACATACTGTGTGTGTGTGTGTGTGTGTGTGTGTGTGTGTGTGTGTGTGTGTGTGTGTTTTGAAGCTGCAGAGGCGGTCGTTGGATTGGATTCGACAGGAAGTGAGGATGGCGGGGAATTCCCCTTGCGGATTTTGCTGTGGCTGTGATCAGGAAACAGAGAGGACGCTGAATCAAAAACCACGCATCTGGAAGCCAGCAAAGGTGGCCTGTGCAGGGGGAGTGGGGGAAGAGAGAGAGGGGAAGAGAAATAGAAAGAGAAAGAGAGAGAGAGAGACACACACACCACACACACACACACACACACACACACACACACACACACACACACCTCTATTTTAAACACTGTAGAATGTCACTACAATTTAAAATGGTGGGCACCAAATATCATTTACACCCATGCACACACACACACACACACAAACACCTCCACCATCCTCCTCAGAGCCTGGGCTTCTAATGAGGCTCACTGGGAATAGTGTGCCTCCTCTGTGCTCCTGACGCCAGTCAGCCGACTCCTTGCATGGCCTCTGTCACACTTCCAAACCCCCTCCAGGAGGCCGGGCAGCTGCTGCTGCCACGGCCAGGGGTCAGTGCACACAGTCTGGGCTCCAGCCGCGCTACGGTGGGAGGTTGATGGGCGCCCAGAGCGTCAGACTCCTGTCTCGCTCAAAGTCAACAACCTCCCCTCTGACTGGGGACCCGAACATTGACTAATGGGTTACAGTGGAGTGGGCCGAAAAGCCAAAAAAAAATGTGTGTATGTGCGCATGTGTGCACGTGTGTCTGTGTTTGTGTGTATGTAGCTGTATAGGTGACAAGAGGCCTGCTGGAGGTGTTTGTGGGAGAGGGGGAAGAGTAGCTAATTGAGCTATGTGCGTTAGGTGCATGTGAGTAAAAGAGAAGTGAGAGAAAGAGGGAGAGAAAGAACAGAGAAGTTCACAAATAGGGTGGAGAAGAAAGTGGTGCGATTTAGGTTGAGAGTGGCACATCCACACACCATGAGACGAGACTCAGATGACTGCCAGCCCAGAATACACCAGAAAGCAGGAAGGACTTTTCACCACATATGCCACATGCCACAAACAGCACACTTTTAATAGCACCTTAGGACATGGGGCAACACACACACACACACACACACATAAAGGAGCTCAAAGCATTGAACCTCATCCAATGGACCACATTAAAGGCTCTCGCTCACAACCAGTCAATAACTGAAGCTGATAACAATTTAAGCAATTGATCCAAACCTGAAGCCAGAGGAAATGAGAGATGAGAAGAGATAGTGGAGAAGGAGGGGGATAGCTAGTCAATCTCCCCATGGGGAGAGCCGGGGGGTGGGGGGATGGAGGCGCAGAACAGGGCCCGGTTTCTCGATAAAGATGGATCACTCGTCAATCTGCAAGCGTTTTTACGATGTTCTTCATCTTTCAGGAAATGGTCAGAGAACCTAAGGTGTTCTTAAGAGGAACTTTATGAATTACCTAGGCTTAAGATGCTTTTGGGAAACCTGACCCAGACCAGACTCAGTGGTAGCCATGTTGGTTTCAGAAACAAGAGAGAACGAGTGGTTTAGTTACTAACTGCGCCATCACGATTCTGCATTCCCCAGTCCCTTGATGATGTGAAGACTGAACCCTGTTGACAGAGCAGTAGCCATCTTAAGTTCAAGAAGATCACAACAAAAACTGACTCACAAAAACATCCATTTCCTGTGGTGATGACTCACAGGGCTTGTGACTCTGGCAGTGGGGATATTTCATCAGGCAGCCCCAAAGGGAGGACAAGACCTCAACCCAAAGAGATCTTCTGACCTACTGGCACGCTTTCTCTCCCAGAGCTCTAGTCATCCACCACCCTCTCTCTCTTTTTCCATAGCTCATCCTCTTGTTCCATCCCTTTTTTCTCCTCTCTCTCTCCACTGTTTTTCCATCACTCCTTCCCTTCCGTAACTGACTCTGTCCATCCATCTCTCTTTTCTCCAGATTTGTCCAGTTCTTCTTTTTGTCTGTAATCCTCTCACGGCCCAGATTAAAATATCTTTAATATTTACAATAGAATGGAGTCAGTTTCATAAGAGTTCAGGGAAATTGGCTTCCTTTCTCTGTCTTGCTCTTCCCAAACAGCCCTAGCCTTCATGTGAAAGGTGTGTGTGTGTGTGTGTGTTCAACGGAGAGAAAAAACAGCTCACTAAGCACAGCCTCATCTTAGAAATGCTAGACATCCACTCGGCTCGTGATGAGATTTCAAATGCGCCACAGCTCACCTGACAAGATGGTCTAATCCCTTTCATACTGTATCTATGTTTATTTATACATTTGTGTGTGGTGACACTGGCTGAAGAGACAGCTCTTTCTTTCTTGACAGTACAGAGTATATATATATATATATATATATATATATATATATATATATATATATATATATATATATATATATATATATATATATATAGGATGGCATCTTGGTGAATTTTCTGCAACGTGAAATAGTGACAGGCAGGACCCGCTCCGGAATGTCAGCAGGAGATTCCCAACAGTGCCTTGCATTAATGCGCGGGATTCGCGTGGGGGTGGTGTGGTTGACTAAAGCAAAAAAAAAAAAAAAAAAAGCATCCCCCGTTCACCACCACCCACTCTTCCCTTCCCTTTTAGACGGGCTCCTCCAGCACTGCCAGAAAGCCCGTCACGGCACACAATGTGGGGCAAGTCTTAAAAGCCACGAGAGGGGTGAAGAAAAGGACCCATTGCTGGGGCTGCCTGTCTGTCTGTCTGCCTGTCTGTTTCGCCTTGCTTGCCTGCCTGCTTGCCTGCCTGCCTGCCTTTGTGGGGCAGTATGAGGGAAAGGGGAGGGGGGAGGTGTGAACGGATGAACAATGGCCGAGACTTGGCATGGCAAATCCACATGAACGTCCTACACTTGTGATAAAAGGGGGAATTAAATACAGAGAAAAAATGAAAGTGACTGTCACACACACACACACACACGAAGATCAGGGAGTTGGGTGCCATGGTGACAGAGCACTCTTGCAGCTGTCACTGAGCACCGACCTGCCCTGCCCATCAGCAAGCAACACTGGTGTCCCCAATCCCCCCTGGTCATCTGAAAATCCTTTATCCAGGCTCTTGCTGGTGTGACACACTAGCATAGGAAGAGTGCAATTACTTTATGTGTCCTCTCTGCCCCCTCATAGTCCCAGCATCAACACCTCACCCTCCCACCCTCCAATCTCCTCCCCAGCTCTCAAAAGCACAAAGCTCCACTGAGAATCACCAGGCTCATGCCCACCTCCCTCTTCTCAATGATTGATGGCCTCACCTGGGAAGACTGAATGAAAATAGTGTGTGTGTGTGTGTGTGTGTGTGTGCGTGTGTGTGTGTGTGGGTGGGTGTTCCTGTATGCACATTATTTTCCTCTGCTGACTGACGGCAGAAAAGGGAGACCTGACAGCTAGACTACGGTGGAGCCGTCGATTAGTTGGGTTATTATGAGATGCATGAAGTCCACTGAAAGTGACAAGAGTAGCTCCATGGAAGTGCGTGTAGGCTGCAAATAAAAGGTGTGTGTGGTAGGGGGCAAAGTGTCTGCTTAAAGGGCAGAGTAATAAAGTGGGGGGCAGGTTGGCAATGCAGAAGCTCAAGGACAGAACATGTTGAGAAATAAAGTGTACACACACGTACACACACACACATATACACACATAGACACACACACACACAAACAAATGGAAGCCAAGAGGTCTGTTGTTCAGAAACACATCTGATGTACCCACTCAGCGTGTAGACACCGACAGCACAGGGAAAATGTGGCCACTGCTATATTGCAGATAAACAAACACACACACACAAACACGCACACACACGCAAGTATTGCACACACAGCTGACCTCTTCACACTTTCCACTAAGCACTGATCTGTGAACAGTGTGTGCCGAGTTGTTGTCGCCTAGGGCAAAAAGACAGATGCATGAGTTGCCAAGAGACAGAAAAGGGGGGGGAGAGGGAGGAAGCAGGGACAGAGAGAGATACCAAAAGGCAGAAATAAGAAAAAGAACTGAAGAGAGAAGAAACATGGAGAAATACAGACAGGATGCAGATACCTACAAGCCATAAAGGTATTGTTGTTTCCATTACCAACAACCCATTCCATTTTACAGTTTTACTTTTTCGAATCCATTGTGGCATGGTCAATAAAGTAAATATTGTAACAAACGAAAGAAAACAGGACCCTGAGATAGACACAAACAGACGGACCGTCAATAAATTGATATTTTCCAAAACACTAAACAGCCAGTTATATTTTTGTGGCTCTGTTTACAAATGGGTTTTCAGTGATGCCAATAAAGCAGAAATTCAGAGAAAGATGAAAGGATACAGACTGTGAGGAAGAGAGAGATAAAGAGAGTGAGAGGGGGTTGATGAGCGACAGAGGACCCCCTCCGCCCTTCGCCACGTTTGGTGGCCCGTGACCAACTGTGCTAACCCTTGGCACTGACGCAGCCATGTGCTAAATTACAGCTGTAGCACGCTTGCCACTGCCATCACCACCACCGCCGCCACAGCCGCCCAGGATCAGACAACCCTCAAACCCTTCCACTAGTACACTCTCTCTCTTTATCCATCTCTCTCCTCTTCTCTCTATCACTCCATCTGTCTCTCTCACTCCAACTGTGTATTTGTCCCAAAGGCCGTTTTCCCTTCGGCTCATTCCTTTTATCCTCCCTCCATTCCTCTGTCTCTTTTTGTTCATACTATACAGCCAAAGATCACTGAATACTGACCAAGACAGAGCAACATAATACTTTACAATAAGAGCCAATGTGAATAATTCCGGTCTGCACAAGTGGGAGTGTCACATTGCATCACAATATAAACTTTTCAATGGTATTTTGTATTGGCGTCAGAGCTCGACTTTGTATAAAGACTTTCCCCCCCTCCCCCTTGCGAAAACAGATCACGTAACTAAATGAACGTTTGCGCCTCTCGCTCCGCTTCTAGCCCCCCGATACAGTTTTCCATCTGGTCCTCAACCTCTCTCTCCCTCATCACACATTCACATTGTTTATCTTTTGCACATTTCCCCCCTTCTTTTCCCTCAAGCTCTCACTATCATTCTCACCGCTAGTCTCTCTCTCTCTCTCTGAATCATTCCTCCTACAATCCCCCAATTCTGGTGCATTTCTGAGTCCAATCCACATCTAATGACATTACAGGAAAGAGAAAGAAAGAAAGAAAGAAAGACAGACAGACAATACTAATCCCAGGATTCCGAAATTTAGGAAACTAGTACTGTCAGGGTCAGACAGCAGCTCGATATATTTATGAATGTTTGACAGTGTTGAATGCATATATGTTTTCCATACATTGTACCTCACTGCACTTTGCATTTTTACTTGCTCCGCTTTGGCAGTGCAAAAATGTTTGTCACGCCAATAAAGCTCAACTGAATTGAATGAGAGAGAGAGAGAGAGAAAGAGAATAAGAGAAAGAAAGAAAGAAAGAAAGAAAGAAAGAAAGAAAGGGGAGAATGAAGGGGGAGGGCAGGAGAATAGGCCATCATGAAACAGGTGCTGCACTGACAGCAGCATTAGAGGAATGAGTGTAAAGACTACAGGGAGTCCTCTTTGCCACTTCTAATGAAGTTCTCATGGTCTCAGGGCTGTGTGTGTGTGTGTGTGTGTGTGTGTGTGTGTGTGTGTGAGAGTGAGTGATAAATATATTTCTGCAAGTTACCAAAAGTCAGTACAATACTTAACTGACTTCTTCCTTTTCCAAATAGGGCTACACAATGGATGAGAGAGAGAGTGCTACTTTATAATGTTTCCTCCGCTCTAAAAAGTCTTTTGAGTGGCGAGAGTAAGTCTGGTCCTTGGGACATGAATAATGGCCATTAAGTGGGGGCTTTTAGGAGGCTGCTCACCGGATCAGACACCAACAGTGCCTTTTCACCCAACAGCAGTGACGCCGGAACATTCCATCTCTGCCATTGCCGTGCCTGCAAACCATATCGCCGTGGTCCTTTCAAAAAAGCAGTGGAATCCAGACAGCATTCACATCTATAGTCATTTTAAAATAACTCTTGCCTTCCACCTATCCTCTCCCTCTATCCCTCTCTCTCTCTCGTGGCTTATGAATGAATAGAGAGAAAGAAAGATGGGAGTTTTAAGGAAGAAAAGGAGCAAAAAAAAGGGGGGGGTGTGACAGGATTCCTTGGTGAAGAGATCTGCCGGGTGTCGCTTTGAGCGACAGCGCCTGCATCTCCTTATCAGAGATTCTCTGGCCGTCAATCATCCGAGAGGGGGGTAGGGGATGTTGACAGCAATTGGCAGCGACAGAAGAGATGTTTCTGATGGACACCATCCCCGCTACAAAAGGCAGATGTGGAGAAGTGAAAGGTGGAGAAGGAGAAGAAAAATAGCTTTAAAGAGAGAGGGAGAGAAAATGCTGCATTTACTTCCAACAATATACTGTGTGAAATGACTAAGGATGCAATGCAATAAAATGCATCGTGGGAGGGTGGTAGGCAACAGGGAAAGATGGCAACAGACATGATCATGTCACTTTCAGAGACCACACATGTGGGGAAATATTTAACCCAGCAAGGAGAGTCTTAATCCTAATCCAGATTTCCAGTGGAGTGTTAATCTCAAACCTCTCATGCTGATACCTCTTGCTGACTGCAAACCTGTCTTCGTCACCACACCAGTAACCTGGCAGAGCAGCTGATGGCTCCCGGGGAGAGAACCGAATGCCGTGCTGACTGATCACTGAGATCCACCTCTTACTTGGCCACTTCTCTCACTTCTTAGGAGCAACCCCCCCTCCCTTTCCAAAAAAGAGCAGTTAATCAAATCTTTCCCAGGGTCTCAATGGGGTCGGCATCTCCCACCTGCTATCCAGCAGGAACCGTCACTGAATAATAGATGATTAGGATTTACTTAGAATCTCTCTCACTCCCTCTCTCCTTCTCCTCTCCATGCCCTATCCCTCCATCCCCCCATCTTTCTCTCTCTCTCTCTCTCTCTCTCTCCCCCCGACTGCCCACCTTTCACAGTGTCTGCTACTGCATTCAGTCAGGAGTCTAGGAGGTCACACTGTGGTAACACATTCAAAATAAAATCCCCTGCAAAGTCATGGCCACTCTAGGGGCTGAGAGCAACACTGGCTATGCTTAAGGATGGAAATAAATAACAAGCAGAAACACATACATACATAGGGATTGGCAGGAGGAGGGGTGGTGGTGGTGGAGAGAGCCCCATGAATAAAACAGGCGTGGAATAAATAATGCATGCATGTGCTGCCACACATTCACACGTGTGGCTAAGTCTGACGTCTGAAGCGCCCAGGCCTAAACATGAAGCACAGCTAGGGTAAAGCACTGGAGCACAACATGGAGAGTTCAAGAGACGTGTGTGTGTGTGTGTGTGTGTCTGTACACACTGTGTGAGTGAGAAAATGTGTGATGTACTGCAAGAACCGAGAGACTGTGTGAGTGAACACGAGCCAGTAGAGTGACTGACATAGAGAGAGAGATGAGTTTGAGTAACTCACACGCAGACACAAACACACACACACACACACACACACACACACACACACACACACACACACACACACACCAGCCAGGCTGAGGACACAGAACACTCCAGCACAGACTTCAGCACACAATGGCAGACACTCAGCTCTCTGGCAAGCCAGTCCTTCATTTGAGAAAGGCAGACAGAGAGTGAGTGAGAGAAAGGAAAACACACACACACACACACACACACACACACACACAATCTCAGTGAGGCCTCAAAACAGGCCCTATGGGTTGGTGCCTCGCTCTCTACAATCACTCTCGGTGCAGCTGGATCCAATGAGAGGCCTTCAAAGTACACTCTGTTTTCCCCCCTCCACACGTTTTACACCTCCCTTATTCTTTCCATCCATATCATGGAAGCGAGCAAGAGAGAGAGAGAGAGAAAATGTATGTGTGTGAGTATGTATGTGTGTATGTGACAGAGAATGTGTGTGTGTGTGTGTGTGTGTGTGACAGAGAAAGACAGGGAAACAGAGAGACAGACAGACAGAGAGAGCCAGAGAGAGAGAGAAAGAAACAGGAGTAGCAGCTGGGGGGAGGGTGTGTGTGTGTGTGTATGTGGAAATATCCTAATTGGACTCACATGCCCTGACTAAAGAAAAGAAGTTATCCAGCAGGACTGCTGCCGTTTGTGTCATTTCCCCCTCACTAGCTTGTGAGTTAGCAGCAAGTCGAGAGGCCAGGCTTATTGCTGGCGCTAGCAGCGCTTGGCGCAGGGTCTCAAAGGTGCCTTTAAAGCACAAGCTAAACCAGCACATCATCATAATGCTCCCTCTAGTCCTTCCCAGCAATTACACACACACACACAACAGATGCCAACACGTCACATAGCACTCAGTCTTTCAGGTAATGATGCAAAATCCCATGAATGATGCGGATCCCATGAATGATGCGGAAGATGGGATGAAATCCCATCTTCCGCACAGTCTCTCTCTCTCACACTGACACACACATACATACACACACCTCAAGTTCAACTGTCACATTCAAATCCAGACATCACACACACACAAACAAACAGTAGCGGTATGACTGCCTACTCTCCATTTCCTTTTCAACTATTGTGATGCAATCATGCAAATCCCATCCTGACACTAAATGTGAGACACACACAAACCCAAGATGGGCTGCCACCACAAAAAAAAAAACAGCAAGTAATGAGAGCTGCTGTTGTGACATTCTAGGAGGAAGGAGGGGAAGATGGATGGATGGATGGAAGGAAGGAAGGAAATGAAGAAAGAAAGAAAGCTAGTACACTGTCCCGCATGCTTGTTGTCTCTGATGTGGAAGTGGGGTGGGGTGTGTGAGACAGACACTGAGTCCAATGCTGGAATAGAGGTTAAATATTAGTCACTGTGGGGGACGTTCCTTCTCTGGCGTGCATACACACACATGCCTACCGTCTGCTGCACTGCAGATGACATGGCACCCAAATTTCCCCAGGCACAGCGTGCATGTGCATGTGCATATGCACACCCACATATGCGTGCACACACACACACACACACAAACACAAACACAGCATGGGATTTTCGAACAATTTGCAGAGAGGGAAGGAAGAATTTCCCCCATCAAAACTGAAACAGAAGCTAAACTATTGCAGTCAGCATTTTTCACTTACTTCAAACTTTACCAAACCAATGATTCGGCATCTCCCCCACCACTCCCCCTCATCAATCCTCTGTCTCGCTTTCTGAGGCAGAGACAGAGAGATTGCCAAAAAGAGTGAGCAAGTGTGAAAGAAAGAGTTCCACTTCGTTCCGTTTAAAGCAAATGCACTTTATCCTACTTCGACCCCATACCCCCCCCCTCTCCCCCTTTCCACAAACATTCACATTTCCCTTATCTGAAAGGGAGGCCCAGCAGGAGCAAATGAATACAAGGAAACAGAGACGGAGGGGAGAAGAGAAGAGGAGAGGAGAGGGCAGGAGGGTGATTGGAGAAGAAGAGAAAATAAATGTCAAAGGAAAGAAAAAGGCAGAAAAGCCAACTGAATATAATGCAAAATACAAACACAGGGTTTAAAAAAAAAGAATCTTGAATACACGTCTCTCTTGTTTCTGTTTAACACCACTCTGTCCCCCGACACACACACACACACACGAAGGGTCAACCTTGAATAGGTCAAAGGGCCTCACACTGGGACAGAGAACAGGCCAACACATTAATCTGGTTTTAAAACAAGGGAACTACTTGTAGGAGAAGAGTACTTAAGTAGTTTAACTGCACAATGAAAACCACAGTGAACGAGAAAAAAGGGGGAGAAGAGAAGAAGAGAGGAGAAAGAGGCCCTTGGTGTCAAAATGGCAGAGGCTGAAGGCTGAAGCTGAAGAGGAAAAGGGGGAAGAAAAAAAAAAGATGGGGGGTGGGGGGAGATTCTGGGCAAACTTTCACACAAAGAACTCCCTCAAGAACCCCGGGGGCAGGCTGTCCATCGCGGGCAGCCTCACAGGAAGGCCAACTAGGCCGTAAAACAAGAGCAAGAGAGCAGACCCTGCTTCAACAGACCCTTCACACACACACACACACACACACACACACACACACACACACACACACTCCACTCTTGACATGATATGTGCCCCCTCACCCAACATATTTTAAAGAAAACATAACTTGACCAATGACATCATGCTTTTTAAAAACACACCCCTTACTCCAACAACCCTATATTCCTAACTAACACACACACGCACATATTCTCTCTCCATAGGGCATTTAAATGCCAATGAAAATGTTTGCTTTCCTGTTTAACTTCTCACCCTAACAAAAAGGGGAGATCAGCCAGACAATGCAAACTCGCTCCAAGTCTGGGGGAGGCTGAGGAATGACTGTGTGTTTGTGTGTGTGTGTGTGTGTGTGTGGGGGGGGGGGGTTATCTAAATGCAGCAGCGTTGGCTCTCCATGTCTCCCCGCCTGCAGAAAATCACCCCCAGCAGCCGTGTAAACAGCACCCCTCGCCTCAGAACCCCCCCACACACACACACACAAATACACACTCACGCTCACACTCATGTCCAGCGTCCTGTGTCGGGCCTTGCTCTGGCCTGGGCTAGAAGTAGGCCAGCGCCACTGCTCATTGACCTGGCTCTGATGAGCGGGATCTGTCAGGTGCTTAGTGGCAAGAGAGAGAGAGACAGAGGTGCCTTCAGGCAGCGAGAGCAATGTGCAGAAAAACACACACATGTGCACACACTCCCACACACATGCAGGCGCGCGCGCACACACACGTACACATACACACACACGAAAGAAACGGGAAGGGGATAATGAACGCAGCTCATTCACGCCACTCACACTGTGCCAAGCAAGCCAATCAGTCACTGGAAACAAAAGACTGAGAGACTCCCAAAATAAAGGGGGGTTATATGGGGAGGACAGAGGCATGGAAGGTACATTAGTGTGTGTGTGTGCGTGTGTGTAAGAGAGAGGGAAAGAGTGAGTTGCAGCTTTCACAAACAGTGCTCCACAGCAAGCTTATCAGCTCCATGGCACTCAAAGGGTGACTTTCTGACTGGCACAGGTCCCAAGTATCCCTACTTCAGTGGTGAGTGTGTGTATCATATTAGACAAGTGCCAGAGTTGGTCTCTGTCTATATAACATCTGACGACAGCTTCAAAGTCTTTTTAAGGAAGAAAAATAAATCGAAATATAACCTGCACCATAGCTCACCCCATCCTGCTTAAGTGTTTCGATGGCTCCCCTAAGCCTGACAGGTTAGCAGGGTGCCCGTCTGCTTGGTGTGTGACAGGTCTGACAGGTACACACACAAATAAACACACACAGACAAAAAGACAGACAGACACACACACACACACACACACACACACACACACATTAGAGGCTGGGTTCTGCTTGAGCTGTGGCCAGGAAATGAGCTTCCTCCCTGGGGAGCGTGACAGTGAGACTTCCCCCCTGGAGACTCAAAGCTCTGGGAGTCATCTCCTCCTCTCTACCAGCAGAGAGGGAGAGAGAGAGTGAGTGAGTGCTCTCAGCTGAGACTGAAGTGAGCTAGGCAGAGTAGAGAGGGGGCCTTGGGTTCAATTTGTGTGTGTGTGTGCGTATATAACGAGACTCTGCTGCTAGCATCGTTTAGCGCATCGGTGCACCTGCAGACAGGTGACAAGACAAGCCAATCACAGGTCTCACACTCCCAGGGAAGGTCGCCAGTGGCCAACTTTCGTCCATCCCCACCCTGACAACCACACACACACACTCTAGATATTCAGAGCTGAGGTGCATGACAAGCGCTTGCTTTAACCAGTCAGCCTTGCACTCTCATTAATGCCTGCCCCCCAGGGCTCTGGCTGATGGGTCTTCCTGATAAAAAGGCCCTGGTTGCCTTGCCCTGGGGATCCCTCATTCTTTCCATTAGCGCAGCCTCAACTGCCTCCTCTGATCCTCCTTCTGCATGCTCTGCCTCTAGGTTTCTGGGGCTTTTTGTGTTTCACCTCCCCTACTTTGCTGTCATTCATTTGTGTTTTGTGATTTTGTTCTCAGTGGCCTTAATGGGGGGGAGGCGGGGAGGGGCCTTGGTGGTGGTGGGGGGGGGGGGGCCAGACGCAGCTCAGTGGTCAAAGCCACCCCTTTGACTGACGACCTACACTAAACAGAGGTGTGTGCGTGTGTGTGTGTGTGTGTGTGTGTGTGTGTGTGTGTGTGTGTGTGTATAAAGAGAAAGAAAAGAATACACTCTCAGCAAAGGGGAGACCACCAGCAGGGACTACACAAAGCTGGTTCTCAGAGTGGTGTCTGCATGTGTTGGAGCATCTGTGTATGTGTGTGTGTGTGTGAGGTGGGGGTCGAGGCGCTGACATAAGACCACGCTGTCCGTCTGGCCTTTCTATGCAGGGGCCGCTTTGCCACCGCAGTAATCCTCCACCCCTCCTCCTCCTCCACCCGCCCCTCTCTAAGAATGCTGCCATGTCTCCATCACACACAGAGAGGAACAGACAGCAGGGTCGTGACCTCCACAGCACACACAAACACACCGCACACAGACCCTAGGAGCCGACGGAGCACAGATGACACAGCAAAGTGACGAGTGGGGTAGGGAACAAATCTGTGTGTGTGTGTGTGTGTGTGTGTGTGTGTGTGTGTGTGTGTGTGTTTTGGTGGAAGGACTACAGTGTAAAACCACAAGCTCATGGCACCTCCGGAGGATGCATCTTGTCATCTTTCCCATCCTGCCTTTAACAGACTTCCCTTATAGAGTGTAAATGGGACATTAAGAAACAGAGAAATTCTTACATGCAAAAACATAGAACATTCTCTCCATGTCGAGGTTGGAAACACTCCCCCACATATGCATAGCTTCTATGTGCCGAAAAACCAGAAAGAAAAACACAACTCAAATGCAATTAAACAGATTGGATCCTGTGATGAGATTTAAAAGCAGGCACACAATTTTCTGCACTGAGATCATATCATACATGACTAATTAAGCATTAAACTCCATAGCTGCTAATTGCTTTAGCAATTAAACATATAATCAGAGAGAGGGAGAAAAAGAAAGAGAAGGCGAGAGATAGAGAGAAAAAAAGAGTCTGTTTGTGTGTGCGCAAATGAAAAAGAGAGTTCATGAAAAATTCATTACTAATTAATGCGGCAATGTAAACAAACAGTGGTAGTATGTTGGTAAGCATGGCTTCAGCTAGATGACGAGTGCATAGCAAATTGCAGATAATTTATGTATACAGACTAGTGCATCCCTCCAAAGCAAGGCTGCACTAAGGACTTCACTAAAAGCGTTTTCTTCTAAACTAGTGCCAGTCTATTGGACATTATAAGAAAATATGAGTATTCACTGTCAAATATTGCCTGGATAGGGAGATGATGTGTGTATGTGTGTGTGTGTGTGTGTGCGCACGCAGAGTGATGTCATCTGAGTCGGAGAGTTTTGACAGGGTCACGACCTGACTAATATCCTGGCATTTCAACCGATGGAACAAAAAAATCTCTTCGTTGTGAAGCCCTTGGCCAGTGGAAGAGACAGAGTGAAGCGGAGAGAGAATGAGAGAGGAAGAGAAAAGCGAAAGCGCAAGAGAGAGAAGCATGGCAGTATCATGCCCCGACCTTGAGTGGTGGGGGGTGTGCGCTCTGTGACGTCTGGAGTGGCGGCGGTACAAAGTCAACACGGGGAGCTGGTGCTGGTTAGGTATTACATGGCAAAGATCAGAGGGAATCAATGGCCATTAGGGCCCAGGGGAGAGAGGGGAGGGGGGAGAAGCATTGGGAAAATCCAGCATTACTCAAACACTCAAACACACACACACTCTTCCTTCTCCTCACTGGGCTACAAACAATGCTGACCTCGTTTTTTTTCGCAAAGAAGCTTGGTTTGGAAAGGAGCTGCTACACACACACACACACACACACACACACACACACACACACACACACACTACAAGAGCTATGCAGATATTTACAGTGATATCGACACAGACACCAGATTGCAGTGGAGGGATGGCTGGTCCCAATGGGAAAAGAATATACGCTCTCGCCCTCATCCCACCATCTGCATTTGATCAGCGCAACATCTTCCTCCAAATCACGACTAAAAACCAATTATGCTCACCCCTTTCATTCTCTGTCTTTCTCTCTCACTCTCTCATTCTTTTTCTCTCTCTCCCTTTCACTCACTCATTCGTTTAAGCCAGGCCTGCCCGGTGCATTGTAGCACATGGATGAATGGTGCTATTGTTTACTGACACTTGGCAATGGAAAATGATTCCAGGCCGCACAGTGCCCTGAAGCCTGGCAGCACCAAAGCTTGACTGGGACCTGGGCAGGGTAGGGCGGGGCAGGGCAGAGGGCTTCAATGGATGGATGGATGGATGGATGATTAGATAGAGGGAGGGATGGAAGAGTGGCCACTTTGTGCATGACTGTTACTGGGGAGGGGAGAGGAGGATGAGAGAGACAAGGAGTGGAGAGTGGAAGTATAGGAGAATAAGTAGAAGGAAAAGAGGGACAAATAAAGCAAAGGGCAAAAAAGTGGGATCACTAGAGAATGGAGAAAAAAAAAGTCAGACTGAGAAAAGAAATGGAAGAGAGAGGGTGGAACTGAGAAAGAGACAGAAACACGGGACCAAGGAGGAATGTGTGTGAAAGAAAAGGAGACCCACGAGTTACTGAGCGCCTTTCTGCTGGGGTCAAGGTCAAAGAGGTCAAGGGTCACACAGTCAAGCATCTTTGCAGAGCACAGGGTTAAAAGGGCAACAGCATCCCAGCTGGTAGGGCCTTCACTCTGGCAGTGGCATCAAGAACGCCTCTGCACCCAGACGCAGTGAGCTCTGCCAGAGAACGCCGGTTCAATCGACCAGATTCAATTTGGCCTTGGATGCACTGGGATCAGGGCACTCACCATCCACAGCCATTCGCTGGCAGACGGCACTGTTCTCACACAGCTGTCTGTTTACACACACACACACTCCCTCTCGCAAACACAAACATACATGCAACCCCGTGCCAGGGGATGACAAAATCCCCTGGTTGAGTGAAGAACACAGGTCAGGAGAGGTGCCACAGTCCGAACTGACATTGCTCATTCACCATCCCCTGCACAAGAGGCTGATTGGTCAGAAAGATTCTGATATGCTGACAAGAAATAACAGTAAGACAGTAAAGATCACACAGTTGTCAATGTTTATAAGTCAGAGTGGGAGTGCACTTGGTGTGTGTATTGTGGAATAGAAATTAAATGACTGGGGCCATACATCTAACACTTCCAAACACAATTTCAGTTTCCATCGACTCTGCTGCCATAAGAGATGGCATCTGACCGTTAGAGTGCACTGACGGTACTGGTATTTTGAAAGTAATGAAACGGCCCCGTAAGTTACGATTTGGCATGGATCTGGCGGGCAACTACCTCTTTTTGGAGGTCTTCCACATCCATAAATTCTAAGTGCAATTGTTGAAATCTGTTATGCAAAATGGCTAGTAGAAAACATTTTCAAGCAAGTCCTATGTTTTTGTTTTAACGCTGCTTAATTTTCGGGGAAATCTAACGAGCCCCGGCCCATCCAGGTTTGACTGCATTGAGCAAAGTGGACCGAATTCCTCCAGAAGCGGGAGGGGGGGCGGACGAGAAAGCAGTGCTGCTGTCCGCGTGATTTACACTAACGCGCAGAATTAATTGAGTGGTTGGAGACCTCCTTTCACGCATGAAAAGGAACAGGGGGTTAGGGTGGGACGATGGAGGATCATAATCGTAACAATATTGCGCAGATATGGCATACGCAGCGCTGTGACGTGCGGGATATATAAATTTACGGTACTCGTTTGGTTGGGAAAACAGACAGTATCTCTCTCTTTCTCTCCACACACACACACACTCTCTAACAGAGAGAGAGAGACCCTTGAGGGTGGCTATAGTGCGCAAAGGGGGCGGCGAAGGAATCTTAACTACTAAACCATTTACATGACCACCTCACTTAAAAGGCTACTAATACAGCCTAGGGGCTCCTCTGGGCTGCTCAGAACACTTTCATTATGAGGAAAAAGTTTACCCTCCCCAAAACAGTGGCAAGATTACAACTAGAATGCTGCAGTCGCAGCTAAAGGGAATTAAACAAGTCGGGCAGAATTTTAATTATGGCACGTCATACATAATTAAAGACTGGCGTGAAAAAACCTACTTGTCATATTCTGCGTTGTCCCTGTCGCAGCGGGCGTCCTTGTGTTTCTGCCAATCCTTCCCGTGTTTGCAGGTGGTGAGGAGAACCACGTCCTCGGCGTTATGGACGTGATATAAGGCATTCCTTGTGTCCGACCCAATCCCGGTAAGATAACGCTTTCCCTTGAACACTAACATATACTTCCTAAAAGGTGGAATGGTGTTGTATTTCAAATAGCCCCTTTCCCCCCCGGTCCTCGGGTGATCCTTGGAGAACAACGGGATGGACACGTCGAAGTTGGGTCTGAAGTTCTCAGTGCTTATGCTCGCTTTGGCCAACATGGCCTGACCAATGTCAAAACCCAGGTCTTCCGTGTAGTCCGGCCAAGTCCCCGAGTACAAGTTAAATATAAGGTGATTCCTACCATTGTTCCAAAGCTGTAAACTCTGGACCTTGGTTTTCAGATTGTGCACATACTGCGGTGAAAGCTGGTCGCGGTCGAGTGTATCCAAGCTCAACACGAACAGACAAGCTTGTCCCGGGTCCGAGGTATAAAACCTGGAGCCCTCAATAGTCGACAAAATGTTCTGATAACTTTCTGAGATTTTCTCTCCCTTTTGTTGTGGATATACGTAAACTTTAAATCCGTTTCTTTGACACAGGGAGAAATCAAAACAGGAGTCCATTCGACACCGCTTACCCTTGTAAACGCTAGAATTAACGTCCCTTTTTTGTCGTGGGGATATGTGGAGGTTATACTCCACGGTGTCCGTTTGATCCAATGGGTTGAAAGGTTGTAATGGGTCCGAGAAGTGCGGCCATGGCTGGTCGGAGCGATATCCATTGCGGCTGCGATCATGCCGGCTCCTGCTGGTCGCTGGAACTTGGACACCTCCAAAGTAGAGCAGTAGAAGACATAGGCCGGCCGAAAGCAGGATTAAATATCGTTTTTTGGCCTGCATGTGTCCTGGCTGCTGGGTCGAGATGTTCACAAATAAATCTTAAGTAGCCCGAAGTTTGGCTCTCACCACCTCCAGCAACACCGCTCCGCCATCTTCCAGCCTGCAAGGATTTCCAACTCGCCTCTTCCCTCTTCTTCGGATTCCGTTCCCGTATCAAACGATTGATCCAGGGCATGTGGGCGATTTTACTTGTGTTTCCCCACTCCTCCTCTTCTATCCAACAGTACCATTTTACGACGCAGTGACTTTGAGATAGTGGATCTCCGCGAAAACAAACAAGCCAGGTAAGGTACTCGCCGCTTCACTCACCCCTCTCCAATATATTTTGCGCCCGTTTCACAGGTCAGCTTTCTTTAAAAGCGTCGGAAAAGACTTCCAGCCAAAGACTTAGGGTGGTTCACTTTGCCTTGGGAGAACAGCGCGAAGAAATCCTACTATTTGGATGTAAACTCGTTAAAATGCCGAACAGGGGTTTTAAAGCATCCGAAGTGGTAGCGTCAATATCCAGATGTCCAGCACTAGATTCGGCCGGTTTCAGTGGCTTTCCTGGACGGTGGTTCACTCCACTGACCCCGACGTATATTCATTAGGTTCGGGAGCATCGAGGGGAAGGTTCTTATGTGGAGAATTGTAGCCGCACGAATCCCTGCATTGCTCTTACTTCCATTCTCTCGGCAGACCCTCGCGCACGCAAGTACAAGATCTTCTCATTGGGACAGTGCTTCTCAAAACATGCCCAGAATCAACAGATGCAACGAGGGGAAATAATGTTCACACTTGGAGAGCACTTCGAAAATAATACCAACGAGATCCCATGATCGGTGTGCCCAATTTCCAAATGCTCAATTGTTCCCGATTGTTACTCTGTTACATTCCAATCCCGACACGACGGCAGTTTACGTGACATCCCATCATGGTGCGTTAGCCCATTTCATTGGTCTATTCTCGAGGACCGGAAAGGGCGGTGCTTCTGTCGCACCCATTCATGACCAGAGCAAGCAGCTCAGAAAATCCAGTGAAGTTTATTTAACAAAAACTGAAATTCATACCATGCTAACAAAACAAACCTTCTCCCACTCGCAGCTTGCGCAATTTATTTGTAAAAGGAGTCGAGTGTTTTCAGTTTAAAACTAGTTAATTGTTCTCTGAAAAGATTGTTTGTGTCAACAATATTAAGTTCTTTCTCTCAAGCGAATTGATAGACTCAAATGAAAGGCTGATGTATAATAACATTATACATCATGTTAATTAGAATATATTTGAAAGAAATGTATCCAGACACATTTAATGGAATCAAAATGATCAGAAATAAAACAAAAGTTAAAGTACCACAGAGCTCAATACAGTAGCAGCCAAACCACCATTTTGCAGCTTCACTCGTCTCTTAGGCAGTGGAGGTCAAACTCATTTTTATCAACTAATTACCCAGAAGAAGGGGTGAGAAGCAGGGCAGGGCATATGAAGGGGCTGCCTGGGAAAGGGGCCAGGAGCCTGTTGGTAAGACTGCGCAGGCTGGACGTGCCAACAAGGCCTGGCCCCTCTGTCAGACATCCGACACTTGACATGGGATGGCATCTCCAGCAGAGCAGTGGCCCCCTCCCCTGGTGGATTGAGGGGAACGCGTCCAGATATTCCCCTTCACCCGATAACCCAGCCCCCCTAAACCCCCACCCCCACCCCCCACCACCACAGGCCCACCCCAAGTCAAAAAATCCACCCTGGTCCTAGGCTCACTCTCCCCCTTCACCCTTCCAGCATACCAGAGGAGTTATGATCGTGGGAAATGAAAGTCAAGAAGCCATGATGGCTTCACTTCATATCTCCCTCTCATAAACAACCTCGTAATTACTAATTAATTGCAGTAATCAATAATGGCTAATTACTTTTCATTATCTTCATTTTTATTGCCAGAAGCTGACTTTTCTGGAGGGACAGCTGCAGAATGATGGTATGTTCTGGTCTACAATAAAGGTGAAACCCCTGAAGTCACTTGAAAGGACAGCTTTTGTTCTTCTTTGTTTGTGAGTACTTCCAAAGTAAAGATAAGTTGCAGTTCTTCTCCTCGACTTCTTTTTTCATTTATTCATCATTTTAGTGTACCATTGGCTGTGGGTGTACCATCGAGGCACGTGAACTTTTGGGGGCGACTGCTGTAAAACAAATACCCATGTCTTGAGCGTAAGGCTAAGGTTCGGTGAGCTCCAAGAAGGAGGAAGACAAAACAGCCTTTGAGAGTTCCCGGCCGGCTGTTGATCTGACACAGATAACCCCCATACCCTTCACCCCCCTCCCATCCCTAACCCACTGGGTGATGTAACTTACTGGGATTCTCAGCCATCTTGGCGAGACAAGTAACTGTGTGTGAACACAACATCAGGCGTGAACCAGACACAAACCCTCTCTCTCGCACACATTCACACATACACAAAGGGACACTTTAATATGCTCTCTATCTCTCTCTTATCCAGACACACACGCACACACACACACACACACACATACACACAGTATCCCTACCTCAAGGCACACATAAAAATGAGATGTGTACAACAAGGCATGCAAATAGAGGCAGGGCTTTCTGTACATAATGCAACGAGAGCATACATTAGGATTAACTAGGTCACAGCCGTGGCAGCTGATAAAAAATGAACCAGCAGGAAGTATGATGTATTTAGCAATATGTTCCTATTTTTCTGTAAGAGCCAGACAACTGGTCTTGATCTGGGACACATGCCCCCCCCACACACACATTATTTCGAAGCCTCTGTGAAACACACTATCATATATTTATAGAGCACATGAAATGCAAAAGGCTGGTCCTGCGATTCCGCAGGCAAGGGAGTTCAGAAAGAGAGAGAGAGATGGAATATGCATAAATGTTGTGTGTTACACGCCCAGCATAATGGATCGCATCAGGGCACTCTCTATCAGGTGCTCTGGCCCTAGAAGTTTTGTATCCGCACTCCTCACCACACACACACACACACACACAAACAGCCATGCTGGCGATTTGGGCTGCCTGCTGCTGCTGCCACGGAGGGCGACGGAGGGAGCGAAGCTCCGCATGACTAATGTTACCATGGTCACTGAGTAGGAGTGGAGTCTTCAAGTTTGGCTCCGCTTGTTTCTCACTGCCACTGCCTGAAGGCATATGAATCTTAAAAATGTACTCCTGTGCTCTTTCAAAGAGATGCCTGCGTGCTTTCTCCCTGTGTGTGTGTGTGTGTGTGGGCTGGTAAGATACCTCCCTTCCTTATTTATTTAAAATGACCTTTACTTGCTAGAACGGAGGTTGCTCTTGGCAAAGAGGGGGTTTAAATGTTGGGAGATGTAAAAGGAGGAGGAGGAGGTTGAAGAGCAGTGCTAGCATCCTGGATCTCCCATCTATTTCTTTCTTTCTTTCTTTCTTTCTTTCTTTCTTTCTTTCTTTCTTTCTTTCTTTCTTTCTTTCTTTTTCTTCCTTTCTGTTTCTCTCTTGCTCTTTAGCTCTCTCTCTTTTCATCATTTTCATATCATTCCAGTTGTCCACTGAGACAGAGATGGCCAGCGAGGCAGAACAGGTTAGATGTGGCGATAAGTTTTCTGTCCTCATTAAAAATCTGAGCGACCTGACCCTTTCATTTGCATTCTATATGCAGCAAGAAAAATCTCCCCCCAACACCATCACCCCACATACACAGTCACACATACAT
The DNA here is from genome assembly GCA_027481765.1 of Tenualosa thibaudeaui. Taxonomy (NCBI): domain Eukaryota; kingdom Metazoa; phylum Chordata; class Actinopteri; order Clupeiformes; family Clupeidae; genus Tenualosa; species Tenualosa thibaudeaui. The sequence continues at coordinate 3,512,800 of JAIFZK010000039.1, forward strand.
GGATTTGAGAGTCTGCTGGTTTGTAGGGGTTGATATGAGATCTTTGCCACTTTCCCCCTTTCTTCCTCCCTTGTTCTGAAAGATATATCTTCAGGCACATTATTTTTTAATGTACTTTTTTCTCATGATTAAAGGTAAATGTCTCCGCACTGCGCTGACAAGGTTCAGGGTAAGAGTTTCACAAAAAGGCCGAACACGCGCTCATCGCTGTTGAGTTTAATTTCAGCATATTCTGGCAGACAACTTGAGATGGCTGCTATGTTTTAATCTGCTGTGATAAGGTGTCAAGTTATGTTCACACAATGTCTTTTTCCATTGGCAAAGAATCATTTAGGCTCGCCACATGTTTTGACGTGTTGCACACATGACAATCAGTAAAAATTACATCTGTAAAAGCACAGCAAACATCAATTGAACTCCATAAACAACATGGACACATTGCTTTTATTTATACTGTACTGCACAAATGGATGATGGACAGTCAAAAAAAACGACAAGGATGAAAAGCATTTGATATCTATACTGTATAGAATCAGACACGCTTACTCTCTCAATCTCACTGTTTTACACACATACATACACACAAACGCATACACATTGAAATAAACAGTCATAAGACACAAATACACTCTCTCTCTCTTTCTGTCTCTCTCTCTTTCTCTCCCTTTGAAGACTTGCAGTGAGAGTACTAATGCACCACATCCCCCAGTCTGCCCTTCTGCCAAAAGATCTGAGTGGGGGCTGTTCCTCACCCCTTTGAACTTCCCTCCCTTGTTCCACACTCGTTTCCAGGCTTTAGCCATCCAGCTGCAGCACAAGCAGACACTGGCTCTGGAACAGCGGGTACCCCCGCTGCGCCTCTGCCGGGCTTGACACGGTGCCGTCACTACACGCGAGGACAGACGCCATGGTAGACGTGTGTGCCACATGCCCACCCCTCATACCCATCCCCCCACCCCACCCCACCCCACCCCACAACCCTGCTGCCGCTGTACCACTCTCTCTCCACCATGTCAAGCTGAAAGGACGCAGTGAAATATTTGGGCTAGATGTCATGCTTGATGTGTCAGCCTTCCAGAGAATATTATTAGCTATATACGAAGAGGACAAAAAAAAAAAAAATCACAATGCCCACATGGCGTCCTCAAAAAATAAAATCAAATAAATAAATAAATAATGTGCTGTTATATTGCAGCTGTGAAGTGTGACATGTTTTTAAGCTCTGGCTGCCACATTTATCTCTTTTCTTGAATCCCACCTGGATAAGGCATAAGAGCAGCAGGTACACCACTGCCAACACAACGGTGCACAGAAAAGTGTAAGCATGTCATTGTTCTTCAAACGACCAGGACCAAAACAGAGTGAAACCTAACATGCAGCACATAATGAACTGTATGTTATTCTATATGTCTTAATGTATGCATGCTAGACAGGCATCAAGCCCCGCTGCATGGTTCAACAAAAACTAGCATTGTCCTTTAGATATGCTGTGGGTGTTGTAGAATGTCTGACAGGGATATTGGGTTTCAAGAGAGTTGGTGCTACTATCAGTGAGAAAGGATGAAAGTCACAGGGATATCTCTCAAAACCTCAGGAAAGTAGAGCCACCACACACAGAAATACATACAAGACTTGGATGGATCGACTCATCTACTCAACAGGAACAGCCATAAAATAGATTAAGAGAAAATGCTAATATTAAAGAGTAGATTTGTTGTTTTTTTTCTACACTTGAAGCCTTGTTTTCTGATTGTTTATGATGAAATACAAAAGTAAAAATTTGGACAAATACCTTTGGTCCGAGATGTTTTAGTTATTGCAGTAGAACTCCATCACCACCACCTACAGAATGGCTGCATAGGTTGCCTGGTGCATTTTTTCCTAAAACACATTAAACTTTCATTTGTAAAGATGTGAAACATAATTCTCGGAACAAAGGTCATTGCATTTCATCATAAACAATCAGAAAACATAGCTTTAAGTGTAAAAAATGACAAAATATTAAAAAATGAACAGAATATAGAAAGCGCTACAGCAGGAAAGAGGAACTAAGCAAAAGATGCATCTGTAGATATCTGTGTACAGAGAGAGAAAGAGATGCTGCAAAAAGTGGATTTGTTTCCCTGTGAGATAGCCATCGCTCGGCCATGGGACTGTCGCATGTGTCCGCAGAGACCCGATACCGCCTATTCAAGCACTTTTCTCAAGACCTAGATACAGTAATTACCAAATATGTTGCAGCAAAAGCAGATAACAAGTGTAGCAATCTCTAAAAATAAATACACAAACACAACATCCTCACTTACAGTAGAATATTGTGAGGAGCTTACAAAGCACTTTTAGGAAGAGGAGAAAAGAGAAACAAAGACAAAAATCTTAAGATTTTGTACATATGAAACTACTAATCAAACTACAAAGAGTGTGATTTCAGTGGACATTGACTCAGCTCATTCTTGCCTTTGAACCATTGATCGCATGATGCATGCATATGTGTGTGTGTGTGTGTGTGTGTGTGTGTGTGTGTGTGCGTGTGCACAAGCAGCAGACTTCTGGTCTTTGGGATCTTCTTTAATATTAATGCCACGCTTGGGAAGGTATAGGCACACTGCATCGCACCGCCCTGCCTGAGGCTAACATGTAGATTACAAGCACATTAACTCTTTGCAGTGATAAAGCCCTTTCATCTTGTATTTATTACAAAAGTAAATCATTGGCTCACAGATAACACTGCGGTTTCCACATCCCTGTCATTCCGACACTTTATCAGTCAGCAGCATCTGCACCACTGAGTCGAGGCTCAGGATATGGAAGTTATGGCAGCATTATTAAAACGCGAACAGAAAATAAAAGTTGTGTGGGGGTGATCACTGCATAGTAAGCAGTGAAAAAACACAGGCTACGTATGTATGATCTGCTCTGTGCATTATCACAGACATTAACCTGTGCAAGTGGTCTTCTCTGCAAAAGCTATTAAACTTACATAACCACTGTGGCCTTGCCAAGAGGGAGCCCTGGGTCTGAAACAAAGAGAGAGTGGAGGAAGATGGAGGTCTGAGCCACTCAGGGTTTTTCACTTTTTATGTGCCCGACTCTTCTCTCAGTGAGAACAGTCATTTTAAACGTCACTTGAGACACATTGACACACACACACACACACACACACACACACACACACACACACACACAAACTCTCTCTTAAGGCAGTACGCAGACATTCTCACATGTACACACACACACACACACACAAGCTTTCTTTCACACATGCATACACCGGCACTCAGTGAGTACAGTCACACACACACAAGCATGCACATACATATTATGCACACATGCTCCCACGCACCTACACAAAATCAGCTTCCAGACAGTCAGCCCAGAGGTGCAGTGTCAAGTCTGCTACCCAGCTCTCTCTGCAAATGTGTAGGTGTGAGCCTTTGCTCCACCAGCTGTGCTGCTGTGCCTGGTTGGAGCTCCACGCTGTGCCATGCCATAAATTATCCCCTCACAAGTATTCCCGGCTCTCAGCTGGACAGGCAGGATTTCTAAACATGAACTTTTTGCCCTCTTTCGTCTCGAGTCAACAGAACAGAGGGAGAGAGGAAGGTAGAGACAGAGAGAGAGAGAAGAAAAAGATAGACATAGAGAGAGAAAGAGAGAGGGGAGTATGCATGAATGTGTGTGGAGGTGTGAGAGGGACAGAGCAAGCTCTCCACAGAATGGAAGACGACACCGTTTGCTGTGGCGTGATTTATCAGAGTGGGGCTCCTTGTTGAAGCACTGGACAAGCCACGCCAACCGTAAACAGAAGCTTCTATTTTTTTTCTTCTTTTTATTTATTTTTTTCCTTTTGCCAGCCTGAGGGATGGGAGAGGAGCGGCTGGCAGATTCACACACCATAAAAGCCCATCCGCACTCGAGTGGGCCGGGGACAGGTTTCACACACCCCCAGACGGATGGATGGACAGAGAGACAGACGCATGGCCAGCTCTCTGGCAGGAGAGACCTCAGTGGAGACACACATCTCCGCACATCAGAGGGCCACTTGCAAGATTAATGACAGCAAGGGGGGAAAGGCTAGCTTCAAAGAGTGGGAACCTAGGCACTGGGCTTGGCCTTGCTCAAGGAATAGACAGACAGTGAAAGAGAGAGAAAAAAAGAGAGAGAGAAAGAGCTTTGCAACATTGTCCCATCTGTTACCATCGAAGATGTTGATGAGAAAAAAATATGGGGTGCTCTTTCCTTTTTTCCACCCTTGGAACCACCGGGAACCCTGCTGAGAGAGAGGGTGAGTGAGAGAGAGAGAGAGAGGTAAGGAAAGCCGCAGAGAGATCCGTCAGAAAATGAGTGTTGGTGACTCCCTGGGCAATTGAGACCATATTTGGAGGAATACACAAGCCTGCTCTACAATTTCACCACAGTCACTAAACGAATCATAAGACTGCCACTTGAATTTCACGGAAAATGTCAAAATAACCAATGCGGGGTGGGAGAACAGAAAAATGAAAACTAAAACAAGAAATGGCACCACGTGTTATGTTTCAAAAAAAACAGTTCCATGATATTTTTCTACGATATTTGAACACTCCCTGAACATCTCTCACCCTGAAAGCTGCGTTTGACTTTCCTCTCAATCGTGCAATTAGTTTTTACTAAAAGGAGGACATTTTGAAGTAATTTTTTGTGTTGTTTCCAGACAGGCCTAGGCTTGACCTACAAGCCACAGAAACTGGAGCAGTCACTCTGGAATGCAATTAATCACTGTGAGGTGTAACAAAACGGCTTCAATCCCCATGCAGTTAAGAGGATGGCATCGGTAATTATGACAGGAGCTCGCTTTAAAGCAGCCAACAAAACGTGTGTGTTTCCCATCAAGGGAAAGGGAGGTGAAGGGATGGAGGTCTGGTGGAGGAGGTGAGGGAGGGGAGCATCTGGGAGTGGGAGGTATGCAGCACTTCAGAACACATCAGCCGGCTGCATGGAGATGAAGAGTTGGAGAGCAACTGGGAATTCTGCCGACAGATCCGGTTTACGCGGGGTCGGAAGTCGGAGTGGTGCATTATCGCGTTGCATAATGAATTTGCAGAGAAAAGCAGGCGGAGACCGACTCCATTCGCTTTACCCAAAAGATGTTTATCTGGTCTCCTGACTCTTCCTTTTAATTTTGAATTCAAAAGGCTTAATTTCAGACGTATCAAAGCACTAACGACTAAAGCCAGGTATTAGAGTTCCCTTCCACACAAAGCTCACAATAGACCAGACAGCTTTATAACAATAATCTTAAATCCTCAGATACAGTAGATATTCAAAGTCAGCTGGATGTGTGTAAAAAAAAAAGACATACATGAATGGACTTCCAGACATTCATTGAGACTGTATGAACAAAAGGAAACCAGAAGGCAGTTATTTAGTTTGGTTTGTTGACATGACACCCAGGGCCCACACACCTATTCATTTTAAAATCCTTTGTAAATGATCTGAGTAATGTTTTTCTTGCGTGGATATGATAGAAAAATGGAAGCTTTTGGCTGCCTCTGACCCGTTGGAAAATGTGTACAAAAATCTTGACCTATCTAATGTTCCTATTTTTTGTCTTTCTTTAGTCAGTTGATACTCTCTCTCTCTTTCTCTCTCTCCCCCTCTTCATCTCTTCCTCTCTCCAACTTTCACAAATGAATGAGATGTTGGAGTGGCAGTCATCTGCCCACATTGGCACGGTGGCCCCAGCTGTCACAGTGCAACGCCTGGCCAAGGCAGATGCCCGGGGGGCACGATAGAGCCGGGAGAGGTGCTAGCTGCCAGCTGAGCCTTCAGACAGAGGCACGGAGCCAAGCTCACACATGTTTAATCCGCCACACACACACAAGCAGAGGCATAAACTCTTACACACACACACACAGGGCTGTTAACAACATGGCACATATTTTCCCTCTGCACAATAATCTATCTTTTGGGTCACATTTGAGACCCTAGATCTTGTTTCCATCCCTGTAACACAAGGGCTTTCTCTTTCTCTCTCCCTCTCTCTCTCTATCTATCTCTCTCTTTCTCTCCCTCGTTCTCACTGGAATATCAAGGAGCAATTTGTCAGGATGCTGCTAAAGAAGGGGTAGTAATTGTGATATCATGTTGCCAGTGCAACAATAACAACAGGGCCCCTGTTATGCATCAACGCTCTCTCTCTTTCCCTCTCTCTCCCTCACACACACACACACACACACACACACACACAAACAGGGTGCAGGATGAGACGTGCCATCGCAGGCATTTATTTCAAGGACATCGCGAGGAGTGTGGCAATTACCGAGCGTGAAGGATGCTCAGCACCCTCCTCCCGACGGCTGAAGCACTACTGCACCACAAGCAAGCTAATGACACCGAAACTGACTGGGTGCAGCAGTCCCCTTACCCATCCCCCCTAAAGCACGTTAACATCGGGAGGCTTGTTGCAAATGTGAAAGTACACTCACATCACAAACATTACACTACCACATGAAAAGGAAGCATACACACAGAATATCTTACTGTAACACAGTCTGCATTCACCAGTCTGACTGATCAATATATTCATCATTTGAACAGTTGTGTGTGTGTGTGTGTGTGTGTGTGTGTGTGTCTAATCAAGAATGCTTGTTACTTAAAACTGAACTGAACTTAAAAGAAAAAGCCAGAGTCAATCAGCCCATAATTCTGCTCTTTGAGGCCGCCAAATGCTGTCTATATGTATAAGGACAGCATTTGGTACATTGACTAGACATTTGTGAACTGGCAGCTAAGGATTAGAGAGGGGAACATGTGATAAGAAAACATCCTTGCCCTCATCTTTTAGCGTTGGCTGACCAAATTCTGACGTTCTCATACCCACCGACAGCACTTGGCAACGTGAAACAACAGGTCTACGGGTTGATTCACTCCTGATAATCCCATTAAATGTGTGATTTTCAGAAGATGAACAGTGAGGTATTTGATTCACTCTGTTATTAGTGTTGAATGTTGTAGTGTTGGTTGTAGTGTTAGTCTGCTAGTGTAGAATGAGGTAACCTCTGTACTGGGCATGTATACCATGTCTGAGCACACAGACAGAACAGAACAGTACTGGCTATTAAAACAACAGCGTAACTTTTCGCCACCATTTCAGGTGTCTCTTTACCAGGCAACTTGTTTCAGGACCATCTGCAATTTGTATGGCATATGGTCATATAAA
>JAIFZK010000039.1:3525000-3550000 GCA_027481765.1 Tenualosa thibaudeaui
CCCTCTGTCCCCTCATCCCGCACTCTTTCCTTCCTCCCTTCCTCCTTCCATCCTTCTCTCTTTCCCTCCATCAGGTGAGCTGGACACACTGGCATCATCAACAGTACAGTAGTGAGATACAGGACCAGATGCCAGGCAGCTGTCTGACTGCGTCTCCACTGCGGACTCAAGGCCTTGGTCCAGTCTGTCTGTCTGTCTCCCTGCATGTCTGTGAGGCTGTTTGTGTGCACACACATCTACCAGTCAATTCCTATTCAGAGCAGCCCTGAAGGAAGTCTTCACACAGGTGACATGAGGGAATGTGACAGAGGGAGAGAGAGAGAGAGAGAGAGAGAGTCAGTGCAGAACTGAAAACTAACAGAGTGTGACAGACTGTGAAGTGCGAAGAGGAATTTTCAACACATCATCAATTACTAACAGAAATAGCATTTATCTTAGAATTATATGAAATTATTTCAATTATATATTTTTTAAATGTGGCATCTCTACAGCCTTGAATTCACACATGAGTGATTTTCATTTACCCATAGTTATTTAGCATTCTGAAAGTATGCCTTTGACTCAGTTTCCATGTGCAGCCTTCTGTTAATGTTGAACTTTTTAAAAGTTTGACGTCTTCTATTTGAAATTCTGCTAATGAACATTAACTGATGCTACTCAAAAAAATAGCACACTTACCAATTTCAGGCTCGACTTAACTGGAAATTACCCCATGGCAAAAACAGGCCCAGGAGCTTGACAACCCTCAGATGTATTTCTCTCTCTCTCTCGCTCACACACACACACACACACACACACACACACACACACACACACACACACTTCTCTCTCTTCACACTTGCTCAATATTACCACTGAATGCTGAAGAAGCTAACACTTGAGCTAGTGTTCACCCAAGATTCTGACACACAATTGTCCTGGGGCAGAAGTGATGATCGGTTAAATTAAAGCTGCTTATTGTACCTTTCAACACAGAATACATTCAAATTCATAGTGTATGCTCGGCTCTAGAAGGCCAGGTAAACCAGTGTGCATTTTCAGTGTTCTTCCTGCTTTAATACAAACCCTGCAGGGGAGACTCCCACACAAGATAAGTAAACACAACAAGCTACTGAATAACCAAGAAAGCTCACTAATGAACACACTGTAGTTTTTTCTCCAAAAAAGGGACCAACTCAAAGATGGGCACAACTCATGTGAAGGTTATTGATATACTCATATTTATTATAATAGTCATATTAATATTGTCATCAATACTCATAATTAGGCACCCTATACGGATATCTGGGGAGGGGAAGGGGGTTGGTCTGCATGCCTCTCATCCACACAAAAAACAGATAGTCTAGAGCAACATGCTTTCTGAGTGGCAAATGTTAAACTCTTCTCCATCTGCATACTGTGAGCATGGGACCAGACACACAAACAATGTATGATAATATCTGATAATGAATCCCAGTGCTTTTAAATGAGCGTCTTGGTATCTGGATAACAAATGTGTGTGTGTGTGTGTGTGTAGAATTAACCTTTTTTGCTAAATAATGTTTGTGTCCTACTAAAATTAAGGTTTGCATGTGATGGCGTGTGTGTGGTTTTTAATCTTTTTTTTTTTCCAGTGCACTCACAAAAATCAAAGCCTCTTCCTTTTGTCAAAGCTGAAGAACTCTTTTGTGGATCCCGTGTTCTCTTTTAACCATCGATATGGTCTCACCCGGAGCTATATGACACAACCTGGCACTGGAGCAAAAGAGATCCTTTATGCAAGTGAAGCATCCAATGTCTTCAGCCAGAAGTGGCTCCTCTCACCTGGGGAGAGCTTCAGGGCTTTTTGGAGTGCACGTCTAGTGATTAGACTCACACCTAGACAGAATATTATTCATGTGCTAAGAGGTCAGCTCCCCAACCTGATGTGTCTGTAATGTGGTTACCTGCATGTGTTTTGTGTGCAGGATAATAAAGTGATTATCAGTGAAGCTTGCATGCATCTCTGCTTCTAGACTAAAAAAAGTGCTAGAGGCCCTTCTGTGTAGCACCTCTCAAAAACAAAAACAAACAAATGATAAACAGACAAACAAATAAACAACCTGCATAACTGATATGCAAGGGGTGTGTGGAGGGGGAAAGGGCTGGGACAGGTGTCTCCAAGTTGAGAACCTGCTCACAGTTGCCATGGCAGCCCTCCAGGCAAAGGGAATTCTGGGAAACACACTCACCCTTCACCGAGTACACCGCTGTCCCACCCCCCCTCCCAAGAGTACTAATGTTAATCACAAAAACCACCAGCACCACCCCCCTTAACCCCCCCCCCCCAAGGCCCGGAAGGGGATTGTGACACCAGGTCTTCACTGAGGCATGAAATAATGACACGCACATTGTCATCTGAGTGACCCCTTCCAGTCCCTGGCGACGTCTGTCGTGACTGGGGGGCTGGGCTGGGCTAGGCTAGGCTACGCTAAGCTAAGCTAAGCTAACACCCGGACCAGGTCTTTTGCTTCTCAGCAACTGAAGAGGAAAAAAAATATACAGAAGTGGAATATTCTGGGCTTTGAGAATAAGGGTCATGCTACATTTTTGACCCACCCACACACTTAACCTCTGTGATGGTTAGCAAACACAGATGGTGGACTAACACTTTGAGCTGTTAGACACCCAAATTTTCCACCTGTCTGTCAGTCTGTAGCCCATTGTCCCTCCAAGGCACCTCTTAAGGCTGTTCTCCATACAGATAGAAGTGAAGAACATGGATGGATGTTCTCCTTAGCCTTCACAAGTTAGGTCAGATTGCCTACTTTCTACTCAACTCAACCCTTTCTGATAGCTTCATCCTTTAAATAACACCCAGCTCTTCCATAAAAAAAAAAAAAAAAAAAAACTTAATTACCACCACCTGCTCCATGTGGAAGTCCTGTGATGTTGATGGCCATTTTTGTTATTATTATTCCATATGCTACTACAGTGGAGTGAAATGTGTTTCTCCTAATGTCTGCTACAGGCTCAAAAAGGAATGGCCCACGTGGCTCTACGTTTTTATTATCATTATTTAAAAAGACACAGCACACAGTGGCCAAGCAACGACAGGACTATTCACCTAAGACTTTCAGTGTGCTTAGTAAGTTAATAGAAGCCCCCATGATTGTTAACAGTGAGAGGCCGTTTTCACATTAACAGTAACACCAGGAGATATATTACATATTGTTCGTAATGAGAGAACTGTGACAGGGGAGGATGCACACATTCTCCCTCGCTGACAGGCTGTCCAGTGTGCCAGCGTTCCAGCACTTCTCTAAATTTTCATTTTCTCTTCTTGTTCTTCTCTCTCTCTCTTTTGCTTTTTCTTTATTTTTACTGACAATAACGGCAAATCCTACGTCCAAAAAATAATTCTCTGTGAGCGAGCAGCCAAGGTACAACATCAACTCTAGAGGTGTTGTCAGATATTTTTTTCCATTTCTCTCCTCTCCCCTCTTTCTCTATTCTGTTGTTTTCAAACCTTATCTTACCCCTCTCTACACAGAAATAGAGATAAGGGAAATGGGAAGAGAGAGAGGAGTGGTTTGCCCAGGCCACAGGACACTACAGGCAGGGCAAGGTGCGAAGGGACACGAGGTTTGACGGTGATGGTGCCCCCATGGACTGGGGCAGGTCCATTGTTTTAAGACACATGGGTCTGAGTCACAGTTGTGAGGTTCTCGGACAGTGAAGGACAGACTGTACAATATGTGTGAGTGTGAGAGTGTGCGTGTGTTCACCCATGCATGTGTGAGTATATGTATGAGTAAATGTCTATGTGTCTATGAGTGGGTTCAGATTAGGAGAGGGGAGCTACCACATACTGTCACAAGACAGGGTGACAGACAACACACACACACACACACACACACACACACTTGCATACAAACATACATTCTGAAGACTGGGAGGTATCACCCAACTATTTCACAAAACAAGTTCATCGTCTATCATCACCACTGAATATACATCAGCTGTTTTTTTCCATAAGTTGGAGCAATGATAGCCACACATAAAGCCAGAGACAGAGATAGCAAGCGAGGGGGAGAGAGAGAGAGAGAGTGAGAGGGAGAGAGAGAGAGAGAGAGAGAGAGAAAGAAAGAGAGAGAGAGAGAGAGAGAAAGAGAGGGATACATAAATCAATAGACAAGGAACAAAAGAGTAAAAGGAATTCAGCAGATAACTGAACTAATTTAAAGGTCTCTGTCCCACCTTGGTCAGAAGGCCCCTCAAACTGTATATGTGTGTGTGTGTTTGTGTGTGTAATATCTGTGTGTATAGAAAGTGTCAGATATGTATTTAGCTATATGAATGTTTATTTAGCCGTACTCTATAAATCTCCATTCATGTGTATATTTGTGTACAGAATGTGTGATTAATAGCGACTGTGTGTATGTGTTTGTAAAGCAGCATGCTCAGCTGCGCACGTTGACAGACTGACAGAAAGACAAACAGACACACAGACAGACAGGACCGTGAAGAAGTGGCAAAGGTGGGGGGGGGGCGCTCAGAGAGACAGAAAAGTGACGGGGCAGTAAAGTGCACTGCTTTAAAATATTCAACAGACTGCAGGGGAGGCTAAAAACATAGCGGCCGGCACTCGTCTCGACAGGCCAAAAGCGGTGCCCTTCCACGGGAGTCGTACATCAGGAGGGTGGACTCCTGAGATCGGTCATCCAAGTAGTCTCAACGTTCTGGTGTGGCAAAGGGAGATTGTGGGAAATGTAGTTTCCTCAAGTTCAAGTCATTCCTTCCACCTTGGACATCAGAGCATAAGTAGTGAGAATGGGTGTGGTGGGATTGTGGAATATCAGAGTCTGGTGCCAGTAACTCATGTGACTGCACACATTGTGATGTTTATTAGGGAAAGTCAGTAGAGGTCAGGTACGACTTGAGAAGGTTCTAGATGTGATGAGGGCAGGGCAGGGGTGGGGAGTGTGTGCAGAAGGAGATGATCTGGGTTTTGGGGGAATGTGAGAAGGACGATGGCCCAAGGATCAGATGGTGAGATGGTGGCCCAAGGGTTCCCTGGAGGTCTTGATGCAGGCTATGGAGAACACTCCAGAGAACTCTCCAGAGAAGCTGCCGGAAAAAAGATAGAGAGAGAGAGAATAAATGAAAAGACACTTTTGACTTTTAATACACTTTTTTGGAGCCATATGGATCAAATATGGAAATGGGAAGAGCGAGTAAGAGAGAGAAGAGGGAGAGAAAGAAAGAGTGCAAATTTAACAACAAAGTGTGTGAAGAGATGTAAAAGATGAAACGTAAACAACATGGAGTGGATGGCAGATGGGAAGGTGGGGAAGATGAATGAAAAAGAAGAGAGAGGGAGGAGGGGGAAAAAGAGAAAGAAGAGAGACGGTAAACATCAAACAAGGCCTAAATAAGAAGGACACAGTAAAAACAAAAATGCATCAGGATGGTGGGAGGGGAAAGGAAGAAGATGCAGAGAGAAAACAAGAGAAGGAAAGAGACAAGAAGTAAACAAGACAACATCCCTAAAATCAATACGGCAAGAATCAGCCAGCTACAGCCCACAGTGCAAATTGTACTTCGTGCATCATTACATATAGAGTGTCATCTCCTCCTTTCTTCTCCTCTCCTTCCCTCTCCTCTCCCTTTCTCTCTTTCCTTCCCTCTCCTCTTCCTCCTCTCCTCCATGTCCTAGACCATAAGCCCAGAGCCATCACTGAAGGGAAGATGCCTGACATTTAGGAGGTTTGATATACGACCGATGACATGCCGCATGGCACAGCACCCCTAGATAGCTGACATTCACAATTGCCTAACCTACCCTGGAAGCACACACACACACACACACACACACACACACACACACACACACACACACACACACACACACACACACACACACACACACACACACACACACACACACACACACACACACACGCCACAATGCCAGCCAATGCACCATGGGATTTTCAGACAGCAAAACAAATGTTTTCAAGGACTCCCAAGTACACAAGCTCCCCTATCGAGCAATCACACACACACACATACAAATATGTGCATTTTTATTGAAGCTGTACAATGTTTACTATGCAAACAGTATCTAAATATGCAACAAATCAAAACACACCTAAATACACAAACATAAGCACACATAAACTTTGATGGTGTGTATTTTTTGTAAAAGTGTGTGGTGATAGGATGCGATTCCTTCTGATTATTGTGGCATACATTTGAGCCATTTGAATTTCATTAGTGGGGAAAACCTTGACAAGCTGTCAGCGTACTGAACATCCTCATAGAAAGTCCAGCAGAGACATACACACACAAGCACACACTATATATTGACACACACACACATAAACATAAATTACATGTGGATATGCATACTCACTCACACAATGAAACATAAAACACACACACACACATTCTATATTGACATACATAATGTACGTGTCAATATCCATACTCACTCAGACAATGAAACAGACACACACACACACACGCACACTCTCACACATACATACTCAAACACTCACACCCATACACACACACACACTCTCTATATGGACACACATATCAATATGCATACTCACACAATAAAACATAAACACATACACACACACACATACACACATGCATACATACTCACACTCACACATACATACTCACACACACGCATACATACTCACACACACGCATACATACTCACACACACACAGACACACACTTACACACACACACTCTGTTTGGAGCATGGGGGCAGAGAGTGGCCCCTGGGTTTTCGTCCAATGATACATTGTGTTTTTTCTATTTCCAGTCAAGGTCAGGATTTCTTTTCAGCATTGTTTATTTATTTATTTACTTATTTATTTGTTTGTTTCCCTCGCTGTACTGTTTTTATTTTTCCAGCGCAGCTGGGGTCGGAGCGTGGCAAACTCTGCCGCTACTCGAGCGGCCGAACACCAGCTCTCCTAGCACTGCCTCACCGGTGTGTCTATAAGCTCATTCTCGCAGCTCTCTTTAACAAAAGACAAATCAGCATGAAAAATTGCTCTGAATACTTTGGCAGCGGGCCTGTCAAAATGCTCTGGCACGTCCTGACAGACACACCATGATCTGTCGAGGAAGAAATATCATTGCTGTTCTTGAGGTTTGGCAGACAAACTCAAATCTCACTATGCCCCAATTTTCTTCCAAATCTGATATTTTACAAATCCTTGTAGGTCATACCCAGGTAACAATTTTCTGTTCAATGTTGGGTATGGGAACATTCCATCCATAAGGGTAGTTTTGGTTCTCTGAAGAGGTACTAGGAAAGGTCTTACGGAAATACAATGTTAGCTGGTTGCAAAAATAAAATTCACAATTCAGCAGTAAATAAGGACATGACTCATGAGATGCAAACATGGGACACCCACATAACCCTTACTCTATCAGGACTAAGTATTAAATACTTTTCCACAAATAGAGTACTTATACGTTTGGTAATGACTCAACTGTCCGATTATTCTGCTGACTTCAGATATGCTCAGTTGTTGGACTGGACACCACATGACCTCAGAGCAACACTTCAAGAACATTACAACACAGTTTCATAATAGGAATACCAAAAAATAGCCAAGTTATGTGTAGGGCACAAAGCATGATGTAACGTTTGGTACCTAAACGTTTTTGGTACCTAAAACCTTTGAGTGTGACAACCGACCGCTAACGTTCTCTGAACTTACACCCAAGGTTTACGGGAAACATTCTTAAAATAACCATAGGAGAACCACGAGCCAACGTTATTTAAAGTTTTCGTAACATTCGATGTTAGCAGAGTAAGTAAGCAAGCGTCAAACTACTGTGACCCCCCTGCGCCCGCATCAATTCAACCTCAGTCAAACCGGAGAGAAAAAACTCCTAAAACTCCAGTCTAGCCACTTTCACTCCCCTAATCTCTTGTCTCCAACACCAGTGCAGTGAAGAATTTAAGGAGGGGGGGTTGGTGTGTGTGTGTGGGTATGTGTATGTGTGTGTTTTTTTTGGGGGGGGGGACAAGGAATAAGCTCACCGCTACAAGCTACCAAACAAGCGACAGCTACAGAGCAGATGACTGAGACATGTGAGGCTTGCTACTTCTCTCTGCTGGGCATAATAATCCCTCCCAAACAAAAGGGACTGGCGCGTTTATTAATGCATCTGTCTGTGCCATTTTCCCCTATGGTAGGGACAAGAGGGTGGGAAAGAGAGGCAGAAAGAGGGGAGATGATGAATTAGATTCAGGCACATAACGTGGGAAGGGAAGAGGGGTGGTGGGAGGTAGTGAAAGGGAGGAGAGAGGGAGTCTCAGAGACAGGTGCTCATGAGGTGAGTTCCTTAGAAAGGCTCGAGAGGGAGAGGGAGAGGGAGAGAGAGAAGGAGAGAAAAAGAGAGAGAGGGAGAGAAAAAGAGGGAGGGAGGGAGAGAGGGAGAGAGCTGGAGGCAAGCTATGCATTAGTAATCACCCTTCCTCCTTTTATTAAATCACTGGCACGGCACACACACACACATACACAGTTGCTTGCAAAGTGCACACACACACACACACACACACACACACACACACACACACACACACACACACACACACACACACATACAGAAAGTAGTGCTACACCTGTGATTGCTCCTTATCTGCCTTGCTGTGCACACTGCAGTGTTTTCAACATACAATTCCACCTATGGTCTGTGTTCAGCCAACAGCCCCCACCACACACACACACACAGACACACACACACATTCCCCTCCTGCTCCACTACATATCTCAAAAAGCCCAATTGCCCAATTGTGATGACGTCAGACTGCACCACATCAACTCTAGTGTCACATCAACTCAAGCTACAGGTTAGGTTTGGTCTTGACTTTGTGGTTGGTTGGTCTTGACCTCGCTTCAGGTTCACACCTAGAATAAACTCCAGCTGATACTCAGCATAAAGCAGCTACAACTGTGCACAAGGTTGACTAGGAGCACCTGATCTGGACTTAGAGGTCACCTGTTCACTTTCCTGCAGTTTGCTAAGAGTCAGTATTGGCTCGATGGCAAATCAAAGCTCCCAAACAAGGCTGTTTTGTAAACAGCACACACAGACATAGTGGGGGCACTTTCCTGCTTTATAGGTTTAAATAGGTCATCCTGTTCTTTCTTTCTCCATCTCTTAGACTCTCTGTCTTTCTCTCCCTCTCTCTATCTCTTTCTTGTCTTTTCTCTCTCTCTCTCTCTCCCAAGTTCACGAGTTTTGTTTGCTTTTTTGCACTGCCCTCAATTTCCGAACAAACAGTTCCAGAAAGGGGAAGTGTATTCTTGCACGAAGCTCCTGATCAGCATAACCTGCTGAGGTTAAGCAAATAAGCCTTTTCATGCTGGGGAGCCGCTTCACTCATTCGGTCCTTCCACACATCACACACTTGCATTCACTCTGCATGCATTCTCTCTCTCCCTCCCTTCCTCTCTCCTTCTCTCTCTCTCTTCTCTCACTTTCCATCTTCCTCTCATCTGAGTGCTCCCCTCACTGCATGTGTGTGAAAAACAGGCAGGAGATGGAAAGAGGAACGAGGGATTACAGGAAAAGTGACGGATGAGAGGGAGAGAGGGAGGGGATGATCAACAAACGTGTGTGCAGTTTGCAAGAGTGAAGGACTCTCTTGCTGATCCTCCGCGGCATCTCCCACTCTTATTTTTGACATGTCCTTGAATGCATTAACGCTGCCTGCTCAAAACAAAAAGACAGCTTTCCTACAGGCCTGATCGCACTGTAAACATGGATAGTGTGTATGGCATGAATCTCTGTGTAAGAGTGTGTGTGTGTGACTTGGGGGCCATGTGTATACCACAGCACTGTGCAGTATGTGTGTGTATGTGAGTGTATGTGAGTGTATGTGAGTGTATGTGAGTGTACTAGTGGGTAGCGGGGTGTTCACACGTGCACTGACTTGCTTGTGGATGTGCTGTATGTGGATACATTTGCCTACGATTGGGGAAAGCTGTTTTTGCATATTCTCACAGGCCTTACATCTTTCTCTCTGTTCCTGTTAACCAGTGATCCATCAGTAAATAAGAAGACCCAGGTTTACATGGTTCAATGATGTATAACTATTAAGGAACCGAAAAAAAAGAAAAAACAAGAACTTCAGTCTGCCTAATGCTTCAAAAGGTCATGCAACCACAGCTTCTACTTCCTCTGTATCTCCCTGCTGTGACGCCAGGTGAGACTGGGACGTCCCCTGCCGTAGTGACCTTGTGAAGACCCACACCTGTGACATTGATAAATACCTGAGGAGTCGGGGGTGGGGGTGAGCACTGTCAAGAACACCCATATGTCACCATTAACCTCCTCACCCCCCCCCCCCTCCACCCCGCCACTTCACCCCCCCCAGCACACACACACACACACACACACACACACACACACACACCCTTACACCCCACACAGGCTATGATTAACTATGTGCCATTATGTCCTTTTACACACTGTTCAGAGTATAGGTCTCCCTGTACACAAACAGCATAACAGGGCTGAGGGGAAAGTTGGAATCATTTGTGCTTTTTATGTTTGGCTCTTTTTGTCCAGAGTGAGGTAGTGGGTTTTCTGGTAAGGGTTAACCTCAGTAATGCAGGCCACTGGTAGTACAGAGAGAAAGACATTTAATTTTATTTCTTTACTACTACTTTCTAATATTACTTTTACTTGATTAATGCTTTGGCAATATTGTATTTACAGTCATGCCAATAAAGCCTACTGAACTGAATTGAAGTGAATTAAGAAAGGAAGGGAGAGAGGGAAGGAGAGAAAGAAAGAGAAAGAGTGAGGAAGAATGAGAGCCAGACAGGCTAAAGTAGCCTGGCATATGGTGGGGAATATCATATCTTCTCTGACAGAAGAAAAAAAAACAGCCGAAGAGAGTGGGATTAGTGGAGATATAGAGTGAAGAGACAGAAAAGGAGTGGTTGGGTGAGAATGTGAGAGACAGAGAGAGAAAGAGAATGTGTGAAAAAAGAGGAAGAGGCAGGCAGAAGATGAAGAGTGTGGGAGAGAAGGAAGGAATGACAGAATAAGAGAGAGAAAGAGAAAGAGAGAGAGAGGGAGAGAGCAGTCAGAGGAGGGTGTGAGGAGATGGCGTGCAATGTGGAGAGGGAGAAAGCCAGAGAGGTAACTAGAGACAGAGCAAGAGAGAGAGAGTGAGAGAAAGAGAGAGAGAACGAGAGAGCAATAGAAATACAGCGAGAGAGAGAGAGAAAGACAGAGACAGAGAGAGAAAAACAGAGAGATACAAGAAGAGGGAGAGAGAGAGGGATACATAGAGAGAGAGGGAGACAAAGAAACAAAGATGGCGGGGGAGAGAGAGAGAGAGAGAGAGAGAGAGAGAGAGAGAGAGAGAGGGAGGGTAGACGAGTAGAGAGTGGCACAGTATTCCCCAGTGGAGCTGCACCGGCTCCTCTCTCAGCTCCTGCTCTGTGGATTACTGCATTTACACTCCAACTCAGAAATAGCTGCACAATAATTTATTTAGCACACCGCCACGGCCGCCATTGTGCTGCGCTCAGGGATGGAGATCGACTTCCTCCTGTTTTCTCCTCCCGTGGTGACACCCAGCATCTACCCAGCATCACTTCCCATCATACAAGGTGAATCATGAAATAAGATACAAAATACAAAACTTTGCAACTCGTGCCAAAATTAAGAAAAAATCTGAAACTTTCAAGTTCAGTGTGACAATATCTAGTGGGCATTAAGTATGGACAGAATTTACACACTGTTACATCCATGGGGAGATCTACACTTCTTTATTCTACTTGTTCTTTCCACACATTAAAAGAAGAAACAAACCATTTTGGTAGATAGTACTGTATTCGGTGGAGGCAAAAACTGATGCCAAATAAATGGAAATGTACCATATTTAAACTCTATTGAGGAGTGGTAGACAATTGTCTTTTCTGTCAAAGTCCAGGGTCATCAGGAACTTCTCTCTTGGCTGTCATAAAGGAAGCACTGCTGAGTTCACCTCTCTGAGACGGCACTCAAAATAATGCCTGGTCCTTCTCAGGAATATGATTTCCTTGAGAACAGGAACATCAATCAATACACAAAACAGCATTACGCTTCCCCATAGAATCTAATCTGTCCACAGATAAGAGGAGCTGTGTCCTTCCACAGCAAATCCTCTAAGTGACCTTCAGCCTTTCTGATTGCCTTTTGATACCACCTTGGGAAAAAAAAAATACATTTCCTTTGAACTCCAAAATCAACCATAGACAAGGAGATATTTTTTCAACCTGTCAGATGGGAGAGGTGAATGTCTTCACCTATGGGTCCCTTAACCGTGTCTTTGCCACAGTTTGTCTTGGCAAACTTTCACCTTGCCACTATCTCTATTCACTGTGGAGATGTGCTTCTATCCTCAGTGTCATTCCCTTCTGATTGCTCACACCAATCTCACAACCTCAATAGATTCAATAATCAGCTAGCCTAGCTGCACAGAGAGAAAAAGAAAACAGTGGTGAACCCATTTACTGAGACCCTACCTTCAGAAATAGACATAGGTCCACTGTATTGGATCTCTCTCTCTCTCTCTCTCTCTCTCTCTGTCAAAAAAAAAGAATTAAGCTTCAAGGCTAACATCAAGAGTGGGCGATCCACCTCCATTAGCAGGAAGGTCCTGCTTTCTTGCAACGTTTCTCTTTCCCGAGGGCGATGTGTGTAGCTATTTTATTCTTTTGAGTCGATGCCTGTTTTGTTCCATTTAACCCACCCCTATTGTTAAGAACGGGTCCCAGGGCTTCCGCTGGTAAATGCAACAGGCCTGCAATTAAATCAGAAATCAATTCAACAAACAATTAGCTTGGCAGAGACGCGTTTACTTATACTGTGACAGTGTGGGTGTTAAAAAGGGGGGAGCTGAGGATGACTCACACTTATGCTTAAGTAGTCATGTTTTGTCATCTTTCCTTAACACCCCTGCCACCTCCTTCTTGTCTGTTTTTGCCAGGGGAGGTCACAGGAAAGGAGAAGTCTTAGCTTCTGTACAAATTCTTGGGCACATACATTATAAGCATTTCCATGGGGGGTAACTGACGTAAGTGACGTAGGTGAAGTAAGTGAAGTAAGTGGGTATGAGAAGTAGACGAGAAGTTCAAACATGGTGCACAAGGTCATTCTAACACCATGGCGTTCCTTGCAAATGTCCTTCTATCTACAGCTGTTAAAACCAAAGTGGCTCTGGTGGAAGAAAGAATATTTCTCCCACCCACCTACCAGCATATCCCCCTATCTCCTCTACTCACAAACGCTCAAGCTAAGCTAACAAGTCCTTATTACTTTCACTAAAAGCCAAACACTACTGTTCGATTTGCAGTCAGTGTCTTGCTGTTGCTGGAGTGAATCTGTGTGTGCGTGTCTGTATGTGTGCTTTCTTTTTCCCCGGGGGTCAGAGGAAGTTCACATGCACATTGGAGGCACTGGGCTAGTCCCTAGTGCACTGGGATGCACCTGAACACACTGTGTGTGCCAGGTTTGCGCCACACACAAAGACACACACACACACACACACACACACACGTACACCCACACGTACACCCACACGTACACACACATGTACACGCACACACACAAGTACACACACACACACACACACAAGTACACACACACACACACAAGAACACACACACACACACAAACACACACACACACACACACACACACACACACACACACACACACACACACACACACACACACACACACACACACACAGACACAGAGAAGAGAGAAAGAGAGCTATGCACGCACATATACACAGCCACAGCGCCGAAGCAAAGTGTCAGCTATGTAGGTCGCTCTGGAGGGGGCTTCAGCTAAGCTACCTAAACGATAAATATTAATAACAGGAAGTGCATCTCCACTCGGGGGAGCGTGTCGTCTGGAAAACACTTCCCCTCCCCTCCACTCCCCACCCCTTCCCACCAGCACCCAACCCAACCCAGCCCGCCCTGCCTCCACCTCCTCCTCCTCATAATCAAGTGCATCAAGTCTGTTAGAGCCCTCTGAGTCTGCCTTTATCACCACCCCTGAGAGAAAGTGTGCGTGTGTGTGTGAGAGAGAGAGGGAGAGGGAGAGAGAAACAGAGAGAAAGAAAAAGAGACAGAGAGACAGAGAGAGAGAAAGAGAGAGAAAGAGAGAGAGCTCTAGTCCAGCACATTCTTGGCCAAATAAGAGGTTGGTCCTTTTTTATAGCGTCGACCGTAAAGGAACACAATGATTTTCGATTCCCCGTAAAAGCCATGGCAGTTCAAGAAAAAAAAAAAATCAATGAAAGAAATAGAGAAATCAAGGCATGAGTGGATTGGAGAGGCTGGAAAGGGGAGTGTATTTATACTGCCTCTGACTAATTTGTTCGCTTCCATGTGGCAGCTCCAGCGAAATAGGTCACCTGTTCAAAACACCTACTCTAAACACACAAATAAAACACACACAGAAGTAAGAATAATAATAAAAAAGACAGAAAAGAGGGTAGAAGAGAAATAGAAGAGTCCCACACCTATATGCAAAGGCACAAACTGTCAGAGAGAATGGTCAGTGAGGACAAAGAGAACTACACGGACAGAGAAGTAAACAAACTGAATAAAAAATAAGCCAATCTACAGTGTACATGTGGAAACTACTAGAACATTGTATTCAGCACAATGGACCTTGGGGGGTTACAGACAGGGAAAGAGCATCTAAAATTAGTTGATGCTCTGAAAGCCTTTTTTTTAGATATATCACCAGGAAGACTTTCCGCATCAAGACAAACAAAAAACAAAACAAAACAAAGAAAAGAAAAAACAAATAGCAGATGTTTAGCACTCTTTTGAGCATTAGATTTTCATCTCTCCCTCATTAAAAAAACTCTTTCATCTATCATCAGAGGAAAGGCTATATAGAATGGAAGAACAGGAACATTTCAAACCTCATGAGCATCATAAGTGGTTTCTGAGATATTGACAAACAAGTATAGTTGGTTAGTTTGACCTTGAGTGGTTTAGGCAGGTAAGTAGGTTCAGTCCAAATATAGGATACAACATAATATAGGAAACCTTGGGTTCAGTAGCAGGACTGAGCAGCTCTGTTTTAGTACTAATAAAGTCCCCACTCCCTACACCCGATGCAGTTCAAGTACTACTCAAGCAGTCCAAGTCTTTCAGCTGGGAACTCGAAACAAGCTTTGGTTCAGAGCTCTGGCAATAACCAAACATGGCTTTACAGGGCCCAGGCTGACTCAATCTGCCACATGCAAATGTTAGCGCTGGCATGGCAAGGAGTCGCTCTTCTAACTGGGAACACATGCCATGGCGGTGCCCACATAACACCTGGAGTGTAATGACACCAATCACATGCCGGGTTTAGAGATACACCATGAGTGAGTCACCACAGTTTGGTCTGTGTGTGTGTGTGTGTGTGTGTGTGTGTGTGTGTGTGTGTGATGTAGCCTATATGTGTGTGCATGTGTGAAAATGACCAAGTTTGTGAGAATGTGTGTGCAATACACTGCCACATTAATTATTTTTCCCATTCTATTCATTGATCTATT
Organism: Tenualosa thibaudeaui; assembly: GCA_027481765.1. Lineage (NCBI taxonomy): Eukaryota > Metazoa > Chordata > Actinopteri > Clupeiformes > Clupeidae > Tenualosa > Tenualosa thibaudeaui. The sequence goes on from JAIFZK010000039.1 coordinate 3,540,572, forward strand.
CATTGCAAGAATCATCATGCATTTGCATGGTACCTCTCTGAATCTATTTGGGTTTCTTTATGCAAAATGAATTAAAATAAATCCAAAGCAACCATGGGAGAGACAAGCTCATCTAAAAGTTTGCAGCTGAAAATGACAGGATTTCATTCTTCATTAGGAATAAGGAGGTAGAATGAGCTTGTCTTCGCAGATCACTGAGGGCCAGGTGCTAGCTCTCTTGCAGACATTTTTTTTCTTTTTCTGACAAGCCGAGTATGAAATCAAAAACCTCAAAAAGAATGAAAAAATCATCATCTCTCAAAATAAAACACTCTGAATAACAATAAGAAACAAAAACCAAAACCATTATTTCAATAACAGGGGCAAAAAAAGAGAGAGAAACCAACATTATTAGTGATAATGTAAACAGTGAGGTATTAGACACAATGGCAGCTTGCATTCATGGGGTGGACAGACAGTGCTTTCAAACTTGGCACACTGATTTGAGACGATGGGCTTCAACTGAAGTGAAAGCAGGGAGAGGTGGAGAGAGACTAGTGGTGGGAGGGTGGTGTAGAGAGAGAAGAGAGAAGAGAGAGGGAGGGGGGTGAGGGGAAGTGGAGGGTGTAGCTGATAAGGCTAGATAAACTGGGGACACAAGAGGTAAAGTGATGTTAAACCGGGGACTCAGAGGGAGAGTGAGGAGTTGACGGTGGACAGAGAATGTGAAAGAGAGAGAGAGAGAAAGAAAGAGAGATAGAGAGAGAGGAAAGACGGCAAGATGATAATGTGGGAGGGAACTGAGAGACTTAGAGCTGAGCACGACTGAAAGAGAGGGTGACTTGAGACAGAGGGAGAGAATGAGAGAAAGAGGGGAGGAAAGGTGCTGAGGAGGTGTATTGTCTTTATGGCGTTTATCAGTGGAAGAGGTGGTATTGACGTCGACTTGAGTCTCTATGGAGCTTTGACAGATCGCTTCTCTTCTGCCTTGTTAACAGTTCCTGGATCAGTAATTGATGCCACAGCTGGAAATCGCAGGGCTTGCTGGAGCTAAGACGACTTTGTTAACCATCTACAGAAACCACAATCCCTCTTTTTCTCCCTTCTATCTCTCTCTCTCTTACACACACTCTTTGACTCCTGTCTTTTTTTCTTTCATCAGAGCGGACACTTCATCTTTTCATGCCCAACATGCAATTAGAGCAGTCGCTGTGGGGCATGCACACAACCTGTGGTCGAAATACTGTTGCTGTGCATTCGTTAAGGTCGTTGTCAGTAAAAAGCGAAGCCGCATTCTCGAGCAGCAACACGTCAGGTCGTTTTTAAACCAAACCGACAGGGAGAGGAATTGGAGTGTGGAGCACACCTTGTGTGGTGCGCCAACTCACCTGGGGGGACTGTCAGGGAGGGGAATGAATGTTTACTCGTCTTGTCAATAATTACGGAGGCCCTGTGACAATCTAACACAGTTTACGCAACAAGATGAAATTAAGATGACGCAGGAAGTAAACAGAGGCCTGACATATATGGGGTCTCTGGGAACATCTCTCAAGATCTCTTTAAACATTGAGGGGAAAAAAGCCAACTGTCTCTACATGAAATGTCAAATAATATTTCCATGGTGTAAGTATACAAAGTCACAAAATTCATGGGGTGAGTAGGATGCCAATGCAGCAATTTTTGCTCCAAAAAAAAGAGTGAGCAAGGGGAAAAAAACAGAAAAGTTAATGTGTAGACATTTTTGATAAATTGCAGATGCCAAGCTGAAATCCAGCTCCGGGTATGATGTCAGAAACAGCAGCATTCCGGAGAGTTCTGTGCATGTCGTGACTCCACGGGACCTGGGCTCGTTCTCTGATTGGAGCTTTGTAGAGATCTGAGGACAAGCAATCCCTGGGTGAGTTTACGGGAACATCTGCCACAGATGTTTCCTGGCCTGACATACGTCAGCATCGAAGAACTTGGGGAGCGGAGACATGGGGCGAATTATGGAGGAACCAAGGTAAGCTTTATATCTCTAAAAATATTGGACTAAAATGTCAGACAAGAAGTACCATTCTGTGCTAATATTAGTCTTAAAATGTACATGCAATCAATATAAAGTATTATCAAACTACATTTTTCTTGTCATCTGCCACGTGACTACACCTTGTACATGGTGTCCACACATTCACTGTGTCAGCACCAAATTTAACCAGAGCCAATTCAAACAGAAGCAATCCAATCAGAAGAACCTGCCAAACCAACAGCCTTTTTGTGTATTCTGCTGAGCTCACTAAGACACTCCAAGGCAACCTCATGTCAGGTTAAAGAGGCCAAAGTTCAATAAACATCTACTGTCATTTTTCAATATTCAGTTTAAACATGTTTCTCTGCACCTATTAATTTAATTGTGTGACTGCTATGCTCTTTCCAGTCCATAAATCCATTTATTACCTTCATTTATCAAAAGCCAAGTCATCTGTGAACAAGGAGCTTCAGAGCAGGTGTTATTTTGTGCTTGCTAGCCACAGTAGATTCACAGCAGATTTGAGGGGGTCTCAGTGATACAGAGAGAAAACGAACTGTTCCCCTGACCATACCACTCAGTGCCAGGATATAAACACACCTAACAATAGTTTACCACAACTGCTACTGTTGAAGAAGAAGAAGAAGAAGAAGGAGGAGGAGGAGGAGGAGGAGAAGGAAGAGAAGGAAGAGGATGAAGAGGAGAAAGAAAAGATAAGAAGAATGTTCATGTCTGAAGTATTTATGTTGAAGAACATGAGAACAGAGGAAAGCAAATGACTGCATGTCTCATCTCCACTGATAACAGCTAACATCCCATCCTTCCTGAATCCTCAACATAAACTAACATCAACTCGGTGCCAGCTTAATGCAAGCAAGCTGCTGGAGGTAGCAGCATTCACATTTGTGCATTTACATGTAAAATCCACAGTATATACACAGAATAGAGAGAGAGAGAGAGGGAGAGAGAGATATGGAGGGAACATGGATAAGAATGTGTGTAGAGATCCTCCGTCCCCACCACCAGAGCATATCCATTTTCAAATTCTCATTCTGCTGCACATTTGCAACCGATAACCGTGCAGGAGATCAGCCTGAGCATCTTTTGACTGGGGAATTAAGTAGGTGCTTAGCATTCACTAAACATCTGCTTTCGCCAATCACACATTCCCTTGGCCCTGTTGTCAGCAGTCCCCCTCCCCCCATATCCCCCCAAACCGCCTCCCCCCACACACAAATACACACACATACACATATCTACACATATATAACAAAGTATGATAGAAAAAAGAAGAAGAAGTGAAGCAGAGTGAATGGAGGGAGGGAGAGAGAGAGAGAGAGAGGAAGAGAGAGAGAAGGCCATTAGTATTCTGCTAATGGTGCTGGGAAGAAGGGAAGGGTAATGGGGGTTAACAGGGGCCTTCACTTCTACTTTCCATCCAGGACAACTCTTCTCTCAGGGCGCAGCACTCCAGCCCGTCCCAGGCTACCCTCCTCTCTGTGATCCCTCCACCACCTCTTCTCCTCAGCAGTGGCAGCCCCCATCCCCACGAAGGGATGTGCCTGAGGGGATGTGAGGTCTATGGGGTGATGTGGAGGATGGTGGTGGGGGTCCACTTTCAACATTTATAATTAAAAGCCGTGTCAGGATCACGTTGATCACACGGCCTTCACCTCTTCCCCATTTTAATTGCATTTCCAGGGGGCAAGGGCAAGGCCATGGATCAAAGGCCTCCTGATGCAAGTCTCCTTCTCCCTCTCTCTCTTGCTCTTACTCTCACTCACTCGTTCACTCCCTTCCTCGTTGAAGAACCCACTCAATTCCTACCCCCTCGTTCACTCCCCTCTCACTTCCTCCATCTCTTCTTTCAACTTATCCTCATCATGCACTCTCTCCCTCTCTTTCCCTCCCTCCCCAGATGCTCCATGTGTGCAAATATTAGCAAAGTCCACATTTCCACATATCTACCCTTGAGCCTTTGTAACATACATGGTTAATATTTCACCCCCCCCCCCAAAACACACACACCCCTTTCCTTACTGGTGTGGTTTTACTATTATGTGTAGTAACCCCACACGTTTGACGGAACATCATGTCTTCCAGTAATTTACGCCATGCAGAGGCAGTCATTCCCAGTGTTTGCACGAACAATTGATTGATAGCATATGGTCCACCATCAAACACGCTGGCAATCTGGTCCCTTTTATTTCTTGTCTCTCAGCTCGGTTGTTGTGGTCACCAGTGCCACAAAGGCAGTGACAGCTTGAACTTATCTTCTAAGTCTATCTATCTTCTAAGAAAGGATGGGGGGGTGGTTGGGGACGGGGGTGTTGGGAGTGGCTGGAGGGGGAATCAAAGCTCCGGTGGATCACAGTGGGCAACAAACACTCAGCTACTCACTTTTTTAAGACCGCCCACTTCAAATGGCACAACTGGCAAATTGAAGAAGCGTGAGGTGGCCTTTCTCCATGGATAGACTAGCTATGCCGTAAGATTGCTCTGACTGAATGGGATTTTTAAATCTAAAAAGGTGGCTCTTCTTTTGGTTTGGGCTCCAACTGGAATGAGATAAGAGTCAGACGTGAGCATGTCGATTCATCACCACAGCAGCTACTGTTGTCTCCTTGGTTTTCATTTGAGATTTCTTGAGAAGACTGATAGATCTTGTCTTTTTTTATTTTACAATCATAGCATCCTTCATTAACCGAGCAAGCAGAAAAGATCAGAAAGATTGCCTGGTGCGATATTGATTTCTCTCCTGCATTTGATCTTCATAACCTTGTTCCAGGGAAATATGCAAAGAAAATACCCAGATGATGATGCCCCTTTATGAAAAAAAATTAAAATCCATACATTGACAGACAGAATCCAAATTATTCTCTTTTCATGATGCCACAGGAATCTAATTAGTAGAAGATCTTTTTTTTAACAAAGAGTGGAAAAAAGCTTTATATTGCACATCAAAGCCGCTGCTTTTTTTTCGAGAAAATCTTTAAAGCTCGTTAATAGCAATTTAAGAAAATCCACAAAAAAGACCTCTTGGAGGATCTGATAGCCCACTGTGTTGATGCTGTTAAAGCATGATCTAAGAGTATGCAATGAGACAAATAAAAGAGAGAGGTACAGAGAAAAAAAAGAAAAGAAAGGATAGGAAAGAAGCGAACATTAAATAAAGTAAATCAACAAACCGCACCTTTAGTAAATAACCTGACAGAGCAAAGGAGAGATACAGGCGAAAGACAAGAAAAGCGAGGGACACAGAGAGAAACGAGCAAGGAGAAAGAGACGGAGGAGACATCCTATTCTCTCCTATCCCGACTTCCTGAGTTCCCATTAGAGCCAGTGCCACTCCAGTGCTATGGCTGGTAGGCTCTGCAGGGGGAGAGGTTAATGGCTGAATTGGGGCTTATCAGCCAAGGGGAGAGGGCTCCACGGTGCAGGCCAGAGGGGCTGTGCTGCATCAGCGGTGTATGTCTGACCCGGGACGGCTGACTCGGCGCTCTTGTGGTCCGACTGGAGCTTAGACACGCAGCTGACCCGGACTGGGTCAGGCCGCCCTCTCCGCGCGCTGTTCTTAAGCTGCCTACTGCAATCAAATGCAGTAGCAATCATGCATGCATGCAATTTACATCTGCATGTACACACACACAGACACACACACACACACACACACACACACACACACACAAACTAACTGTTCCAATGCGACCCTGGGAAGGACATACCTTATGACCAATCTCCGTAACGACGCTAAATCCACATTTATGGCCAAGCCCCGCCATTCCACCAGACATAAAAACATTGATGTGAGACCACATAAAAGCTCTGCTCTCTACCGTCCCTTCAATGACCCCGAGCACCAACTTTCTTTTCTTCTTTTCCCTCACATCCTCCACACCCTCCCCCTCACCCCACCTCTCTTCCTCCTCGGTCTCCAAAACCATTTCATTCCAATAATTACAGTCTTTCAGGCTCCAATTAAGCTGCATAGCTGTTAAGAGTGTGTGTTTCTGGCCCAGACTAACGGCTGTTCAAAGGGAGCTGGACAAACGCCCTGGGGAGATACTTTCCTAAGGCCAGGTGTGGGCAGCTGGGGCTTTGCCTGTTCTGCAGAGGGATGGTTGTCCTCCTGTTCCCACATGACAGAGGGGTGTGTGGATGTGTGTTTGTGTGTGTGCGTGCATGCAAGTGTGCAGCAGAGTAGCTCGCAAGCACACACACACACGGACACAGGGACTAGGATAGTGACCATGCATCAAGCAAATCAACTTGGTGGAACCAGGTGACAAACACAAACACAGCCTTATACATGTATGCATGCACACACCTGAACACATGTCACGCACACAGAACATAAACAGTCCATCTGCCAGGACTACAGAAAGTCAGGTTTGGCGCAGGGGATGGCATATACATGGACGGACACACACACACACACACACACACACACACACACACACACACACCTCTCATACCAGGTTACACTGTCTCATCCATCTACTAAATCCCAACCTAAATGCCACACTACAAAGCCAGGAGGGCTAGTTGTGATGTGAGCAGGTTTGGAAAATAAAAGATGAGTGCAGAGCAGTGCACTGCAGATCAGGGTCCAGGGGGCATGTTTCTGCAGGGCCAACAGGCCTTATTATGGGATGCTCCCTATGGCTACTATGTGCCTTGGATTTCCTCTGAATGCTTGGGTGAAACATCCAGGAGTTGGAGCCAGTTTGGGTCATGCTTTTGAAGAGGAATGCGAGAGGCTCTTTGGGGGCTGGGAGCACCCACACAAATGTGATTTACAGACAAGAGCAATGACTCTGTCTGAGACTGTTTTTGTGTCGACCAAAAATTTACCACTATTCACCGCTGGGCACATCCAAAACTTGATTGGGCCCGTGAAAAATGGTCTCACGCACTGAAATAAAAACAGCAGCCCTGAATGTCAAAGCAGTCACATTTCTCAAAATGGCTTCCTCACTTAACACTTTTTTCAAGCACTTTTGGCTTGCAATGAACGCCTATGCAAATTCTATTCTGCCTCAGGACAGCGTCTGTCTGACAGACGGCTTTAATATTTTCATTTAGGATTTTTTTTTCTCATGCTCATCCAAAGCAATTCAATTTTCCACTCCTGACAAAAATGCCTCACACTCCTGAATTCACCACCATCTCTGACACATTCATTTGTGAGTCTCTATTGTTAGTCCACGACAGACTGGACTCTCCTTTATCAATAAGTGAGTATTAATGCTGTTTCTTTCATATTAAATCGGGATGGTTCTGAATGCCAGAGAGCCTCAGCGGCCGTGGCCGAGGATTGTGTTCAATATTTTTGTCAGATATACTGTAATTGTTTAGAGGGTAAGGGGGGTGGGGATGGGATGAGGGGGTTAGAACACGGAGAAGGCATCGGTCGACTTATTGCTTTCTATTTCCCCTGAGTGCAAAACCTGCATCTTCAGCCAGACAGGCTGAGAGAGACAGATACACTCCTGACACCAGAGAGAGAGAGAGAGAGAGAGAGAGAGGAGGGGGGGTAGAGAGTTAGTGGAATAATGATGAATGATGAGGAGAGTAACAGATTTTTGTTCAAAAATAAGAGATGACTAGACAGAAGAAGTGAGGGACAGAGAGACAGAAAACGAAACTTTGTTGTTTGGTGTTGCCATCATAAGGACATCTAGAATCACTTGAAAGAGTTGGACAAAAGGACAAAAGGACAAACACACAAATTGATTTATACCAAAAGCTAGAACCCTGCAAGACACACACACACACGCACGCACACACACACACACACACACACACACAGAGAGACCGTGTAGGACAGAATTACTGGAATGCTTTCACATAAACATGCTGAATTTGCATTGCACACCACTGAAATACTTTCACACACACACTCTTAACTTATCTTCGAAACACACACAGTCACTACTTGCAAACAACTACGAACGCTTACACACATAAACAACCACAGTCACTTGAACTATACATCTAGAACACTTACACATATACACGCCTCAACTGTCTCTCAAACACCACACAACAAACAATTGTCTCTCAAACAACCCACAACAAACAGTTATCTCTCAAACACTTAAACAACCACTCATCCGTTTTATTGTACCTCTGAAAAACATGCTTGTTGCTGAACTGTTGAGTGACAATTTCCAGTGGACCAGGAATGAAGTTGGTTTCAGTGGAACAGGAAAGTGTTTTAAATGGAATAGTAAGGTGTTTCAGAGGGATGTTGGTGTGTCAGAGGTATACAGTAGTTTCCTGATTATAAGCCACATCATGTATAAACCTTAGCTCTGTGGTTTATGCAAACTAAAAAAAAAATTAAAAAAAAAAAAAAAAAAAACTATTTATTGATCTCATCCATTTATTAATCTCACCTATATTTTAACCTCAGTTTACTATATATTACCAATTGATTCAGAAGCAAATCATAATTTCATGACGTAGAATGATGACAAGAAATACATACAAATAGTTTTTTTTTCTAAATCAGTGTAGTCTTGGTAAATAATTGGGAAACTACGGCAACACAAGTATAGCACATTGTGTTCTATGGACTCTCTCAAGAGTGTGTGCATGACTGTGTTTTTTTGTTTTGTGAAACAAGTAGTATCGTAGTGTGTGTGTGTGTGTTCCAGAGGTAGAGGACAAGTAGAGAGTGTATGTTTGCAATTGTTTCAGTGGTGTGGGCATGAAGATTCAGTGTATGTACAAATGTTCCAATATTTCTGTCCTAGACAGACACACTCACACATACACACACACACACAGCATAATCACCATGAATGTACACAATCCCCCGCATACACACATGAAAACAGCCCTGTGTGCGTGCGCGCACACACACACACACACACACACACACACACACATCTGTAATGGAATTTTTAATGTACCCAGCCCATTTTTCATGCATGGAAGCGATAGAAATGTTCTAATTTGAAGACGAATAGGGCACTGGGAAAATTGTGCACAGTGCTGTGTATGGCACGGTTATAGCCTTAATCCTCTCTCTCTCTCTCTCTCTCTCTCTCTCTCTCTCTCGTGCTCTTTCTCTGTTTTCCTCTCTTCTTTCTCACTTCTGCTCCCTCACTTTCCTCCTCCTTCCCTTTCACTCACATCACCTTCTCTAGGTCATTCTGACTCTTTCCTGTTCTCTCTCTCTCTCTCTCTCTCTCTTTCTCTCTCTCTGTCTGTCTGTCTGTCTGTCTCTCCACTTGACTAGAGAGAGCTGACTGTTGGAGTTTTTCATGTGGAGGCTGTCATCATAAACTAGGCCCATTTTAGACAAAACTGACTGGTAAGGAAAGCATACAAATAGTCAGAGGGGAGAATGATGTGAAATATGTGCAGTATTTATATGGGTGGCACTAGGACTAAAGAAGATAGTGGGAATTGTGATATTACAATAGAACAAA
>JAIFZK010000039.1:3555000-3562500 GCA_027481765.1 Tenualosa thibaudeaui
CTATTATTTCATGTTCCCGTGTACTCCTACCATATAAAACAGGCATGCACGGTTCATAGGAGCAATACTAAAGTGACAGATAGCTAACTAATGGCTACCATGGCCCCAGAGGACCTGAGGATGTGAGTGAAGAAACAGCTTCTCTGCCAGTGCTGTCGATGAGATAATGCCCACTTCCTTCTCATCACCTCTGCCCATCCATCAGCAGGCGCCGTCCTGCTGTGGGCAATGCCATTGTGCCATCTGGGCCACGAGGCTTGCGTGGAGCCGTCAGCGGTGACAGGTGAGGGAGAACAGCTGTCCTCCCTGTCTGTCTACTCTAGCAGAGGACTTCACTGGTTTATTACACATGGCTGATGAGGAGAGACCCAGACAGAGAGAGGGTGAAAGAAAGAGAATACAATACATAGATAGATAGATAGATATAGACAGAGAGAGAGAGAGAGACTATACTAACAGCTATGCAAAGAAAGCAACAATAAACTGAACTGAACTGAACTGAGAGAGAGAGACAGTGACACGGAGGGTAAACCTCTAAGCAGCATACCACAGTGACTTGATAGTTTGCTATGTGAAGTGCTAACTCACACTCTCTTTGTAATTCACTGTGTAATAGCAGAATAAAAGTGAAAACGAGAGAAGTAAAAAAAAGTCTTTGCTGTTTGGACAATTAGTGTAGTAATTACATGGGAAATTGACTGTGTGGCTTCTGGACTGGTGTGAGTAGTCAGGCACTGTGTATGTGTGTGTATTCATTTATGTGTGTGTGTGTGTGTTTGTGTGTGTGTGTTTGTGTGTGTGTGTGGTGAAGTGGGGAAGGCAGGAGACCAGGGAGCGAGACACACATGGAGATAGAGAGAAAGAGAGAGGGAAAAAAGAGGAAACGAGAGAGAGAGAGAGAGAGAGAGAGAGAGGACTGCTGAATCAAAGGGCCTTGAAGAGATCAATCACCCAGAATAGCTAAAAGACCTTTCAATGAATCGCCTTTAATCTCCACCACAATGCTACCATCAAGCTGAGGGTACACACCATCAAGAGGGCCCTAGGGTTTAATAAGTAGCCCTGTGAAGAGTGTAAATCTTTAATAGAGGGCAAGCTAAGCCAGCAGCATTTCTCCCTCTTTCCCCTCCTCCCTCTCGCCCGCTTTCTCTGTCAAACACACACACACGTGTATGTATAATGCATACATATGTATACGACAAAGAGATCACTCATTTTAAGAGTGGAATCAAGTAAAAAGCTGACAATGATGCACACGCATGCATGTGCACACACACACATATACATATGCGCACACATACACCCCACACCCACACTGAGTGCTATTTCTTTTAGTTAGGCATAGTTAATTGTATGTGGTGCACAGTGTTACAAAAATCCACTACAGCGCACATCCTATAGTTTATAGTGTTAGTAAATGCATACAGAATATGAGCATGCATAAAGAATATGAGCAAACACAAATGCACACACACACACACACACACACACACCAAACACCACACTTCATGAAATTAAGCTCCTCAATAGATAGGGTTAATTTGCATTTTAACCTCTTGCCAGCTCTTGGGTGTAAATATTTATAATCTGATTAACTAGCAACCTCCGTGCTCTCTGCGGTGAAATGATGGGCTCAAAAAATAATCAACTCCTCATTACACTTTTACCTACCACTTCATCATTGAGATGCTGTGTGAACACGGGGACCCTGCAGAAACCCAGTGCAGAATTAGAATATCCTCTAATTGCTGCACCACTAACATCATGGGATGGTGCAGAGTAAGGAAGGCCAAATTCTGTATCCAGTACAGACTCCTCAAAGTGCTTCACTTACAGTAGGTCTGGTGGTGGTAGAATAGTGATTAAGGAACGTGGCTAGTGTGCTAATAGCCTGGAAATTGTGGCTGCCACCGTTGTGCCCTTGAGCATGGCACTTAACCCTAAGCTGCTCTAGGGGAGACTGGCTTGACAAATGAAAATCGCTTTCAATAAAAGCATCTGCTAAATGTATAATGTAAACATAAATGTTCAGTAAAGGGCTGTTTACACCTAGAATGATGACTATAAAGATAACTGTACCTATATATATTTCTGTCCACACTGACCAATGATACTGTACGTCCATCCACATGTGAATGAACGAATGTCTTAAATTCCTTGGTTTCTGATTAGCTGTCAACCTTTTATCATTCTCCCAATGATATCGCTGTACATGTCATTGTAGTTATAGTTTGTGGTGTGGACGTTGTCATTCATATTAATTAGAGTGAAATTCATTTGACGTTAATAGTTACAGTTATTGTTATCGGTGTGAAAGGCTCTTACGTCCAATCATGTAAGACATAATTCTCAAAAGCCATAGGGTATACTCTATCCGTGTCCATTTGTTTATTTATGCGCAACATGCATTTGTTAGAGTGTGCGTGTCTGTGTGTGTGTGTATGTGTGTGTGTGTGTGTGTGTGTAAGTGAGACAGAGAGAGAGAGAGAGTGTATGTGTATGTGTATGTGCACGCAGGTCTGTTCTCTTTTTTGCTATGGTTTGGCATTTGTTTGGGCGAGTGTGTGTTGTTGACAGAGGGAAAAGCACCAGTGATTACTGCACCATTCACCCACCAATGCACTAAATTATCTAAGGAGGACTGACATGCACACATTTCTCTATCTCTATCTCTCTGTTCTCGGTCTCTATTCTATTCCTCCCTTCTTTCTCTACCAGATTTTCACATTCATCGTCTCCAGCGAGACGCAGAGATCACAGCAGTCACTTTTCATCACAACAGCCGCCCCGACATCGAGAAGCCTCTGCGTCTCAGCAACCAATTAAGTGGTGAGTGCTGAGCCACGCCAATTAGATTTAATGATGAATTGTTGATCGGTGCAACGGCTCCCTTTTTGACGGGCAGAGACAGACTGGGAGGCAAAGTCAGAATCGTCTAGGTGAACTTGGGTCAATAGGCTCCGTCGCCATTAAAATCCAGAACTACCTTGGAAAAAATAGCTGACAGATAAAGTTGCAGATGAAATCAGATGGGCACTGTTCACCGGGGCAACCCAGGAGCACGCTGAATGAGTGTTCATCTTTTGTTTGTCTGAAGCAAACGAGTCCCTGACAAGATTTTCCACTTCCATACTGGGATCTGACCTACTAGAGAGTGTGTTGCCACTCTCAAATACAGTCTGATCCATCTAAGAGCCAAAGGAAGTGGACAAGTTTAAGTAGATGGCCCCTCATATTTTACGGGAAAGAATGACTAGTTTCTCCTTGCAACCGTCAGGTCATTGTTCTTGGGTGGAGCAAGGTAATTTAATTCAAATACAATGCTGGACTCAGAACAAAGTTACATCAACGAGCACTTCAGTAAATGAGCAAGGAGTTTCAATCAGCTAGCTATACAACATAGCGATGTTCAACATGCAAACAAATTTAGGGTGCAAGTCTTATGCAATCTTGTAGATCTAGGGCCTGTGGAAAGCGTGACACAAATAAAGTAGAAATCAAATCAATTTAGGATGAGAGCATGGTTTGGGTGAGGTGCATAATGAGAGGGATGAACAATGGCTTCCCCCGGCACGACGGCCCAACATGTAGTGTAAATCAGTGTGCACTCTGCGTAACATTGCGGCCTCAGAGAATACAAAGAAATTAAAACATGCACACAGAGTTTGCCGGCCTAAATATCATCAATCACGCTCAACCTCCAGAAGACACTCCTCTGGTATAATGGATATGTGTGTGTGTGTGTGTGTGTGTATGTGTATGGGGAGGGGGGGGTCTGAGACAACGGTGCCATAAATCCTACCCATCCAAATAATCAGTGGTGCCCTGGATTATATACATCATTTCCCTTGATCCGGCCTCCGACACACACCATTTTCTTTAACACTTTCTTCCTCTCTCCCTTCCTCCTTCTCTCCCTCCATCTTTTTCTCTTTCCCTCCTTTTGTCTCTGTAACGCCCTGCTGTTCAGAATCTGTTAACAGCCACTGTATCATTCAATGATAATATGCTGCAAAACGAATGGAAGATCTTTTAGTAGGTTTGATCAATACCATCCATTCGAAAAGAGGCTGTTTCAAAGGAAAAGGGGGAACAGAGAGAACTATTCTTTCCTAGCATGTAAAAATATGGGAATATGGGAATCCTGTCCAGAGAATGGATTATTTTTGGGTAAAACAAACACTGTGAGGCTGGCTGTACGACTGCAGCATATATTTGACTGCATAATGTGTGTATGTCTGCAAAAAGTACTGTTTCAGCACGGGTTTTTCATGCCTTATGTGTGTGTGTGTGTGTTTGTGTGTGTGTGTGTGTGTGTGTGTGTGTGTGTGTGTGTGTGCTTGTGCCCACACTTTTATGTCTGGAGCGGGGGAGGTGTGACAGTATGTAGGTAATATTATGTGTATATGTGAATAAATGAGCTCTCATGTACGGTATATGCAAGTACAGGCACCTGTATGTGTGTCTACAACGTGTGTGCGTGGGTTGTAGGTGGGTGTATGCACATACAGTATTTTTTGTATGTGTGTGTGTCTGTGTGCACGTGCGTGCGTGTGAGTGTAGCAAATGCACCCTGGCGTCTGGGCAGTGGGTTGTCTGGGCAGTGGGGCTGGTAGTAGAAGGCTCTCTGGACTCTGGCAGACAGAGCGGAACCAGGCCGATGTCTTTTTAATGGGCTGCCTCACGGCCTAAACTGATGAGTGCAGCTCCACTAGCCTGAGTGTGGGGTTGTGGTGGGGTGGGTTGGGCAACCTGAGGCTTGCCTTGCTTTCTTGGGTCGTTCATTTTCCAACTCCAGTTCTAGACCCCCCACCTCCGCTCTCCTCTCTCTGCCGCCTCCATTATCGACCTGCCGTGCAGTTTGCACAAAGTCTCTCCCCCCCTAACCCCCACACTCTCTTCTAGCCACCACCACTCTGGATATGGCCACGCTGGGAAAACGACTGTGCACTCCTTTAAGTGATATTCTGGGTTGGGGGGTTAGGGTTGGCCAAAGGCTTGTCTATCTGCTTGTGTTTATGTGCTGAGTGTGTATGCATGGGCACACCACATAGACACAGACACACACACAAACACACGCACAAACACACTTGTTCTTGAGCGTCTGCCTGTCTGGATCTATTTCCATGTATTATTGAACCTTCAGAGGAAAACTGTTCTCATTTTAATGTCTCCTGCTCTTTTTACAATGTTTTTCAGTCTGTACTAATTGACGTCACTATATACTTTAATAAATGTACACATTGGTGTTACATCACACTAACCCTAACCTACGACCAACTCCCACAAGATCAACTAAATCTTATGAGGACGGATTCACATTTACATTAAGAAGTATGTTGCACTCATCAGCTAATTAAGCATTAAGTGTGTTATCTAAGCACCAGCATCTAAGCATTCATTCCAAGCTGCATTCCAACAGTTATCTGTACACATTCCAAGGTATGTTGAACAATGACAGGGACGTACATTCCTATTGATATGCTCAATATAGAATATTCAGATTGGAGATGTTGGAGATCGCTCTCCAGATAAAAGTCTTCTCAAGGAAAGATATGTGAAGAGGCTGTCATAGTTGTCATAGAATATGTGTTTGCTCATTACTTTTTTGAAAGAAGAAAAAGCAGAAGAACAAGAAGAAGTGATGAAAGAGAAAATGAGTTTTATTTATGCATGGGCAGGTGGGGGAAGGCTTACGGGTCTGGCTGTTGCCTTGGTAGCAAAGCATGGCCAGAATCCAATAGCAGCGGCGCCATAGTCTGTATGTGTGTGTGTGTGTGTGTGTGGATAGGACTCACTCACTCATTTGAATGTGTGTGTACTCTATCTGAATGTGTTATCTGTCATCTTACCTAAGGTCTAATTGGAAGATGCACAGTGTGCTATGTGTTTGCTTGTGTGTGTGTTTGTGTGGCATGTGTGCTTTCTTTCATTTCCTCGTCATTTCTTTCTGGAACATTCTCATGCTCTTCATTAACTGACACAAGCATGCCTCGCACATGCCTCGCTCCTATGTCCTTGAGACAGGGAGAATAAGAGAGAGAGAGAGAGAGAAAAAGCGAGAAACACAGGGAGCAAGGACAACCGGTGGAGTGAGAGAAGGGAAAGAGAGTGAGACTGGGGCAGATGGGTAGAGCAGAGGTGAGGATGCTTCATTGTATACCTCACTGTTACCTTGTTGTTGTTTTCCCCAAACTTGTTTACAACCACCCTCCAGTTCTTGATGTTTTTCACACCTAAATCTGGATGCAGCGCACCTCCTCTGACCTTGGCAATCACAAGGCCTTTTCTCTTGCAGACTCACAACAGGGGAGAACAAAAATCAACTGTCTTCCATCCCCTCACCGGTGAGCCATGCACGTGTGAATATATATATGTGCATGTGTATGTGTGTGTGTGTGTATGGCCGGGTGCGCTCTAATTGGTAACCTCGGCAAGGAAGCAAGGCGCATGCTTAAATGTCATGGAGGAGTTTAGCCCAGGAGCTTTAGGGATAGTTCTGGCACCAAGTTCTGTCGTGTTTGGCAGAAGGGGTATTTTTGTGCCTTGACCGAGCAAACTAATGGACCGATTAAAAAAGAGAGAGAGAGAGAGAGGGAGAGAGAGAGAGTGTGAGGGAGAGAGACCAAATGAGAGAGAGTGCGTCGTGTTATTTTATCAGCCGAGCCTAGTGTCCCTGGAGAGAACAGCAACAAATAAGACTCCCAAACAGCCTTGCAGAGGGAAGAAAATATAATCAGCCTACAATCTGGCACATTTTTTTTTATTTACGTGACCAATTTACTCATCAGCCATGCATAGAGGACTGGCACCCTCGCTACGGTTCACCACACGGTACAGTTCTTAAGTGCTTCCTCCCAGCTTCTTAGTCGTGACCCAAAGCTAAGTAATGGCCGATATTATGGCTCGCTGGCTTCCCCACTCATAATGACCCATAACCTTTTGTGATATGAGTCGGGAATGAGATTCTCCAGTGCGCAAAGCCATCTAATACACGGGGAGCGTCTGAGCACTAAATTGGAGATGAGGTCTCCATTAAATGGAGCATCGCCATGCGGCTTAAATTTATTAAGAAATTAGATTAACGTTATTTTCCCTTCATCTCCCTCTCTCATACACACACACACACACACACACACACACACACACACACACACACACTCTCTTCCTCTCTCTCTGACTCTCTTCCTGATGTCGTGTCCTTGTCTTGGCAAAAGCTTTATCACATCTCGGGCGATACAGAGTGAAGATAGTGCCTCAGTGGGATACCCCCGCTTAGCAGTTTGGAAAGAAAAAAACATTAAATGATGTGACCTTCTTGGAGGGAAGGAGCCCTCAGTATGGCACACA
Organism: Tenualosa thibaudeaui; assembly: GCA_027481765.1. Classification (NCBI taxonomy): domain Eukaryota; kingdom Metazoa; phylum Chordata; class Actinopteri; order Clupeiformes; family Clupeidae; genus Tenualosa; species Tenualosa thibaudeaui. The sequence goes on from JAIFZK010000039.1 coordinate 3,562,351, forward strand.
CACACTGACACTGACACACACACACACACAATCAAACACACAAGTGCATGGACACCTTCCGGCTTTAGGATAATTACACTATTTGCCTTTTCTTTAATCTGACCCCAGATCAGTGACCAGAGGGTCTCTCTCTCGCCAATACTCACTCAC
>JAIFZK010000039.1:3565000-3615000 GCA_027481765.1 Tenualosa thibaudeaui
TCAGTTTGTGTTCTTCTCTCCTCTGATCCGCACTTAAATCTTTCTCTCCAATTCTCTCTTCCCAACCTCTCTCATCCCTTATTTCTCATGCCTCTCTCTCTCTCTCCTTACCCATCCTCCCATCTTCTTTTCTCCTCTCCTCTCCCCATCTCTCTCCATTCCCCTCATTCAGAGGAGGCATAGCTGCAAAGCCAGCCCCTAGATGCCAAAATAGGTCGCCTCCCATGGTCACGCCAAGTGAGCCATTATGGCCAACTGTGAGTATGATTGCATCCAATTCTGCAGGTGTGTTAAATGACCAGTGCATGTTGCCTTTGGCCAGGTAATGGTAAGGTTGGGTTTAGAGGACTGTGGGCAATCACATAGGGTTACTGGGGCTCTGTGACGTGTGTGTGTGTGTGTGTGTGTGTGTGTGTGTGTGTGTGTGTGTGTGTCTGGGGGGTATCCCCATCCCCCCTTGCCTATCACATGTGTCCACCATCTTATGTGAATGTTTGTTGCCACAGCTGTGCCAGAGAACATAACTGATATGAACATTACACACACACACACTACATAACTGATATGCACACACTTTTTCAAATTTCATACACTGTGTTTCACATACATGCTGGTGAAATTTGAATTTGAAATTCAACTTGTTTGTGAAACTGTTGTATGAAATCGTATGCCATGCTTGTCCTTCTGTTTGCCATGTGTTCTTTTGTTTGCTACCTGTGTGTTAAAGTGTCAGGAAGTCCATAGGAAATGGTCTATATTTATATATTACGGGTAACATGTTACATTTGAATAGTGTGTAGTATGAAGAAGCGTGATTGTGATTTGTGAAACTTTTTAAACAATGCTCTAACAAAGAGAGTTTACCAACCTGTGGAGGGGGTTCACGCTGTCCCATTGGCAAATAGGAAGAGGTGCAGTTACACCCCTAGTTCACATACTTGGCTCTGATTGGCTACCAGTGTGTAACTGAACCACAGGGGGGGGGAAATAAGGGACTGCAGGAATGTTATCTAATAGACTAAATTCTGTGTGTATATATACATACATATTGTTGGAGTTTTGTAATGCTTAAATGATTGAAGTTGTTGATGGAGGCCTGTTTGGTTAATGTTTGTTAGGCTGTGAGAGAGCAAACATGTCTGTGTGTTTTTTGGCCATATTTGGTGTAGCCAATTTCTGTAACAGTAATTTTTTCCTTGTTTAGTGCATACCAGCACAGGTTTTGTTTCTAAAGTTTTTATTTTTTTGCATTATTATTATTTTAGTTTTCAATGTAAACATTGGACACTTGGCTTGCTGGATAAAAACACAATATTGGGCTCTGCTATCTCCTCATCTGTAGCCCTTCTTTCTGCCCCTGCCGCTACCAATCCTAACATTTGTATTTGCGGAGTGGTTATCGTTTTACCATGTATACTACTAGGTGTGTGTGTCTGTGTGTACAGGATATTTTTTTGTGTGTTTATCATTTGTGTTTACAATGTATGTCACTGTATGTGTGTGTGTGTGTGTGTGTGTGTGTGTGTGTGTGTTTATCTTTTGTGTTTATCACATGTGTCACTGGCGCATGTGTGATTTGTGTGTTCATGTGTGTGTTTGTGTGTTGATGACATAACTTTATGTGTGTGTATGTGTGTGTGTGTGTGTGTGTATGTGTATGTGTGTAGTCTTTGTTTTTTTTACGTTTTTGTATCTTCTGTGAAAAATAAGCATCAAAAGTGTTAAGATTCAAGTGTGTACGTGTGTGCAAATGCTAATGTGATATGTGATATCTGTGTGTGTGTGCACGCTACCTTGTGTGAGCAGCTGTAGGGTGCGGACCTCCTCTCGCACGCGCAGCTGCAGGACCTGCTGGAGGATGTGCTGCCTCTGAGCCTCCTGCATGATGCCCATCCGCTCCAACTTCCTATCTGTCAGCCTCATCAGAGCACGGCCTACACACACACACACACATGCACACACACGCACACACAGACAGACAGACAGACAGACAGACAGTGCAAAGTGAGCCCACAATCAAATAAAAGTATCCAGTTATCCCTCTAATAACACTTTACACTGATCACATCAGGTATACAGAATGAAACAGCAGCAGTAGTATTCTAAGCCAATGGAACAGAGGTCATTTGGCATCAGTACACACAGCCATTCTTTTATTTAATCAATGCAGGGAGACATGCAAGGCCAAACACTGCACTCCCACTATAATCCTCTCACAAAACACATCTTTATCTTCTTAATATAAACATATGCACTTTCACACACACACACACACACACACACACACACTGCTGTGCACAGAGACATAATCCATTTATTATGTATGATAAATAAGCATTGGTGTCACAGAATGTGCAAATGTGGCTGAGATTTGCTTTGTTACAGCAATCACCTCTCCCTTGCCTGGGAAATGCTGGGCTTATGCATGCTGAACCCCCTCAATTTTAGAGAGAGAGAGAGAGAGAGAGAGAGAGAGAGAGAGAGAGAGAAAGGTCTTCCACACAATAAAAAACACCAAACATGCATGGGAGTTCAGTGTGGATAGGTGTACATGTTTCAGTATTTCCCTATCCTCTCTCTCTTTCTCATCTCTCTCTCTCTGTCTGGTCTGAGCCTTTTTGTCTTGACCTTAGTCTGAGGAGTGGAATTTGGGGAGTCATGGAAAAACAACTGCAAGTGATTATAATGGATTAGGTGGAGGCAAATTTCCCCTTTGCACATATCCTCAGCTGATGAAAGAGTAAACAGCTCCTCTTGACTGATTCCAGACCTGCCGCTCGTTACCTCGTTACAAATTAGCCTGAGCTTGTGTTTAACCAAAGACTCTATGGGAAACAACAAGACGACAAACAGAAACAAGCAACCAAACAACACAGCTTCCAGACCCTGCTGAGATCTCCGTGGGACAACATGCAGAGTGAATGCAATAGAAAAGAGCCAGAGAGAGAGAGAGAGGGAGAGAGAAAAGGAGTGGGAGTGAGAGCGGGAGAAGGGAGAGAGAGAGAGAGAGACAGAGAGGTGAAGGAGAGGGGGGGGGGGGGGGGCGATTCCACAGGGGTGAAAAAGCCTATAGGCAATCAGTAAAGACTGGTGACTATTCAGGCATCTTGTTTGCTGCCCTTGTTTTTCACAACAAAGACACAACATTGTCTTGTGAAGGATGGCATAAAAGCATTGAAGAGGCCAATAATAATACAGGCCAATAAACAATGAATCTGCATTTGCCAAACACACCCTTTTGTAAAGCATTGAAGTGAGATGATGGAAGAATGAATAAAGATCAGTCAGAGTAAGAGATAGAAAGAGAGAAAGAGAGAGGGGGAGAGGGAAAAAGAAAGAGAGAGAGGGGGGAGAGAGAGAGAGGGAGCCAAGACAAATTTCTTCAGAATGACTATTCTTGCACTCAATAGATCCATCATCTGCATAGCAACAGCGACGTCTTCTACTGTTTCTTGGAAACCATTGTTTCTGCGTGACGTTGACTGGCATCTGTTGCAAAACTAAGAACTAGTGGGACTGACAGTTTCACAACGATTAGTCATTCAGAATTAGCAGGCAAAACGTCATCACATGGTCTGCATATAACTTGTACATGTCCAGAATAATATGTGCACTGTCTGTTCCCTGTTTATCGTTTATGTAAAGTATTTTGTCTATGTGTTGCATTATATTGCCTATATATTGTCTGTACTACTTGAACTGACACTATCCAAATCATATTTCTTATGCACACTAGCTCACTTAGCTAAATCAATATGGATCCAATTCTGATCCACAGGCTGTAATGCTATAGCAACAGTGGACAGCAGCCAGAGACTGTCAATCACTCAAGGAACTCACTATGGCAGTGGAAGAGCTATCAGGGCTGACCCTCACCTTTTAGACCAGGACTGGCCAAACATTGTTTTGTTCACTGCTAATCACCATTAGCATTGTAATCTGGACATTGTTGACGAAGGCAAGCTGCACATTAAATAGTTAAATATAATCTGATATTGCAATGATAATGGTTCTCAGTACAACAAGAACTGCAGGTTTTTACTCATTCTATGAGTCTTTCTCTCGCTCTCTCTCCCTTTTTTTCTCTCTCTCACTCACACACACACTCACTCTCTCCTGCCCCCCTCTTCCCATTCCAGATTCAGCCATGACTCATTGGCTTTTCAATCCACTATTCAACACCATAATTACGAATGCCTTTGATTCAAACAGCAAGTCATAAACAGCGACGACCCACCAAGGCCTGCCAGAGCAGAGAAGACGAGAGAAAAGAAGAGAAGAGAGGAGAGTCCTGTAGCAGAGCTGAGAAGAGAAAACGTGAGGAGGAAGCCAGATGAAAGGTGAGAGAGGGGGAGAAAAAAAAATGGAGAGGAGATGAGAGAGAGAGGGAGAACAGATGGTGGGAAGCAGATAAACATGAGAAGATGAGAGGTGAGGAGGGATGAGAGGAGAAAAGGAGAGAAGAGGAGAGAGGAGACGACGGTGACAAAAGAGACCAGACAACGCTGGTGACTCGCACTGTTTCTCCATGGGGCTTTTCTGATGCCCTGTACTCTTTGAGGGTGGTTAGCGTGTGTGTGTGTGTGTGTGTGTGTGTAGGTGTGAGTGTGTGTGTGTGTGTGTGTTTGTGTGTGTTGTTAGGAGGGCTAGGAGTTGCTTTCAAGACAACAGAAGACGATGTGCTGCTACTGAGATGTCTGGATCAATCTAAAGTGCAAGCAACTGAATACAGTTCTGAGAACAGAGAAGCCTATAGAGTCTCCTCTTTAATAACTTGTACCAAAAAAACATCTTCTCTCTCTCTCTCTTTCTTTCTCCCTCTCTTTCTTTCTCTCTCTCTCTATCTATGATTCAAGACAGCCTTTCTATGTACAGGCTGCACCCTTACTATTTCCAATGTACCTTGTGGGCAAACCAAAGCTCTGAAGTTTTCATGAACTCCCACCCCCCACCGTTTATCTGCTTGTTGTTTGGTTCAAAAATGTCCCCTTCCCCCCTTTGTGTTTGTGCAGTGCAACCTAATCGACTGATCCTCCACATGTTTATGCACAAGAGTCTAATTACAGCGAGAAAAAGGAGGCTCTCTATCCAGGCTTTGACAAAGAACCGACAAGTCGAGCTGAGAAAATGCAGCGCAGAGTTCAGCGCAGATGTATCCAAATCGATAGGGGTATTAAAGCCTGTGCCTTTTAATAAGAGAGAGATGCTCGCTGGAACCATTCGGAATGCCTGAAAGGGCAACTCAACAGGGAGAGAGATAGAAGAAGAGACAGAGAGAGAGAAAAGAAAGGAAGATGCAGAGACAGAGAGAAAGAAAGAAAGAGAAAAAGGGTAAGAGACAAATAGGCAATGGCGTTAAAGGCACCAAGGACTCATAACACATAGTCTTTGCAAACAGAAAGGCTTAGGGCACAGTGGTTGGTGGGCAGCGAGAGCCAAAGGGACCTTGAGTCAGAAACCACTTGTAAATACTACTAAATGATTGCGTACTGAGAGAGAGAAACATCCTTTATGTTTACTCCCCCTTCATATTAAGGCCAAGACAGCAAGGAGAACATTTGGCCTTCTTTTATTCTATTTTTTTCTCAGTGAAAGGCTGTTCACTTTCTTTGTTTCTGTCTTGTTTGACTGTGTTTGGCGCATGGCCAGGCTACAAGGCTAGCATCGTCAATAATCCTTTTTTGGTCACCCCCCTTTTTTGGCTTTTCTTCTGTTTTCCACTTGTCTTCATCCAAATGCCTGAGAGAGTGGCTTTAAAGTGTGCGGTGCACTTCACCCTGCTTCCCATCGATTCCATTTTAAATATCACTCCGCATCCCATTTGCCCCCACCCAAGACATCCAGGACAGGCGGGAGGTTTGCTGTGGGTGGGTGGGGTGGGGTGGGGGCGGGTTGCGCAAGCTCCTTATCTGTCTAAACGAGGAAATGGAGACAGATGGAAATATGAGAGTCTGTGTGCCAGAGAACTCATTTGCACACACGCACACACTTACAAACACATACACTCAAACACACAAGCACACACACACACACAAACCAATACAAATCGACACACACATGCACAAACACAGACAAAACATTCAAACACTGACTCACATATAAACAGACTCGCAGAACACTTGCAGGTTCAACCACACACTACGTCATAGACACAAGCACAAACAAGCCCAGACGCATAATGTACATCTGGAGACAAACAGACTTGACAAACACGATAAACAAACATACACATAAGACAGAAACATGCAGCACCACACACATGGAGATGCAGGTGTTCCCACAAACACACTCAAATATTTACTGGAAATACACAAACTGGGTCTCTCTGTCTCTCTCTCTCAACTTGTGTCTGTTTGTCTGTCCTCCCTTTTCTCTCTTTCTCCTTTCCTGTCTTTCTCTTCTGTCTTCACAAACACACATGCACACACTCATACTGTGTCTGAGATTGTTCCTGCGAGGGAGCAGGCCTCCTGGTGTGTGTGTGTGTGTGTGTGTGTGTGTGTGTGTGTGTGTGTGTGTGTGTGTGTGTGTGTGTGTGTGTGTGTGTGTGTGTGTGTGTGTGTGTGTGTGTGTGTGTGTGTGTGTGTGTGTGTGTGTGTGTTTGCGGGGGCAGTCTAATCAGTGGTGATGGTCCTGCAGGTGGGAAAGGTGCTGTTCGGCAACCGTAAGGGTTGCAGGTTCAAGCCCCACTCTGCCTGACCCCATCGAAGTGTCCTTGAGCAAGATACTGAACCCCAAATTGCTCCTGGTGGCAGGTTGGCACCTTGCATGGCAGCCTCTGCCACCAGTGTGTAAGTGCATGTGTGTGAATGGGTGAATGTGAGGCATGCTCTGTAAAGCGCTTTGAGTACTAAAGTGCTACATAAAAGTGCTAAAAGTGCTATATAAATGCAGTCCATTTACCATTTGAGTGAGAGACTCTATACAAACTATATACTGTCACATACTCACACACTCAGAAGTGCACACACACAGTGAGACCCAGCTCTCCCTCTTACATGGGAGGCAAAAGCCTTGCTAATTACGTCCCCATCAGAACAGGTATTGAGTCGAGAATGAGATGTGTGAGTGTGAGAGTGTGTGTGTGTACAACCGTGCAAACATGGAGGGGAGGGGCACAAAAACTCCAAATGAACCTCACTTTCCCCGCCTACAATGAGAACTTTTCCCTCAAAATGCCCTCTCCGGAACAGAGAATGAGAGGGAGAGAGAGAGAATGCGTGTGATAAGAGGGGGATGAAAATTGCTTTTTCAAAAATTAGAGCTGCTGGGGGGCTGAAAGAGGGAGAGATAGATAGGGAAAGAGACTGAAGTGAAAAAGAGGGCAGAGAGAGAGAGAGAGAAGGCTTATGGAGTTTCTCTCTCAGGTGAATGTCAGTGCATAGCTCACATACTTCACATGCAGCTGCATTGCTTCAGCAGAGACCCACCTCTCCACCCCACCCCAGCCCCAGCCAAAGGTGCATGTCATTCCCAGCTACTAGTACTGCCTCTGGGGCAGAATGTGCTTCTCCGCCCCCCTCCCCCTCCCCCTCACTCCACCTCCACCTACGTCTCCACAAACTCTTCTTCTCTCCCTCACTCCCCCACCCAGCTCACTTGCTGGCGTTCTTGGGTGCCGTTCAGGCCTGCAGGGGCTGTCTGGGAATCACACAGCCTGAACTGACTAACCCCACAGACGGGAGCCAGGGGCCTGGGGATGAAGGAGACTCAGAGACAGATCAGCACACGTGCGCGCGCGCACACACACACACACACAGTGATGGGCACAGCACAGCACACACACGTGCGCACACACACACACACACACACACACACACACACACTAATGGAGTAGCTTAAGAGAATGAACAAGAGGCATATGTTGGCATTGAAATTTATTGTAAAACAGCATATGTGATAAAACTATGTAATGCTAGTCTAGTCTGATTCAGATGATGAGTTGGTGTTATCCATCTGAAGGTAGCCAGGGTTGAGTAAAGCAGCCAATAAAATAGTCAGGGTAAGGCTGGGGACAACCAGGGCCATCCCCTGGTTCAGAGCAGACTGCTGGGCCTGGACCTTGCTGAGAAGAGCCTCAAGCTTCTCTAGCATGGAGGGTGTCCGCAAAGCCAAGCCAACCTCCCCAGGGGCTAGTGGCAGGCTAGGTGCCTCCTGACCTTTCACAGGGCTGGGTGAAGGGGTTGTGTCTCTGTGGAGGATTGAGTTGACAGTCCAACCATCTCCAGAAGCTCCAAAGCTTTCCTCCTCAGTCACTGGGGAGGTTTTAGCAACTTTGGTCACCACACGACACTTCACCTGGGCCAGGAGGTGCCCGCACCCTCTCTGGAAGCAAGGATTGGAAAACACCTGTGTGAGGAAAAAAATGACATTATTCTGACTCTGATTTCTGAGAATTGTTTTCCTTTAATCCTAATTTGTTCAAAGATCAAGGCATAAATTTTGTTTTGTTTAAATTAAGTATTGTTTAACTTCAAGTTGTTTAACTGCTGTAGTGTGTTGGCCTACCTTGACCTGCTTTGAAGTGATGTCAAAGTTAGGATTTCTGTGGTTTTCCTGGTCAAACTTTGGTCTGGTAAATCCATACTGGTTGAGCTGGCGGTAGAAGCCATTAATGCTCTTCATGCCGAAAATTCGATCAATCACATCCCTTTCAAGGATTTCGGCAATGAACATCCTCTTGTGGATGACCACAGCAGTTCCATCAGTGCTCCACCAAACAGACTGATAGGTGCCACTTTCCACCACATTCCAGAATATATAAGGGAACGTGGGCAACTGGCCTGTTAGTCCGAACTTCTTGGTTTTCAGTGTCTGTGCTCTTTTAGGCATCAGACTCAGATCAAGACCAATTTTCTTCCTCTTGTCAGAGGGTATGAGTGACAAGAGTACCCTTGCCCTCTCTTTCCTCATGGCTTCCAAGTCACTTTTAGTTGGGTGACTGTAGGGCCGAGGTTCGTCTCTCTTAAGACTGGGAATCTTCAGAACCATGGGTTGCTGGTTGTTCTGAATATCCATCACATCATCCATTACAATTTCAGCAGACATCTTATCCATACACAATGTTAGTGCAGAGTGAGGCAAATATTGAATCAGATAGAATTTTCACAAGATAGAATTTTGTGCAAAGTAGAATCTTGGTAGTGTTCTGATTCCATGGTCGCCAAGGTTTTCAAGGTTAAAAACCAACAAAGATGATGCATTTCTTTCTGGAAATCCCCTCACACTACATGCATTTAGGCCAACTGATGATAGTGCTATTGGACTTGTAGCAACTTTTATCCTCTTCTGAGATTTATATAAACATTTTGGGTAGCTTTTTGTGTGTGTGTGAGATCATTAAATAATTTGTTCCAAAAAGCCATGTCAGAGTCTCCATTACATACAGCATAGTGTAATGTCGCTCTCCATAACCAAGTTATTTGAGTCATGAAAATGATCATTACACTTGGAAGCACCTCAAGGAACAGTGCATTTACTTCTTCTTTTGAGTATATTGGAAGAATGTCACCAGTTTGGCTCATAGATTCTCAAGAATTCAAAGAGGTTTATTTGTCAAACATGCTGACAGATGTGTGCATAGTTACATGGTGTGTATTAAGGCAGATGTCTCTTACACACACACAAACACACACATACTGTTTTGCCAAAGCAATATGTTCATATATACAGTAAACGCATGTGTATGCACAGACACACAGCACACTCTCAGTATGCACTCATATCCTTGAACTGTATAGCCAAAATCAGAGCTGCACAAACACACACACTGTTCTGCCAAAGCAAGCTGTTCATATATACAGTAAACACGTGTGTATGCACAGACACACATTACACATTCAGTATGCACCCATATCCTTGAACAGTATAGCCAAAATCTGAGCTGCACAAATATATATATACACACACACACACACACCCCTCATCAGTCTGTGAGTTTTTCACCATCAGTCCGTGATTTTCTTCTGTGTGTGTATGCGTGTCTGTGCGTGTGTGTTTTAGTTCTTGCTAAGTTACACGCCTGAAAAAAGTGCAATTTCATCTCTACCATACTCAGGTAATGTTTGCTGCATTTAATTTCTGCAAATGGCTTTCAAACGGTGTTTCATCTGCATTTCACCTGAAAAGTCTTTTGTATCAGTGATTTTAGAAGCCATTCATTCTCATCTCACCACACACACACACATACAGACAATCATCTAAGTGGTTCATCTACTAAGTTCTATAAAAGAAGGTCTTAAATAGAGGTAACGTACCTATATTTAAGACCTTCTTTTATAGAACTTAGTGATAGCACTGTAATCACACTTGATACCAGATGTGAAGAAATCTCACAATCTTTAGTCAGACTTCTTTTATGTCAAAATAAGATTTTTTGAGACATACATCTCTCTTACTATATTTTTTCATCTCACTATCCTTCTCTCTTTCTCCCTATTTTTCTCTATTACACACACACACACACACACACACACACACATGCTTTTCCACACCAACACACACACACTGCACACATAAAGACATTATGTGCCACTTAGTTTTTTCAGCACCCTGCTCTGGAGAGGCTGAAGAGTGCAGTGAATCAGATAAGATGAACTGGGCCATATGTTCCCCGTCACACGTCTCTATTGGAATGAAGCTGCACACAAGAGGGTATCCATTACGCCACTGGAAATCCTGTCCAGACTATCTGCGAATTGGATGCCCGTATCGATTACCTGACAGACGGTGAAAACGTGCCAATGGACAATTAATCAGAAGGGGGCTAGGACTAAATACAGGGAGAGGTGAAGAGGTAGATGCAGAGACAAAGAGAGGAGAGGTGTGCCCATATGTCTTGGTGATGCATGCCATTGCCATGGTCCTAATTCTGCAGGCTTTCTGATCTGCACTGGATGCTTAGCAAATGCCTGCTCTGCAGTAATGATGCGGGCCATCTAAGATACATGTTATTGAAGTGGTGAATGACACTCAATTATATACAGTACAAACAAAGGCACCTACTACAGTGTTTCCGTCCATCCTGAAAATATTGATCCATCTCTCTCTCTCTCTCAAACACACACACACACACACACACACACACACACACACACACACACACACACACACACACACACACACACACACACAGAGAGACACATAGCAGACTTTCCTTCTCATTACTACAATGCTCTATATTGCCCTTTTTTTCTCTAAATAGTCCAGACAAATGTCATTCCACTGCCATTCCTTCTGGGGCTTTTAAGCCTGACCGGATCGCAATTTTGTTGTAAATCTATCCACTGGATCTTTTTTCACTGTCATTTTCCTAACTATGGCCTAGAAAATGCATGAGATTTATCAGTCCCTCTAGTTATTCTGGCTTGGGTGGAGAACTGGAACCTAAAACTGATCATTCCACAAAAAAAAAGAAAAAAAATCACTCCTTTCCAGTCGTGTGCTGAGAAGATTATGGCTATTCATCTTAATGATGCATACTCAGCAACACCTGGCATTCCAAAAAAAACTTATATTCAAATATTCAGACTGAAAAAGAGTCTTGATGGACGTTACAGGTTCCTCTTCAAAGTTAAGTATGGCGCCGTGTAACTCTTGACCAAACACAGATAGCAAGACTTCACGAAAGCCGAGAGTAGAATGCCGCAGCTATGTAGGCGTCTACGTTGGAAGGGGTGCGGTAAGAGGCTTTGAGGTGTATCAGTAAAGATTTTGCGAGAAGAGCCTTGGGTTACTTTATACTGGCAGTAACGACCCTTCCCTCACGCAGTAATGTGTATTATTTGCATTGCCTTCTCGTGAAACCATCACCACGGATCGTAAATGACTTCATAAATTACAGTTTTACCTCCCCATGCCCTGTGGAACAGCTTCGGACAGAAAAAAAAAATCAACACCCAGGACGAGGGGGGAAAAAAAACGATCCAGGACGCATTTTTGTGATTTATACACTGTCCTGGAGGGAGTCATGGGGAGAATCTCAATTTTCAGCGACTCCCTAAAACATCTTCCCAGCTGGTTCTCATTTCAGTCTGACAGGGCCTGGATTGGACCGGCTTGTCTGTTCGTCTGTTTCCGGCTTCTGCACGACACCCCACCTCTCCCACCCCAGCCCACCCCACCCCATCCCACTCTAAACCAATCCATCCCATTTTTGCTGAGCTGGGCATTGTTGCACACTCTCTGACACGGGTTACTATCTCTCACCCACACAAATTTGCATTCAGTCTTTGCTGCTACCCTTGTTTCCCCTCTCGGCAGATTACATATGTCTCCACATTGTCATTGTGGCTGATTACACCTACGCTATGTGTATTTAACTCATTTGGCCAGGCCCCGACCAGATTTGTGTCTTTGTAATTACCAAAGATTAGGGACTAATATGTAATTATGCCTTAATATGTTTTAATGCATTTTTAATGACAGCTTGGTGGTGGAGTTGAAACCCTAGAGTCTCACAGAGAGAGGGAGGAAGGCTTCAACTGCGAGGGAATTTTGGCAATCACTGCTGGCGACTGTGAGGAAAACGTTTACTTTTGGGGGGGGGGGGGGCCTGCTCAAATGCTGGCACCAGTGCAGCTGCCTGCTCGTCATCTGCACTTGAGCAAATTTCATCTAAGGATGGAAAAATGAGAAGGAAAAAGACCTATGCGGCCTCAAAAAATAACCCAAAGTACACAGGACTCGAACACTAATTAGACAACCCTAATTGGATGGATCTTAAAGTCTGGTAAAGCCATTCAGCTTGTTATGGTTTTTGGAAGGGAGATTTCTGAGTCAAGGCTGGTGTTCTCATATTCCATTATTTATTTTGTCTTCATCAAGATATGGAAATCCGGGACAGAGCCGATTTAATATTCAAGCTCCGATGCGGATATCGAGATTTAGTCCAAGGCAACAAGGCTTGCACACTTCATTCATATTCATGATTATTTTTTTGCCTCCTTTCTCTCTCATCACAATGCCTCCTTGAGAACAGCATTACATTCTTTTATTACAACACCAACCCACTTTGTTTACTTGAATAAAGGCGTCACGCTATGCATGCCATTATACGAGCTGAAACGAGGGGGGAGGGATACAAATTTCATTGTGCGCCTAATCAGCGAGGCCTGACGTCTATTAAGTGGGTGCTGTTAATTAATGCCGCATTGTCAGATGCACTGAGTCATTTTCATAGCCGCTGCATAAATTAGAGCTAATGGGACCTGATGCTCAACTCTGCATGCCATATCTGACGTTGATCAGAACATGACGGCCCATTGGTCGCAGTGATTTTATTTCGCCCCACATATCAATCGTTAGATGACAACAGTCCTTACGTGGGCTGTTGTCATCGCCGTCGTTGTCGTTGCAGAGGATAGGCAGTTGTGTGGAATTGCATATGGGAAAAGAAGAGACACCAAAACATTTTGCGGCAGGAGGCACACCAAGGTCATGACTATTACGCGCATCACACAAAAGCCTGGAGGCAATTATTTTAGATGAGGGCCACTTTGCTTAAATGCTAAAAAGCGCTAATGCACTTCCTGCTGTGCACTGTAGAAAAAAAAAAATATATATATATATATGTACTCTCTCACCCAAGGAGATGCCTGTAGCACTGATAAACATAATACAAGCAGGCTTTTTTGCAGGGCGAGGTGGCTAGACAACGTAGCAATTAGCAGCCTTATCATTATATGCTCGCTAATGTGGCGATGGGGGCAAAGAGAGGCGGCTTGACCTTGCAGAGAGAGGGCTTGTTACTGGGGATAAGCTACAAGACTATGGAGGGAAAGGGAGGGGGAGAGAGAGAGGGGGAGAAAGGCAACAGCAGATAAAGGAAGGCAGAGACATATTCTCCATTTGGCTTTTCTTAGCATGGCTCTGGCAGAAAGACAGAAGGTAGCCATCATCTCGCTTCTGCATGACAACCTCTCAACATATCAAAAACCACGAAACCCTGTGACAGCACTGACAGAGTGGGCTCTATTTTGAAGGTGGCAAAAGAGGGGTGCGATCTGCCAACAATCCCATAGTGCAACACTTTCAACTTGGCTCTTCAAGACAAACCGCTGAATAGTTGCCCCCGATCATATTACCTTGAAATTGTTCACAAACACCTAGACTGGACATCTGGATCCCCAAAACCACAAGCAACCAAAAAAAAAGCCCAGCTATTCTGCCATCCGCTTTCGCAGGCAGAACATTTGTATCCATCCTAGTGTTGTTCTGGAGAAGCTACAGCTCTTTGTCCATTCTGGCCACAGGTAGAGAGAGACAAAGAGAGACTAAATGATGCCAAGATGGCAGTGGAAAGTCTTGCTTACCAGTGATGTCATGCTGCTTGAAGGAGTCGCTGTAGATCTGGTGCTGGTTGGGGCAATGCTTCTTCAGCCACTTACACACGTCTTGCTGGGTCCACAGGGCCACCGGCTTGGAGAGCTTCACATTTCCTGGCTGGGGAATCAGAGATAAAAGAGCTCACACGAGGCAGCTCCTGAGCTGTGACTACAGCAGTCAGAGTATTTGAGGCTGGCGATTAAACTACAGTTACATTTCAAGATGTGGTTATGGAATGTCCTTTCTTCATGTGAGATGCAGCTGTTTGTATGGCATGCCTGGTCTACAATGCTGTCACTTAATTTACTCACAAGATTGACATAAAACCACAGTAAACACAGGCCTAATTTTCTGGCCAAAGAAATGTCTCAGCAAGTGTGAGCAGGATACAGAGTACATTTTGCACACAAATAATGAAATGTTTACAATGGTAAGTGCCTCAAAGGCAGACAACTGCATGTGAGAGTGATTCTGAGTGTTAACGCTAAATCCGTAAGTCCATTTAGAGCACTTCCTGACTTGCAGAGCAATAAGCCTTCTTAAGTGCTGAATATCATTGGCCTGCTCGTCAGGGAAAACCTCCCAACTCTCAGCATTGTGGGTCAGAGAGAGGGAATTGGGTTATCAAGGCATGAAAGTAAGTGAGTAGGAGTTGAGTGGATGCTTCCTGCTCGCTGTGTGACACACACACACACACACACACAGTCACAGTCATTGACAGGCCATTCTTCTCTTCATGAAAGGCCCTTGATTGAGAGGCAGCAAATGAGAGGGCTGCGTTTCTTTTCTGGTGCTGAAGTGTGGCGTGATTGAACCAGTCACCATCAAGAGGCCACACTCTCCTTACCGCCCCTCCATCATCCTGATTCAAACATTAGAGTCTTACTGTGCTTTATATGGCTTTCATTATTTTCTTTACTCAGTTTTCACTGCAAAGGAATTAATCATCACTATTACCAAATAAAACCTGTCTCCTCTAGACACAGTGGTCTATTACATTTTAAACAACTAAATTGATTATGTTCTGTTCTTTTATTTTGTTCAATTCAATTTACTTCCATCTATAGCTCACAATTTGGCCAGTTCTCAAGGGGTTTAAAACGGCAAATTTAGGGAGAGCAGTGAGACAATGCAAGAGTGTGATATTACTGCTGACTGTTCGTCTCTATAATGGCTGATGTTTCTAAAAAAGTGAAGACTTGCATAAAATGACACTATGATGATGATGACCTTTTCCTTTAATCACTTGGATGTTTCAGAGAAAAAAATATGATGAGTCACTCCTAAAATTTCACGCTAAAATTATTATCGTATCAAATTTAATCTACAATTGCTATGTTAATGCCTATTGGCATGCAAGGTGAAGAAATCCCTTAGACAAGGGTCTTCACCAATGCATATCTATCATCTGCACCCAAATACATCTATGATGGGTTGCTATAATTAGCATAATTCCTTTATTTCAATGAGGGCAACTTCCACCAATAAACTCCCTCCAATCTGCCCCCAAGTGCTAGTAATTAGATACAGCTGAACTTACAGCACCACTTCTGTTTAAGGCAGTCATCCCTCACAGGCTATAAAATAAATGCCACATTAGAGGCGAGAGCCAATGGAAACAGGGAACCCTCAGAGGGACTGGAGGAGACCAGTGAGTGGTGACGAACCTTAGAATAGGGAGTAGAATAGAGAGTACAAATTTGGGGCCATATGACAGAAAATAATTTGGGGCCACCCAAACCATTATTACAATTTTTCTCTGGGGCCCCCTGTCAGTACCAGGCCCTCATCTTAACTTTTCCCTTCCTGTCGGCACCCCTGCCAGTTAGGTGAGGTGGAAGACGAGAAGAAGGAGGGCATATTAGCAGCTGGCAGCTCCTGTGCAGAGTGTAAACCTCATTTTTCATCACTTTAAGAGATATTGTCACCTTGCTAAAATATTTGCCTAAGTCAGTTTTTGGCAATAAAAAAAAAAAAAAATCTAATAAATAAATATATGACGATATAAAAAAAATATGATGATCATTTTAGCAAGGTGACCATACACTAATGTGAGCAACAAATGCTTGTCCACGTAGGTTTTGGCCTCCGAGCTTACACTCCCATGTCAGAAGCTGTGAGTTCAGGTCCAGTACAGAGCTGGGTTTCTCAATAACGGTGGATTATACACTTTACGACTGACCTTAAGAGTATTTGTTTGGCTTTTCACAATAATCGTTGAGATGAGATTTTCCCAGGTCATAGTTACGAATGGATCACAGGTGTTCATATGAGGGACTTACAAACTGGGCCTTGTACTGTGAACTGAGTTTATCCACAAAGTGCCAGCTACAGGGCTAGGAGTGCACTTTATTTTACACTAATGAGCTCTCTGTTCCAATATCTATCATGTATTGACTACATGGCATTACAACTCCAGAAGACTAAATATGAAGTGTTATATGAGGAACTCGTAAGAGCATTACCAGAGGGAAATTAGGGTCGTTTAGTCTGAAGTTATTTTCTATAATGGCTCGCATCTGTCATAAATCTGGTCCTCAAGAAAGGCTGTTTTAATTTAGGCTAGTGCTGGTTCCTCAATCCTCTGGCTCCACAGCTCCTCAAAGAGGACCAGATTGGAGTCACATTAAGATTCCTGGGCCAATTAAAGAGGATGACTGACAGCACTGCATTGAGCAAAGAGGGGGATGAAATAAAGAACATGACAGAAAGGAAAAGAGTTGAACAGTTATAAAAAGCTCTTGGTTTTACAGAGAGATAGTGTATGTGTGTGTGTCTGAGAAAAAGAGAGAGACAGAGAGAGAGATGTGCTTATTTATCTTTGTGTAAAAATTGCACACTACCTCAGATTGTGTGGTGTGTATGTGTATGTTACTTCATTTGTGTGTGTGTGTGTGTGCGTGTGTAAGAAAGAGAGTGTATGTACGTGTGCATGAGTACATGTACATGTGTGTCACTCTGTCCTTGCCATAATTAAAGGCACACAACTGAGGTGTTTTGTGCGTTACTATAGCAACACTACAAGGACAACAGAGAAAAATAAGAATTTCGTGTCAAGAGGAGAGAAATATGAAGGGAAGCGTGATGCTCATGCGCAAAGACACAAAGAAATCCTTAGTGAATCAAACCATGAGATTCACAGCTAAATCTGACACATTTTTATTGACTAAGATTTACTTTACTTGAAGACTTGTCAAAGACTCGTTAAGTTATAACCTAATTAACTGCTCTGTTGAATCCCTACTCAGTAGGTTCGAGGAACATTGGAACCATTCACATATTCTGTTCACATAAAAAAGTAATGTTGGCCAGCAATGACACAACGACTACCAATATTATTCCAATATTACATTTAGGAATACTAAGTAAATATTACTAAATAGTAATAAATATTTGTATTAATAATCTTATTAAATAATGGCCTAAAAATAATATGAAGAAGAAGAAGAAACGGTCTGATTTTGACCATTATTCATTTAATTTTCATCACCTGCTAATCAGCATCCCTGCCAACAGGCACAGAGGTTTTACATGCAGTCAGACTGCCACCCTGTGGACATTGTTTTACCTGCAGCACACTGACAAGGTGGATTTCTCCTATAGGCTGCCACTAGCAGTGCCCGTGTCCACAGGCTGCCCTGCGGCGCTCTGAGAGACACTGAGGCCCAGTGTCATTCCTCCTATCAACGCCATTCAGTTAATTAACTGCCCAGGCTCCACGGATGGATTCAAAGCCAATACTCTTCTGCCTCACCCCTCTCTCTCTCTCCCTCTCTCTCTTTTCTCTCTCTCTCTCTTTTCTTTCAGTCCTGAAGCACAGAGGAAAGAAAAAGGCTGGCTGTTAATTATTCTGCAGTGTGTGTTGATGAGGCCGTCTACACTGCCGGCAAGGAGGGAGGAAAGTGGACGCACGGGGAATTGGTAATAGCTAAAAACGGCCCGCTTGAAATTGGATTTGGATTGCGTGCAGGCACAGTGGCTCCCATCAGGAAAAAAAAGTATTATTACATAAGGTGGCTGTTGTAGGAGCAGCTTAGCTGAGAGGGGGGCTAGTGCACAGAGAATGCTAATGTACATTTACAATGGGTCAGACCCCTGTGTTCATACCTTGAGCTAATGGTAAATGATAGCATGGTAAATTTCCGTTCCGTTCCGTTCTGTTCCGTGTCTACTATTTAGTATATGACTGAAGCACTACACTGAAACAGGAGGAAATAACAGTCAGTCTCAATTATGAGTCAGACCCGTCACTGTCTGGTTGCCAACAATAATACTATGCACCAGGAAGTCCAGGAAGCTGTCGTTCAGGAGGTGTTATATCTTTCCAGCTAGGATCTTCCTCGGAGGTGACGTAACAGTCCTGTCACAGAAAATTATGAGCAAGATAAGACACCTGCATGTCAGTTCAGGTTCTTCTGCATTTCAGAGACACAATGCATGCTCCTGTGGTTTCCACTTTTACTATGTGAGTAGGTGTATTTATGCATGTTAGTGTGAAAGGGTTTGCGATGTGGTTTAATTGTAATTCCCATAGTCTAATAGTCTAATTCCATTACAATACATACAATTTTGTTTCCAATAAAGTAATTCAACATTAAATGGATGCATTTCGCTATGTGTGTGCGTGTGTGTGTGTGTGAGTGAGTGTGTCTGTGTGTGTGAGAGAGAGAGAGAGGTTCTGTCAGGTCCAGTCTGTGGAAGGTGCTGACCTTGGAAAGTTCCGATTCTGAGACCGACCGCTGGGGTGGGGACCGTCGCTGGAACCCTGGACTCCGCTCGGGGAAGGCGGGACTACTGTCCTCATCCAGTCCCAGACTCTCCTGCTCAATTGGCTCCTCCAGCTGAGAGGAGACGTCCTCTGAGCACACCTGGTGGTCTATGCCATTCTGGCTCAGGTTGCAGTGGACAGCTACAGAAAGCGAACAGAGAAAGAAAAGGCAAAAGAATTAGAAAACCTAAGTCAGTACCATGTGAACACTAGATGGTGCTATCACACACACTAACAAGACAAACAAATGATTACAGTAAAACCCCAAACAAACTCTATATAATCCTTACATTTAACGCGGCAACTCATTATCAACTTTCCGCACAAACGCATGGGAGGTTTTCAAGGGCATCACTGACTCCGTGCTCTCAGAATTTGAGTAATCTGGTGGTGTCATTTCACTCTAAATAGTCTTGTTACACATCAGCCCACAAACCAGTTTTTTTTTCCTGCAGTCTGATATACTATTATGATAAATGGAGGCTTTATTGCATCAAAAACACAGGCGGGTTGTGTGTCAAAAAGAAACAGTGTGAGCCTCTCATCACTGTGTAATTACAATCAAGCTTCTGCGTAATTTGCTCACAAATCTGCCTGTGGGTGACGGATTTTTGTCCTAATAGCAATTCTGATAATCGCACAGATTTAAACCTTCCGAGATTACGGCATAAGTCATTTTTATTGTCACCGGTGGTTCAGAAAGTGTTTACCCAAAATTTGTTGTTAATCACTGGTGTTCACACGGTTGAATAGATTCACTGAATGCTTCAAAGCTAACTCACCCCATAATTACGGTGTATGAGTGAGTCTCAACAGGGTTTTTCCCTTCTGCAAGTTACTGTAACACTGTCATGCTCAAGAAAGAAAATGGCAATGTGATTGAACTTCCAGGGATGGTCATTAAATTAATTACAGATTACTGTTGGACTCATTAAACAAGACTAATTTAATTCCTTTGAACTGGAAGCGGCTCCTTGTTACCTGCACAGAATACAGCAACTGACATGACAAGCCGTTTGACCCTAGGTACTATGTCCACATTTAGACACTAGAGGGCACCAGACATCAACATGCTTTGGCATGCTGGAAGCACTGAATAAGTCATGCATCCTGATAACCTAACAAGCCAAAAATAATTATTACTTAAACAAAAAGTTAATTTGTGTTACCTCACTAGTCCCTCCTTGGGATAAAACTCTCTCTTGATTTTCTATTGGTGCACGAGTAGGTCAACATAAAATAACCATGAGCATTACATTTGTTTGGAAATCAGAGCCACTTCAGGAGCACAAATCCATGTAGTACATACATGTGAGTGATGATTACACTCTAGTATCCACTGGCCTGTGAGACACGTCCTCAACACACCCCCTCCACCCCATCGCTCTGCTCAAGGACGGGGTTATGAGAGAGGAGAAGGGGAAGAGGAGGGGGTACAAAATGACACTTTGGTTAAATCCATCACGCTGGCCTGAGTTTGAACCATGGCCAAATGCTGGACGCTTGCCAGGGATTGATTCAGGCCAACGATTACAAGAATTCCAACTAGGAATTAAAGAAAATAAAACCGTGTACTTCCCCATAGCTGTCGACTGAGTAGGCGGACAGCAGCCACTCCCCAACACCATGTGCCATTTACAGCCCTACAGACAACTGGAAAACATTAAATGTCAGTGAAGCGCTCCTGAACACAGTGTCCTCGCAAAGCCAAGACAAATAAATCAAACATCTAAAAAAGCTACATGCCTAAAAGTTGGGGGGGAAAAAAGACCTCATTCAGTTAGGCCTAAGGGTGACGCAGGACTAAACATTTATCTGCACTGAACACATACCTGCAACATACCTCAAGAATATTTTACTAGTTCCTAACAGGGCCCCATTGTAAAGGTATGTTGTTTTCCAAACTGGAGAGAACACTGTGATGGCAGTGATGTGCCATCTTGTGTGTCGAAGGGGATGAGAGACAAGCACTCTTCTTCAAACAAAGGAAACTTAGGATGCACAGCACGGCATCACACTCCCTCTCCATTTCTAACCCCCCTCTCCCCTTCTCCCTGCCTTTCTTTCTCTCGTTTCACTCCCTCTCCATTTCTAACCCCCCTCTCCTCTTCTCCCTGCCTTTCTTCCCTCCTTCCCTCGCTCTTGCCTTTTGCTCCAAGCCTCTTTTCCCCTTCAAGGAGCAGCACACAGAACAGAGCTCATGCACAGGCCTTTCTATAAATGGGGGCTGAATTATGCATCTTGTTAAATGTGTTTCTTATGCAGAAGAGAAGAGAGGGAAGTGAAAGAAAGGTGGGTGGGGTGAACAGCATGGCAAGGACTGAATAATTGGGAAACCGCAACCAAAAGGAAGTGTGTGTGGGTGAGGTGGGGTGGGGATAATAAGAAGGGGCGACTGGGCACAGTCACGGCTCAGTTTCCCAGATTCATGGAGAGGGCGGATGATTTCACCGACTGCCTGCCTGGGCTCAGTGGCACTGCTGGGTGGTGGGGAGGAGAAAGTGTGGGTCGAGCGCCAGAGGGATGCTGCTTTTTTCTGCAACAGTTCCTATAAATAGCTCAGAACATTTTCCCCTTTGGTGCTGTGACATGCGCAATGAGGCTGGAAAGAGAGAGAGAGAGCGAGAGACTGGGAGAAAGAGATGGAGAGGCAGAGAGAAAGAAAGAGAGAAAGAGGGAGGGAGAAAGAGAGTTAGGAAGGAATAAAAAAAATTAGAAAGATGCATCACTGAGACATCGTCCAACCTCCTCCTCCTTTTCCTCCTCCTCTACTTTTTTCCTCCTCCCATTCTTTGCTCATTCACAAAGCCAGAGAGAAGAGACACAAGCAAGGTCCTGAATGAACAATCAGTTCCCGCTGCCCTCATCGCACGGACAGAACCTCAGTGGCTAAAAAGCCCTTTGCAAGCAGCCAACCCAGCAAAAAGTCTTCCACAGTTCCTCTATCTCCATGGCCCTAACTAAGCTTCAAGGCTAGAACCCTGGTGATGTGTGATTTGAAGTGAAGTGGCCCTCCTCTCTGTGTGCTTTGGGCCAATCTCTGGGCCGCAAAGTGTAGCACAGGGCTGAGTGTTTGTTTCACAAGTTGTTTTATATTTATTTTTTTCTGTGAGCGAGTGAATGAGTGTGTGACCCAGAAAGTGAGCCTGGAGAGGCAGACCAGCTGTGTGCCACGAGGGCATTGACCTTATGTGTGTGTGTGTGTGTGTCTCTGTGTGTGTGTGTTTGTGTATATGTTTAGAGGAGGAATTTGTATGCACCCAGGACGGATTCTCCCTAAAGCCTGCTGATATGACAGAAGCCCATGTGCCAGTCCAGAAAGTATGCTTGTTTGTGTGTGCATGCAGATGAAGAGTATGTATGCACCCAGGATGGAAGTAAAAGCCTGCTGATATGACAGAAGCCTATGTCAGTTCCGAATGTGTGTGAGTGTGTGTGTGTATGCGCAAGGTCAGAGGGAGATGACAGCTTCTAAGCAAAAGCTACTAACACCCAGCTAACACCTCTTTCCTGAGCCAAAAGTATAGAACAGCATTCACAGCAAGCGATAGTGTCAAAAGAAAGAGAGAAAGAAAGAATGAGGGAGGAAGAGAGAGAGAGAGCAAAATTTGCTCTGGCTTGTTCTCCAGACAATCAGTGAATAATTGACCCTTAACAGCCATCAACCATTTTGCCATAAATTACCTTAATATCGACAATCCCTTTCACTGAGACAAGATGACAGGCCTTCTTTATTCTCTTCTCAACAGAGAATGACTCGATAGATGGATAGAACAATACAGTATATGTACCACGGCACCAACTCAATCCACACCAAGAGAAAATTGGTGTGTGTGTGTGTGTGTGTGTGTGTGTGTGTGTGTGTGTGTGTGTGTGTGTGTGCTGCTCTCACTTAAAAAACCACAGAGGACACACTATTTAACAGCCAGGGCCACATGGCTCCAAGGCCCTTGTTCCAAACTGACTGAAATTATAATTGAGCCCTTTGAAGAGGAGACAGATAGTGAGAGAGAAATCAAAAGAGAGGGTAGCTGAGGCAACAACCCATCCCATCCAGTACCCGTGGCAATTTCTACCCCTCATCTACCCCGACCCCCTCCCCAATACACAGACACAGACACACACACACGCACATGCACACACTCTCTCTCTCTCTCCCCCAATGTATAATGGGCCAGGCCCAGCCCAAGAGTTTAAGCCGGGCAATACCCTCAAGTGGCCGGGATTGTGGCTCGCTCTCTGGGTGCTAACCAGTCCCAAGACCCTGCCTGGACTGGGTTTTTGCACGTCTGTCCCTAGGAACCTTCTGGCGGGGTGTCTGGCTTTCATTGTACCGTCTGGCTCTTGATTCACACTGACAGCACGTCCCACATTACCACTGTGCAAGAGGAGGAGAGAAAACAAAGTTCTGGCAGCTTTTGGGGCTTCCATAGTCCCCCCCACACACACACAGACATACACAGACACACACCACACACACTCCCCTCTGCCTGATCTGTTTGGCTGCCATGGCCCCAAAGCATGCACAGATGCACTCTGCTCTGCACTGATTCTCGCCCCTCTACCCTTTCATCAAAAAAGAAGGGAAACAAATGACAAGGAAGAGAGAAAACTGACCCAGTTTAAGCAGACACTAACTGTGCTAAAAATGAGCCCACTGCTAACTGAACCAGTGAGGTAGAAGAAAATGGGAAAAAAAAACCAAACAAACAAACAAACAAAAAAAACACCATCACTTTGTGGTATAAAAGACAAAGGAAACAGCATAAAGAAAAAGCCTATAAATAGCATTCAAATGTCACAGAGATATGGAGCATAAGGACAGCTATTAATATTTCAGAGAGGCGGAAAAAACTTTTAGGTGCATTTTCAGAACCCCTTCCAGCTTTGAGGGACAAAGCATGCCTTGATGTGACAGGCTGTTTACTAAAAATAGGCATTGAAGTTTGTTTTCTGTGGTTCAATGCACTCTCTAAGGTAAATGGCTACCTCATTTGGGTGGAAGTTTTGCTTCAACCTATATATTTTGCATTACAAGAGGACAATAAAGGAGGATAAGGTTGGTGTTTGAAATGTGACCTTAAGAATTACCTTAAAAAGTTCCTCTTTTAGGACATGCTGAAGAGGAACTGTATTGCCACAGAGTGAATGTCAGTCTCTGAAACTGTATACTGCAGTCACGCCTCAAAGCCCTTCCATGATAGCCTGGCATGAATTAATTATGACTCTTTAAAGTTTATAGCAGACAGGCTTTCAAATATCACCCAGTCATCACCTCTCCACCAACATTTCAACTCAAGCACTTTTCATGAGCACTGTTAGCCGTTCTGAATCACCCTAAATTCTCGCACTGAGCACCAAACAACTGACGCACACACATGCAAATACAAGACTGAAGGTCATTATGGATTTCCATAGGAACGAGTATTGATTTGCTCTGTGCCAACAGCAGTTTTGAAGCAAACTTCTGCATTGCACTGACTGCTGGAATTACCATCAGCACAGTTTGCCTCATCTCTAGCCCATAACCATCACTCACCGTGGCCACATCTCACCCAGAGATGCGGGGAGGTTCATGGGAATTTTATACGACCCTTGCCCGATTAAGACAACAAATCAATGAGCCGTCTGGCGATGACACTGAGGTGCCTCACCCCAGCCCCACCACCCTTGCGCTTTATCAAACAGGCCCACATAGTTTCTTTCTATCACAATGGCTTGTGTGAGTCAGCAGTGATTTATGTACATTTATGCCACATGCCACATCGCCGACTCAACCTCCCTCCGTCGAATATTAATCAGTTCTAAAATTAGACTACACCTTCTTGCCTTTCCTCATCACAAGGAAGTGGCCTCGCTAGAAAAAATTAGAACGGGCTATAAATAGAAGCAACGTTCAGCAATCCATATTGATCCCAGACTCTGTGAATGTAATAAGCTACTGGATTCTGCATGAGAAGCTAAGATTCTTTTTCCAGTGCCAAGACAAAGGACTGGCCTCTGCTACCTTGCTGAGTCAAAAATCCAATTAGCCTCACATCCCAAAGTGCTAAATCATATGTAAGGCGTGGAGCCAACATTTGATCCTTTGTATCAACTCAATCTTCATTCACTGGAATCCTCAAGGGGCATTACTCGCTGTTATATAATGCCCGCTATATGGCCCTTAATGGTAATGAAATGGCCGCCCAAGAAGGGAACACTTTGTGTTTCTTTTTTTTATTATTCTTTCATTATGGCACCAACACAATTCAATCCCAATTCCCCTGAGACAAACCCAAGGCCTTGTTGATGTGAGCAGACTCTCAAGTCGATTTAAACAAATGTTGTTGGAGGCAGACTCAGTGGCAGTTTACACTCAAGGTCCCCCTGCACCCCAACCCCTGCCCCCTGCCAAAAGAAAGAGACATTAGAAAAGGTGAAAGAGGCCACTGTGAGGGAACAACAAAGGGCCTGTCAAGATGCCTCAGCCTCATATCCATCTGATGGACAGTCCCTCACCTGCAATATCACAGGCTTGGCTATGAGGGTTTTTTGGATTTATTCTACATAGTGGACAAACAGCATCCAACTGGAGCTGGGCACTGAGAGTGGAACATCACAGAGGAAGGTTCTTGTTAAGGAGAAAACAGAAGCCAGAAATGTGACTTTTTTGCAGGACAGCCCACAGATTTTTGGTATATGAAATTAACGTCTTTGGACGCTTTGGATAAAAGCAAAGGTGTCAAAATGTGTCAACATGTTTTTGACATTATGTAGCTAAATATACCAAACTAAAACGTAGCAAAAAAGCTAAGTGGCTTTGCATGTATGTACTTGGACATGTCTCCATTGCACTACTGCATCATAAACTAATTCTGAGCAGTGACAAGGCTATGTCTTGCCATCTCTTAAGGCTCCCTCATATTACAAGGCCACTTTCTCCTAAAAAATATCCATGTTCAAAAACTAAAAAAAAAAAAAAAAAATCAAGCACGTCATTAACTATTGACATACAGTTGAGCGCAAGTGGTCAAAGTTTTCATGAGGCAGCCTACAGTGCAGTCTGGATTCTCTCAGCAGAGACCAGCTTGATGCTGTGTATGACAAAGCCTAAGCTTGAACCTGATTCTATGTATGACAGAGATCTGTGCCAGGTAGTCTTGCTACTGACTCGGCTACCTTAAGGCTTTGTGCTAACTAGGAAATTCAGACAGATTAATCAGATAACTGTTTCATTAGAGATGATGCCCTGTCCACCATGGCCTTATTATGCCATAAACCCTCCGAAGGAAGAGGGCACGATGACACAGACCCCAGTCGGTGTCACCAGACAGTTACAAATTCTTAGAACCCACACGGTCTTCATGGCTGCACAGCCCAGCTGGACATTCCAAAGCAAGATGAAAACATAAAGAAATACCTTCATTATTTACCATTATACCATTATTTATTAACATGCAGCTAGCAATGAATAAACTGTAATTTTCTTACTGTTCTGTTCAATTTTACATGACAACCACTGGCTTTTGCTACACTGTAAATAATACATCAGCAACAATGCTTAGAGTGCACTGGCAACTTACAAGGCTCTTAATAAGAGTAAAGGGTCGTATGCATATGTACTGTACATTATATTATATTCTGAAGCACCTTAATATCGACAATCCCTTTGTGTATACTAATTAAAACATAGTAGTGTGTCTCAGGTAGGGGTGAAAACTGATAGGATTTCGCTAACATTGATGCAGTTGTTGATCCTGCTTAATGCTTACTCAGTATCACACATGGACCTATTATGTAGTGTATTATGGTGTCCATAATGACTTATTAGAATGAGGTAAACAATGCAGAAGTTTGTTGTCTGTTTCAATCCTGCTTTCAGAAAGACCTACCTTGGTTCTACTCGATTCCCAGTTCTAGCCACACAATTACTAAAACAACTTGTGACATGTATCACAGAACACTAATCTCGAATGAATTCCTTTCTATATATTTTTTCTATATACATGTATATTGTATCTATGTACAACAAACATAGCTTCTGGAGGCTGCAACCAGTGTATGGAAATAGCCCTACATTACTGCCTGGGCCAACTATAAGCATCTATATCCATGGTAGGCACTTTGCTATTAAAGGAGAAATCTGATGTGAATCAATCTATAGCCCCTGTTGTTCCAGGTCACCATGTGCTGTCTGTTGGAAAAAGAACCAGAAAATAACAAACTGGCAGCTAACATTAACTGAAACTGAAAGTAAGTTACTGTGCCCCATTCAATAAGTAGCCGCTGCATCACTATTTAGTCTAGGTTGTATCATATTTTCATAGTCTCTTTTCTACAGCCTTGAACAACAGGGCTAAGGATTGATACACACCAGATTTCTCCTTTATTGTGGTGAAATTTGTCAGAGCACTATGACATGTTAAAAATGTTCCGAATCACCAAATAACTGATCCATTCAAATCTATGAAAACAAAGCATTAGTGTCAGACACATTATGATTCAATGTCATTTAAATGTGCAAGGGCTAAATGCTGTGAATATAATGTTATCAGTGAATTTGTCACATGGACGCCTCTGTTTGAGACACTGATTCAGACACAGATGCATACACCAAGGCCAAGGCTAACAAATTAGTTGAAAATCAGCCATAAGTCTACTGACAGACAAATAACAACAACAGCTTCAAAAAGCATTCTTAGTAAAAAAAAAAAAAAAAAAATCTATGTTCTTCCCAAAAAGGCAGTTAAAGGATAGGACAAAACCATAATGAGACAAAACAATCCAGTTTCAAACCCAGAACCTGCATGTTTTATCAGCTTCAGCATTTCACCTGCAATGAATCATTAACACCATCTGCCTACAGACCACCTTGCAGATCATTCTGCTTCCTCAGCAAGTAGAGAAGATGGAAAAAGGCCTGTGTCTGAACTTCCTCTTTGGCCCTAGGGTTCGTGTAAGCATGCTCTGGATGACACCAACACCTCACTTCTTTAGCTTCTTAGTCTCTGAGGTTTATACTGTGATGGGGAATCTACATAGTCAGACTCTTCAACCAAACTGTTTTATATTAGTTTCACTATAAAGATAACAGATAGCCTAACAGGTTTAAGTTTATACAAATTAATAGTATTGCAATGAGCCTAGACCATGTAGTTACCTTGACCAAGTTGTCTTATAATTCAATGTTAAGTCTGAGAAATAAGCACATGCTCAATGATTTCATTGATTAAGGATGACGTTGTGACAACGTTTATCTCCAACAAAACAGGCTACCACCAGGTCACTTAGGGTTGGAGGGCAGATACCTTTGCTCAAATAGGGTATATAGCGTTTCAACCGTGCTCTGAGATTTTCCAAACTACACTAGCTTCGGGCGGGTTACATCACATGACATCTCATTCACGCTTGCTGCCCGGGCTGCCTGTCTTACCTACCATAATAAGGATGTGGCGAGGGTGGTGTGAGCCAACAGCTCATGTCGAATTTCCAATGATGACTGACACGTAGACAATGCAAGAACATAATACCTTCCTACCTACTAAGAGAGTTTGTCTGCAGACTGACATCAATGATAAAGAACCGGTTCGTCACCATCTGGCCTGCAAACGATTCCTTATCTTGTAATGACAAGCAATGCTTCTAAAGGTAGCATACTCAAACTAAAAATCTGTATACCCACCTCGCATGGGATTCTGAATCCAAAGAATGCCCCCTATCAGGTGAGGTGACTGCCCAAGCATCATATCTGCAAATGCTTAATGACGCGAGTCTGGCTTTCTCTGAATGTCCAGCGATACCCAAGCCTGGCAAAACTATTAGACAAGGTATCAGTTTCGGCCGTGTTGTCGCAGGTTAGCCCACATGGTATAACTCTTGAGAGTCACGATTACAGAAAAGGACCTGGCCCGGAAGAGGACTTAACGTTAGTTTGGCACGCTTTGGCGCTTTGCCAATTAACAGCTGATTTTTGTTTCTGTTCTCGGTGGTTCCAGGTTGCCGAGAGGATAGCGCAAAGCTGATGAACTTACTTGTCAATTACATAACGAAACGTGTTGCACTATTTGGCTATGTGCATCAGTTGGTTGTGCACATAGTATGCTAACAATTTGCAAACGTTTTGCTCCTATAATTATGACGTTTTCGCCTATACACTTTTCGATATCTCGTTACATCTCTCAGCCTCCAAATGCACCGTGTTCATGCGTTATAGGACGAACGATTTCGCTCTGTCAAGGCGCTCAACGATAAACATTATTCGCTAATCTTCAAAGAATGTGACTCGGCTCATCTCAGCTCATGCAAGCTCCATTCAGACCATCACAGTAATGCATGCTGTGGACGTGTACTAGGAAGACAAAGATCTGCTGGAGAGCCGCAACTAACACTGGCCAATCATAGACTAAGCTCGCCGGTCCGAGCATCCACGCTTGACTGTGCATCGTGTTTTTATCATGGTACTCTTCATCCCTCACTGCAGAAAACCGATATTCGTTCAGTTCGGAATAAAAGAAATAATAGTTGCCTTGCTTACCTTCAACAGCCATTCTGCTAGTTCTCCGCCAATTCGTTCATAATTTACGCGGGGGCAATTTTGTTGTGTTCAGTCTATCCTCATTCTACACAATCGTGTCGCTTGTTAACACTTGCTGCAGGCAAGCTACTGTCAAGTAGAGCGCACCGCAAAGAACTGAACGCTGTTTGCTCTGAGAATTGTGGGGGCTGTAGTTATTTACACAAGGTGGGTCTGTGCGGTGGGTAAGGCTGTAATTGGTCAGTTGATCAGCGATGGGAAAGGGCTGCACACATAGCAACAGTGAGATATTGCAACTAAGACAGAACAGAAGTTCATAAATTATGTCTGTTTTTGGAGCCCTCACTTCCATAGGGAAGAAGCTGCACAGCTGTGGGATCGAGTTGCATTCGAAAAATAAGTTTGTTTTGGGAAGGGGGTAGGGTCAGATTGATCGGTTGTTGATCCTCGCTGTGATGTGTATTTAATATGTGTAATATTCTTTTGACTCATTTGTATTCAAGAAAGAGAAAAGAATCAGTAATTTGCTAGAAATGAAAAGAATTGTATTTTTAAAGAATGAACATCTCCACAATAAGAACTCAGATTAGATTAGTCTGCTTAAACTCATAGGCATTTACATTCACAGGGTGCACAAATAACCATAAACTCTGAAATATAGATACATTGATGATAATGGATAAAAATGACGATATTGGCTATAGCTACTTTACTACAGGGGGTGATTCATTGGTGAAGATGACCCAAAATGGTGGACAGCACCATGGCATGGTGAACCATCGCTAATACTTAATTTGTTAACTTGTTCATCACTTTTCTCCAGCTTTCCAGCACTTTGACACCATGTATGCAGGATAAAATTTACTTGAAGAGGTGGAGGTGGAGGTGAAAGCACTGTGAGCAACTTTAACAACAGACTGGTTGGGTGTGCAGACAGCAGTTGTTTACAGGAAGGTTCAGAGCAGACTCTTCTTTCATGTGTACAGCATGATGTTTTAAATATTTTTAATCTGTTGTAGCAATCCATCCATCCGCCCACCCAATGAGCTGAGTTTACATACAAATTGATTACATGATTCAAGATAACTTTATGACTTAAACTTAACTTTATGACTTTAAAATGAATTTAAAACTAGAAGTCACTCTTTCATCTGTTTGCTGTTGCATTTAATTTAGCGTTTGTCTGATGTCTCAAAGTTGCAAGCAGTTTTTCACAGATGTTTGTGGAAATAGGGGTCATGTAACTTTAACAAAAGGAAATGACTAGTTTTTAGTCTTTCCACAGTAGAGAATGTGATGTAATGATAGTTTTAAGACAATGCAGTAGCCTAAAGTTGTACAATGGACAGAAAAACAATGCATTCAACAGCTTTTCAAAAGCACGAGACAGCCAATATAAATGCATGTCTCCTAAAGAGTGAACCCATTTTCGTGCAGCGGTCTTTGGAGGAGTACTCTCTCAGGAAACATTCTAATTCTAACATCAGTACAAAGATGGTGAGTGTGCTCTCAAACTGTTGGTTACTATATTTCCCTGCTGTGTGTTGCTTTGTTATATAACTCGGTTACATACACAAACCTTGATCCTGATGTCCTTGCTAATTACAGACCCATATCTAACCTCCCATTTGTTTCAAAAATACTTGAGAAAATAGTGTCTAAGCAAATTTGTAGCTTCTTAAATGACAATAATATCCAGGAAACCTTCCAGTCAGGCTTTAGAACTAATCATAGCACAGAATCAGCCCTAGTTAAAGTCTTCAATGACCTCCTTATCGCATCTAATAATAATATCAATATTAATCCTACTGGATCTTAGTGCTGCCTTTGACACTATTGACCATGGTATCCTACTACACAGACTTGAACACATGATAGGCATCAAAGACACTGCATTAGCCTGGTTCAAATCATACCTCTCTGGTCGCTACCACTTTGTACACGCTCATAATGAGTCATCAACCCATACCAAAGTAAAGTTTGGTGTACCCCAAGGCTCAGTGCTAGGTCCCCTGCTGTTCTGCCTGTACATGTTACCTTTAGGATCTGTTATAAGGAAACATGGTATTACTTTCCACTCCTATGCTGATGATACCCAGCTTTACCTTTCTATGAAGCCTAATGACTATATGCCAATGACTAAACTTGATGCATGTCTCCTAGACATCAAAACCTGGATGAATAATTTCCTTTGTTTAAATTCTGACAAAACTGAAGTTATGATGATTGGCCCTAAACAGCTGACCAACACTCTACCCCATTACCAAAACTTACTCAGTGGCCTGTCACTGTAATGTAATGCAAAAGTTAAAGACCTCGGGGTAATTATTGACCAGGACCTCTCTCTAAATAGTCATGTAAAACACATTTCAAAAACATATTTTTCCACCTACGAAATATTGCTAAGGTTAGAAAGTTTCTATCCTTTGAGGATGCTGAAAAATTAATACACGCATTTATTACTTCCAGGCTCGATTATTGCAATGCTCTGTTCTCTGGGTGTAGCAATACTTGCATCAAAAACCTACAACTAATACAAAATGCTGCAGCCTGAACACTCACCAGGACTAAAAAATATGAACATATCTCTTCTATTCTTGCTTCCCTACATTGGCTCCCTATTAAAAGTCGAATTGATTTTAAAATACTCCTCCTAACCTACAAAGCCCTCAAGGGCGATGCACCAACATATATTAAAGACTTACTTGTCCCTTACCACCCTCCTAGAACCCTAAGATCCCAAAATGCTGGTCTCCTTGTAATCCCAAGAATATCAAAATCTATGATAGGAGGAAGAGCCTTCTGTTACCGTGCACCCCTCCTTTGGAATAGTCTTCCCCCCCACATTCAACAAGCTCTCAATACCTTTAAGTCTAGACTTAAAACCTTCCTCTTTACTGTTTCCCATAGTTAGGGATGGTGCATGGCAAATCATCACTTCTCATGGGTCTTTTGGAAGGGACTACCTCTGCTGTTGCCCCCACTTGCGAGGCATGGCAGCCACTGACCATCCCTGCAGTGGTGCTGGGTTACCATGCATCATACCTGAATTATGCTGCTATAGCCTAGTGCCGCCCCACAACCTTCATGTGTCATGCCGTACAACTGGCCTCCTGGCCTAATTCATTATTTTCCTCTGTCCACAATTATCTTTGCTGAGTGTCATCCCTGCCTCATTCCGGTGGACTCCTCTCACCCTCCCCTCCTGAGTGGACTACAACCAACACTACGGGAGGCCCATGTCAGGACCGACTCCCCATTACAGAGGACCTTCCTGGACGCCGATGCTGGGCCCGACTCCCCTTCCTGAGGCTTTGTGATTGACCCCCCCTCACAATGGCGCTGTCAACTGGACCCTTACTGTTACCCCCATGACCCATCTCATTCCTTTGAGTTTGTCACTATGCCTGGCCGCTGCTACATTGTCCAGCCATAATTCCTGATAACCACCTATAGACTGACTACCATGTAATGTAAAAGTGGGATAATACTGTATTATGAACTATTATGAACCTTAGCTAAAACCATAGGCAACTTATAGTCTGTCATGGTTACTACTGATTGTAATTTTTCTCCATGACCCCTGGCAGTTGCGTTAGCCCCTTGAGTCGTGGATCTGCCCAAGGTTTATTCCTAGATTAACTGAACATAAGGGAGTTTTTCCTTGCCCTTGTTGCTCTTGGGTGCTCCTTCTGTGAAGTGCCACGAGACAATACTATTGTAAAAGGCGCTGCATAAATAAAACTGAATTGAATTGAATACACAGAGAAATCTGATTTCTTTGACTCCATTCACATGCTTTATAAAATCCTGCTGACACATCTCCATAGCAATGATATATATACAGTGCTCCGCATAAATGAGTACACCCCCTTTGAAAAGTAACAGTTTAAACAATATGTCCTTGAAAACAAAAAATATTTCCAAAGTTTTCGCAGACTAAGGTTAATATTACATCTGTGTAACAAACAACACAAAAGTTTGCATAATAATATTTTACATATTTTTCAGTTTTACTCAAATTAGGGGGGGGGGAGCAAAAATGAGTACACCCCACTAAAAGCCTCAGGGCAAAGCAAGATTTTAGACTACAAATGTCTGATTTACCAAGAATTCAACCACAGGTGAGTCTAATTATTCAATTAGTTCAGCAGATAGTTGGCTATAAAAGGGTGTTACTCTGAGAAAACCCCTCCCCGGCACTACAGTTAGCTAAAGAAGTAGAAAGCCAAACGGGGGTGCAGAGGAATGGCATGCATGGATGCCGCCCACAAAAGAAGCCTCTCCTAAGGCCCAGGCACAAACAAGCTCACCTAGAGTTTGCCAGGGCCCATGCTGACAAAGATGAGAGCTACTGGGACTCTGTATTGTGGAGTGATGAGACCAAAATTTATGTTTTTGGAACTGATGGCTTCAAAACTGTATGGCGTCGCAAAGGTGAGGAATACAAAGAAAAATGCATTGTGCCTACATATGGGGTTGCATGAGTGCTGCAGGTGTTAGAAGCTGCATTTCATTAATGGCATCATGAATTCAGAGATGTATTGCTCTATACTGAAAAAGAAAATGCTACCATCACTCTGTGCAATTGGTCGTGGTGCACTTTTCCAACATGATGATGATCCTAAACACACATCTAAGGCCACTGTCAGCTTTCTGGAGAGGAACAGGGTGAGAGTGATTCAGTGGCCAAGCATGTCACCTGATCTGAACCCAATCGAACACATATGGGGAATTCTGAAGAGACAATTGGAGCATCACTCTCCATCCAACATCCAGTCTCTAAAACGGGTCATTATTGAAGAATGGAAAAAGATTGATGTTGCAAAATGCCAACTTGCCAACTTCATTCCATGCCCAGAAGACTTGGTGCCGTCATTAAAAGTCAAATAGAGGTCATACAAAATACTAGATGCAGTAGTTTTGTTGGGGGTGTACTCATTTATGCTCCCCCCTAATTTGAGTAAAACTGAAAAATATGTAATCTAAGTTATATTATTAAGCAAACATGTTGTATGTTACGCAGATGTGATATTAAACTTAGTCAGCAAAATTTTTGGAAATATTTTTTTGTTTTCATGGACATTGTTTAAAATGTTACTTTTCAGGTGTGTGTGTGTGTGTGTGTGTGTGTATAAGGGTTCATATTCACTTAGTAATCATATGTTATGTTGTGGGCCAGATGGGCTTACAGTGAATCCCCCCAACAAAATGTTTTTTTTTAAAAGGTCTGGCTATACTGAATAGGAATTTTGAATGTTGCAATTGGACTATGCATAGTTCATGGTATAGTGAAAGTTGGGACATATCTCAATGCATGTTATAAATTACATCTATAGTGTACCAGCCTTTCGAAAATATGTGTTTATGCTGTTTAACCTGTTTACTTAAGGGTATACTCTTGTCTTCAGGTCTATGTGTGGACAGGTGATACATTTTGACCAATACCCTTACAGTTAAACAGAATAACTATATATTATCCTAGCTCTATATACTCCCTAACACTATGGTTATGTATTTCAATGGCATTCAATGCTTTTGAAACACATTGATTTTCAGTGGAAAGCCAGTTCTAGGCAGTTCTGCATATTCTCAAGATGTATGTATCAAGTATGTTATTCATACAGTTGTTCCAACTCGTGGCTCTCTTGCTTCTGTTTGTCAGTACGCTGGCTCAGAGTGAGTATTTGTACTTTTACACGATGGGCTGTTTGAACACACCCTGACATAGGTTTGCATAGTCCTATTATAGTACATTTCCCTCAGATTTCACAGTAAGCTTCTGTCAAAACACCGATCCCCGGGGGGGAATCCTCAGAGAACATCATATCTGACCTTCTCAGTCTGTTTGAAGCCAGACAGACTGTGTCAAAGGCGAGAGCTTTGCCGGCGATGACTCAGATGTTCTGGCCACGCGTTTCCTTGTCTTCACAGATCCGATTGATTACTACTCCTTCTCTGTGCCTGTGGGTAGTGATGCCTGCACCAGCTATTCCACCTCTGGAGAGGGACGCATTACTGCAGTCAGACTGTGGGAGCAGAACAACAACTAGATCACCGGGTATACATTTCACAGTGCCCACATAAAAACAGCATCCAGTGATGGGTGTCTGTCATGTGTTTTGAAATATATGTTCTTGTGCTGTGTTGAATTGCTTTACCACTGTTTCACATAAAAGGCCTTTATTAATACATACAATACTATTTTACATGATTTTACATTAAGATTTTGAAATTAAGAAATATCAAAATATTTGTCTTCTGTATTTATTATTTATTGACATCTATTCTCTCTTTGTAGTTTTCAGTTGAAGCAGGGTTTCAGCTGGTGTCCTGTTGTTGGCCAAACAGGCACCAACAGTGTGGACATGACTTTGACGGCGAGGCCATAGTGCAAGTGTCTGGAAAATACAACCCCAGCAATTTTATAGAGCAGGTGCAGTTTGTGACCAACAGAGGGCACTTCGGGGCAACCCGTCGGGTTCTCCTTCTGCCACTTCCCGACAGACAGTGGCAGCGAGCCCCGTATTTTGAGCAGCCGGTTTAGAAATGGTGCTATCAACTCTCTGGGAGCACACTGGGGTAGAGTTGATGCACCAGCAATGCACTAGCATAAATACAGAAAGAACTGATGCCATGATGCAGTGATCTTTTTCAGACTTTTATGAAAAAATAAAATGGGCCAATGCCCGCATTGATAAGAGGAAATGATAATGTCAGAGGGGTGCGATTCCAGTGAATTGAAGCATTTGATTCTCGGCTCTACTTGATTCCTGGTTCTCGATTCCCACCCACATGTTTGAAACAGGCCATGAACTAGGCTACAGTCACACCGCCCTCATAATCAGGATCTGTCTGCCAGCAAACGCAGTGAGTCAGCCTCACAGTGGCAAATGTCAGCAGGAAGCGGCGGCGGTGGTGTGTGTGTGTGTGTGTGTGTGTGTGAGACACCTACAAAATAGTGCCGAGGGAATGAGCTGCGAAAGTGGGTGTTAATGAGGGTTACCATGGTGACGGGTGATGTGTTTCCTAAGGTGTGATCTCCTTGTCTCACAGATCAGCCAGATTGGTACTCGTTCTCCGTACCTGTGGGCAGTGGCACCGGAAGCCGGTACGCCACTTCTGGATTTGGCCGTATCACTGCTGTCAGAATGTGAGAGCAGAGCAACAACCTTGTCACTGGGTAGGCAAACTGGGAACAACCATACCTCATTTTACTTGAACACAAACCACAAAAATGTGCTGATGAAAAACAAAATGTCAGAACAGTAGATTTATGAGAGCATTCTACATGACCATTGCAGTTTTTTGTAAAAGATCTTAATCTGTTGAGACATGCTTTGGCCATTTGTTATGGGACTTAACGAGAGGTACACTTCTAACTCCGAAAATTAATTCTTCATTAAATTAT
Source organism: Tenualosa thibaudeaui (assembly GCA_027481765.1). Classification (NCBI taxonomy): domain Eukaryota; kingdom Metazoa; phylum Chordata; class Actinopteri; order Clupeiformes; family Clupeidae; genus Tenualosa; species Tenualosa thibaudeaui. The sequence continues at coordinate 3,602,021 of JAIFZK010000039.1, forward strand.
ATCATATCTCTCTATTTGCTGTTTCCTTAGAGAAGAGAAAGAAGCCTTGGCTGCAAATGTCAAATTTAGCCGTGCAAATTTAGCCCTGTAGACAGAACGCTGACAGAAGCCTGTCTCTCAAATAACAATTGATCACTTTCAGGTTTCAGCTGAAGTATGTTTCGCCTGGACTCTTCTGGTTGGCCGCAGTACTAGCAACCACGTGGACATGTCCCTTTTTGAGGGCGAGGCCATCGTCCAGGTGTCAGGGAAGTACAACCCCACTAACTTCATCCATCAGCTGACGTTCGTGACCAACAGGGGCCGCTTCCTAACTGCAGGCCAACCCCAGAGCCTATCCGTCAGCCACTACCCCACCCACAGCCAGAGCGAGCTGAGGATCCTCAGCGGAAGTGTCAGCAACGCAGGCATCTCCTCCCTGGGTGCCCACTGGGCCAGCGTGGATGCTACAGCCTATGAGATGATGCATGAGACAGACAACGCCACCATGACACCTCTAAGCTAAGGGATACCTTGGAGTCCTCCAGCTTTTACATTCTTCGAAATAGCTCACACTGATACAATACTTTAAACTTCATCATTATAACTGAAACTTTAGAATCTGTGAGAACTAGCACTTTGAGTAAATGTTTACACATGTACACAGTACGCAACTTTTCACATTGGGTTTATTTATATAATGTCCATGTTGGATGTGGTTTGTGTTTGTGTACACTTCATGCCATTGAAGTCCTCTGTAAGGTGCTGTCCTCTGTAAGGTGCTGTGCATTTACTGCTGAGGTATAACGAAAGATCTTAATCACACAAAGTATGTAATTATGACTGATTGAAAGACATTAAACATTCATTAAAAGGCAAAGTCTTTGATGACCCATGATGACACACCATATTAAATATTTCATTCAAGTTCTATTTTAAGATTCACATGAGAGTGAATCAGTGTTCCACACACTTTTAATTGAGAATTGAGAATGAGAATTATGCTTGGACTTCATCACAGAACAGTGCATGGTGATTTAATATCTGAAAGAGTTATACAAGTCTGAGTCTAGCAGGGGACTGTTTTAAAGGAATATTAATGTAATATTTTCACATTGAATGTTACTGTATGAACTTTTAAAACAAAAATAGAAGAAAGAATAATTTGCTTAAATAGAAACCTTTCCATTAAAATTATTTAAAAAAAAAATCCAAATGATTGCTTCATAAAAAGAACATAATAGCCATTTGATTGACAATGCTTTATAATTGAATAGCTTGATTGACAATGCTTTATAAATGAATAGCTTGACTGACAGTGTAGACAGGGCTGTTGAATAGAATGTCATCCACCTCCACCGAGAGAAGGACAAGAAAGTACTGCCATACCACATTCACAGAGGCTGATTTGATGTTCTTTCAATTCACAGTTTGGTTATTGCCAATATTAGAGGGGATTAATAGACTTGCACAGGAAAGAAGATAAAAGATAGAATCTGAAAATATACTGATGATTATTCATTGCAAAATGATCATGGTGTGATCGCAGCTCACCCAAATAAAACAGACCAATGAGGTCAGTACACACACACACACAGACATTGGTGCACTGGTATATTAAATTACATTGGCAGTGACAGCACATACAGGAATTGAAGTGCACACACAGAACACAACTTTACCCATGTTATTATAGACATATTATTATGTCTATTATATATAGACCTGATAAATTTCCGATGAGGCCAAAACAACGCTCATGAAGAAAGCTCCCTCAAGATGGATGGATATACAGGTCAGGTCAGTATGGGGCCATTCTCTTAATCAGAAGATTCAGATTATTGGGCATGCTGGGAAGCGCTACCCAGTGTGTGTCGATGGAGGTGAGTCCCCCGTGAAAGCAGCCACTCAGGAATCAGAGCTCAGCCATTGGATGGGTGGGGTACATGTTGAAGGAAGTGCCAGATGGCTGTCCAGAAATGACAGAGCGCCCCCTGTTGGTGACGATCATGATCGACTGGATGTAGTGAGCAAACTTGCCAGAGACCTGAACAATGAACTCCCCGTTGAACAGCTCCAACTCATGGGTGGTGCCGCCTGCATATCCTGCAACTTCTGTCCATGCAAAGCCATAACGGACTTGGATGCTACAAGATGGGAAATCAAGTAATGATGTTGAGACAGAGAGATTTTTCTAGTATTTCCTTTTAAGTGAAAAGGTCAAACAGCCATGGTTGCTCATGTTCACTTGTCAGTTAGGTGTATGTTACACAAGTTCTTGACAACATTTCTTGCAATTAGATAAATACAAAAAAACTGTTATGAAACAATACAAAAACTTTCTATTTTGACTCAAGTGAGTGAAATATCTCTATTATTTAAGTCAAAAGGATCTACTGTATATCAAATGTGGGTATCAGTTGTTTACATAATGTTAATGCATGAACATTTTAGTACTGATGGAAAACTTAATCGAAACCTCATTATATCAGTAAATACAGTTGTTTTGAAGCAGTTAAATCAGCAAAAAAAATAATGTTTGAGATTAATGGTAGGCCTACATGCAGTTTAGCTCTGACATTTACAAGAAGCCCAGGCAGAAGCCAGGAGAACCCTGAAGACATTGAGAGTCTGCATTCAGTGGGACCCACAGGTTCAGCATCAGCATTTCTGTAGCACTTTTGTATTTATGTACTAAATGTCCTCAGTGTAGGCCTACACTGTCTTGAAATGACAAAAAGGAAGCTTTGTTAATATGCTAATCATCATCGTCATCATTATCTTTAAGTGCCAGACTCAGGGCCCAAAAGAACATGCACACTATACATGCCCAACTTCTATAGACTTGCCTTTTTAAACTTCTCCCATTCATTTTACTTCATCTGAACACATATGGAATTTCCTAGCCAAAATATTAGCTTGGGCATATAACATGCAACACTGCATATATATATATATATAGAGAGAGAGAGATATCTACATATCTGGTCTGTAGTGACCCCGCTATTGTTCTTACAGACACCCAAAACTTGTCCCGACAGATTGGAAAACACATTTCCAAAATTGAAAAACACAGTTCTCACTTTTAGTTCTACATATCACAACAACACTCCTTTTAGCATTATATTGCACATCATATTTTATCCCATACTCAGAACAAATGTTCAGTAAGTGCTGAAAACCAGCACTGCTCGGAGAGAGAATGGCATCAGTCATATTATTACCAAGTCATCAGTCATCAGTAATATCAACCCTACCTTGTTGACTTTGTGCACAGTCCACACTGTTAAAGAAAAGAAAATGTTTATTTTTTATTTATTTATTTGCTTATTCACTCATTGATTTTTTTTTATTTGTATACATTTATACATTTATGGTGCATGGCAAATCATCACTTCTCATGGGTCTTTTGGAAGGGACTGCCTCTGCTGTTGCCCCCACTTGCGAGGCATGGCAGCCACTGACCATCCCTGCAGTGGTGCTGGGTTGCCATGCATCATACCTTAGTTATGCTGCTATAGCCTACTGCCGCCACACAACCTTCATGTGTCATGCCATACAACTCTCTCTCTCTCTTTAAGCTCTCTCTCCATTTTTATGTGTATGTATGTATATATGTGTGTGTATGTGTATATGTATGTGTATATGTATGTGTGTATGTATGTGTATGTATAAATGTATATATATATGTTTATGCACATATAGGTATGCCCAAATTACTGCTTTCTGCTTTTTGCTTTCTGATGTGTGAGCCTGGCCTAATTCACTATTTTCCTGTGTCCACAATTATCTTTGCTGAGTGTCATCCCTGCCTCATTCCGGTGGACTCCTCTCACCCTCCCCTCCTGAGTGGACTACAACCAACTCTACGGGAGGCCCATGTCAGGACCGACTCCCCATCACAGAGGACCTTCCTGGACGCCGATACTGGGCCCGACTCCCCTTTCTGAGGCTTTGTGATTGACCCCCCCTCACAATGGCGCTGTCAAATGGACCCTTACTGTTACCCCCATCACCCATCTCATTCCTTTGTCACTATGCCTAGCCGCTGCTACATTGTCCAGCCATAATTCCTGATAACCACCTATAGACTGACTACCATGTAATGTAAAAGTGGGATAATACTCTATTATGAACTATTATGAACCTCAGCTAAAACCATAGGCAATTTATAGTCTGTCATGGTTACTACTGATTGTAATTTTTCTCCATGACCCCTGGCAGTTGGGTTAGCCCCTTGAGTCGTGGATCTGCCCAAGGTTTATTCCTAGATTAACTGAACATAAGGGAGTTTTCCCTTGCCCCTGTTGCTCTTGGGTGCTCCTTCTGTGAAGCGCCACGAGACAATACTATTGTAAAAGGCGCTGTATAAATAAAACTGAATTGAATTGAATTCAATTCAAAAAAGGTACAATAGAAATATGCTTGCATATTGTTAGGAAGGAGACAAAGTGCATACCCTACCAGTGGTAAATTAAGTCAGGTGGTCGTAGGCCTCCAGCGGGTTAGGTCAGGACATAAGAGGCAGATAAAAAGAGTTCAGTGCTCCTGCAGATATCTGTCTGAATGCTCACAGCAAAGAGAAGAGTTTTATACTGTTCCTGTACTATACTGTACTTTCCTATTTCCGATTGGCATTCCAGACACTGGCTTTAGTGGTTCATATAGGTAAGGTCAAAAAGTGAAGATGGAAAAGTATCTTGTTTTGTTTTTGCCCTGTTTAGGTTACATTGCTGTCTGATGATTTGTTGTTGTTGTTGTTGTTGTTGTTGTTGTTGTTGTTGTTGTGGGTGTGGTATGCAACTCACCTAGAGGCACTTGAAGGTAAACTATGTATGTATGTATGTATGTATGTATGTATGTATGTATGTATGTATGTATGTATGTATTTATTTACTTAGCTAGCTAGCTAGTTATGCCTGTATTGTCTTGAATATGTGCTTCGAGTCATTGTTCCATTAGAAGGTGAGCTGTAGGCTAGAATATCTTTGTGCTTGGCTTCCTCTTCACCATCCCCACACCCTGGGCAAGTAGCCCAAGACTACACAAACACCATGTTATGCAAAATAAATATCAATCCGTATCTCCGGAAAATTCACAGCTACTTTCAATATATTTATTTGTTTAATTTTATAAGTCATATGTTGGGAATGCATAGTTATGTCTAATGAGTTTAAATGTATATATATGTATATAAAATATGATATTGAATTTAGAGACGGGTAGCTTTCCAGAACCAGTGCTTGCGTCATCAGGCTGTTATTGCAAAGATGGTATTCCTGTGAATTCCAATCAGTGTGCAGGAAGACAGGAAACATTTAGTAACATTTCCTTAATAAAGGGTGTTATGAAATGAATTATAATATTACTCAATGCAAAGTGAAGTGAATAGCTTCCGTATATATGTCAGTGGCCAAATATCTCATATAACAAATACAAACACCCTTTACTGGTGGAAGCAAATGTGTGCTGCAGCTGTACGAGGCAGTGTACATATCTGAAGCATTACAGGGTGTATTTAGCACTGATTTCCTTTAAGGATGAAATGGGTGGCATAGATGAATCACTGACTACTGAGAGTAATTTGGATAAAAGGGGAAGGATATGAACAATTGAGACGGAGTGTGTGTGGTTAATGATACATGCAAATTAGTTCTGACACTTACAAGAAGCCCAGGCAGGCGCAAGGAGAACGCTGAAGACAATTAGAGCCTGTACTCAGTGGGACACACTTTATTAGACTTTAGACTTTATTGTCATTACACATGTATAAATACAGGTAACGAAATGCAGTTTGGCATCTAATCAGAAGTGCAAAGAGCAGCAAGTGCAGTATATACAGTATGCAGTATGTACAGCAAATAAAAATTATTTATTTGCTTCTGAGATATAACAATTACAAGATACAGTATAATAAATAAATACAAAAGCATTTTTATTATCAACACAGAATAGATGAGAGGTAATGTTTGGCATTTGTTTTTTTTTTCATAAATCTTTTTACAGTATGAACAGCATGTTAACATGAAACATTAATCAGTGCATACATCATTCCCAACTGGTAATGACAGAAACAGAAAGCTAGACAAGACTGAACAACAATCTTCCAACTTGCCATGTCATACATAATAAATATATCCCTGAGATAAATTTCCTTGATCCAAGAGGAAAGATCATAGATATGAATGTGGTCATAGCCAATTGATTAACTCCATGGTGTGAGGCCATTCTCCTTCATTTTCTGTTAGGCAGAAGCGCCATTATTGGGGATGCTGGGAAGCACTGCCCAGTGTGTGCCAATGGAGGTGAGCCCTCCATGGAAGCGACCGCTCAGGAATCGGAGCTCAGCCTTTGGATGGATAGGGTACATGTTGAAGGAAGTTCCAGAGGGCTGTCCAGCAATGAGAGAGCGCCCCCTGTTGGTGACGATCATAATAGACTGGATGTAATAAGCAAACTTGCCGGAGACCTGAACAATGTACTCCCCCTCGAACAGCTCCAACTGATGGGTGGTGCTGCCTGTATATCCTGCAACTTTTGTCCATGTAAAGCCATAACGGACTTGGACGCTATAAAAACGACATGAAATCTCCAGGTTAGAGAAATGGCACTGATGACACAGCAGTGTTTTCCATTTTTTTTGTTTGTTTGTTTTTTTCCAGTGAAAAAAACATATTACTTACTATTATTCTCTCTATGATAGAGAATTGCTATAAAAAGTGATACTTTCTTGAAAACGGCCATTTGCTGTTAAAACAGTAACCAAGACATTTCCGTCAACTGAAACTATTACAAACTTGCCTGGACACTGACCCATGCTTATCATGCCCCAATGCATAGTGAGAAGGGTGGTAAGAGAGACAAAAAAATCCTAAGGACCACTGTTAGAGATTTCCAGACAACAATTGCCAATAATTGTGGTGGCATTGTATAGGTTATAGGTCTGTATTCTATAACATATGGGCTAAAATGTTTCAAAATATATATTTAAAATAATCAAATTATGCAAACAGTAGACACATTTGGTTAAACTTGAATTCACAGAATAATGCAATTTTAGATGGAAAAAAGTTAATGATGAATGAGTAATGTTTACAATTTAATCTTTATAATTTCTTCAAGAGATACAGTTATGACAAACTCTTCGAAAGAGCGATGCCCATCTGTACATCCCTGACTAAACATGATAATTCACACAGAAATTCACTATTGCCTTGCCTTACCCACGGATATGTCCACCATTGTTCTCCCATAGTCTGATAGCAGTGATGCGACCCTCCCCTGTGAGGGTATAAATAGTTCCAGTTCCTAACCCCACAGCTGGAGAATATGAGAAGAGGGAGGCTGGAGAAAAGACAGAAAAGAGCAAATGATCACCAAAAACCTTCCAACAATTTTAGTGCATGCAGTGTCAATGCTATTACTCACTTGAAAACCAAAGCTAAGACTTAACTCAAAACAAGTAGTAATTGGGTATGTGTAGTTATCATGGTTGAGTTTAATGTGTGTGTGTGTGGGTCTCATGTGTGAGTGACTTACGGAAAGCCCAGGCAGTAGACAGAAGAACAGTGAAGACAATGAGAACCTGCATTCTATTGGACAGAAAGGATCAACATCAGCATTTCTTAGTCTTTTAAGTACACTGGCATGAGAAAAATAAATGGTATTAAAAACATAAGGAAATTACCTTGTTTATTTAGAGCACAGTTTAGACTGTGGATAAAGATATACAAATAAATGCATTACAATTATTATTTAATGTTATAAACATATATACATTAGACAAACATATCATTCTAAGAAACTAATACTTCTGCATCATTTCTAGATTACATGCAGGTGCAGGAATAAAACAAAGTGTGTACTATACCAGGGGTTAGAGAGGACAGGGCCTTGAATGCCTGTAGTCAGGTTAGGTCAGTGCATTACAGTCTGAATGCTCACAGAAAACCAAGGAGCCGTGTTTTATACAGCGGCCTCCTGCAGACTGGCATTTCAGATTCCATTTCCCATGCTTTCATTTTCAGCAACAAGGGACCAAAGCACACTGGTTTAACTGCTTCTTAGAAATGCACCAAAAAAAGAACAAGGAAAAGAGTCTGAAATAATACTTTGGTTTCCTCTTGTCTGGGTGTTCTTTTAACAGTAATTTCAAGAGAGATGTCATAACACTGCCCATGGTTTCCACAACAACTCAAGTCTCATTTCAAACTTTGTTTTTAAAGAATTGTGAAATCTTTCCCTTTTGTCTATTTTCACTGGCTTGATAAAAACATATTGTATTACATAATGCAAACATAAAATTCACAGTTTACTCATATGCTAAATTATACACATCCTGATTCTATAGGTTAGACTACCTTAAAAATATCAGCTTCCAAACTAATGTCACCATGCCTATAAATGTTCAGTTAGATCATAGCCCTGAAGTAAATAGCTTACTTTACAGAAGAGCAAACAAGCTTTCTGTACATTTCAAACAGGATTACAGTAACTAAGCATGTAGCCTATAGTATAGTCTCATGTGCTGAAGACAAGTGGTTTAAAAGCATGGATTACTGAATGGATGACATGGATTCTGCACTGTGGTCTGATGAGACCAAGAAAAACTTGCCCACTAAGAGTCCTTTGCTGGTGCTTTAAACTTCAAGTTTACTTTCCAATTGAACTCCACTGTCCAGGAGACCTGTATGACCAGAAGTGCTTTACTTTCCACCTACCAGTGCTTACATAAGCAAGCATTTTTTTTTGAAGATGGCATGCTCTTGGATTCCAGTCAAATGAACACAAAGGGAAAACTTCTTAGCCTTTATTCTCTTTCCTTACAGAAAGCTAACACCTATTAATTTCCTTGTGGTGACCTGAATAACATTACGTATGTTTCACCCAATGTCTTGACAGACATAATTTCTATATGTTACATTCCCTTTAATACATTTCCTTCAATTTTCTGATATGTTTTTGCTTATAGTCAGATGTTTACTTCTGAACAGAGCAACAATAACTAGGCTAGAAGCCTTCACTTTCATTGTGAAGGTAAAAGATTTGTAACTTTGTAACTGATTGTAACTTACGATGATTAGATGACTGTGTAACTTAAAGGAGAACTTCAGCTCATTGAGTATGGTTCTATTGTTAGAGGGCCTCACATGGTTTCATTTGTTACAAAACTGCATTCAGAAATGAGACTACAAAACATAGCTAATGGGGCAGAATTAGGCTTTTATTTTGACGGATCAAATCTGCGCTGATAGCTGTTTTACAGGTGCGTATGATATTAGCAGACTTGCCTTCTGTACAGAATTTCATAATTTTCATTCATCATTTTTGTGAAGCCCTCTAACAACATGACTGTAGGTAGAATGTCATGTTGCCAGTTGCCTATAAACATTTTTGTGTGCTTTTTTATGCTACATGACCTATGGCACAACAACAAAAGCCAGCAGCAGATTGAGGTCAAGATGAGAAATAGACAACATTCTGCAAGCATGCCATGCAAAGAGAAGGGCTTGTGATTGAGTGATGAGTGTGTGGATCCATGGGATGTGTGTTTGTCCAAGGTGTGTGCGTATTTGTGCGTACAGTATCTGATATCCACCTCTACTGTGACCAATAACAGAGATATCTGTGTGCTAATGCAAAGAATTTAGACAGCAAATTTGGTGGAAAAATACAACTCTGTGTTATATACAGTTGTAATATATACCTTCTAGGACATTGAAATAATAATAATAATAATAACTGCATTGAAGGAACTTGAAGGGTTTTATTTGTGATGATGATAAGTTCTGATTGTGGCTACATTGCAGCCTACCATTCCAGGGAGCAATGAGGATGAACACTCCTGCAAAGTCCTGCCAACATCTCATTAAAACATGTTATAAGCAGAGGTAAGGGATTTTGGCCTGAAACTAGCTAACTGACAAAATCTTGCTAACCACAACAGCACAGTTGGCATTTGAAAAAGGTTGAAAAACTAACTAACTGTGAATTTTAATTAAGTGGTCCACCTGGATCTCAGAACAGAATGCCATATCAGTGCAGCTTGTACAATCCACTACACTACTCTAAGCCAGAGGACTATTATAAATAAATAGTAACAATCTCTATAGGTGAATCGAAATTAGTGGTTACCTGTAAAACATGGCCTAGACCTACTTACAATTAACTGATCTCTCAAATTTCTTTTGAAATGTCAGAAACTATTACCAGGATATATATATAATTATTTAGCACCCTAATTTCTTAAAATTTTTACCAGCAAAATGTACCAGTACATGTACTGGTACATCTATAGCATATCGTCAATTGTTAGCACATCTCTTGTTGAGGGGAAGGTTTTCAACATTACTAGTTATCTGTGAACACAGACGTAGATACCCTGAGTGCCTCGGTCATCTTTAAGATGTATCAAACACAACCATTTGTAATTGAAAGCATCTTGATGACATATCCATGGATCATGCATTACATTTCCCTAACGGATGTCTTTTCTTTGTCCTATATATTTTTTTTCCCTAAAGTCTCAAAGAGTTCAAATATGTATCTATATTTAGTTCCAAATCTTCCCTTTCTGTTTAATACAACAGTATCAAAACGGCAATTTTTTTCTGCAGCATTTCTTTTACATACTATAGTATTACGGCATTAAATGCAAATGTACACGAAAAAAAGGGCTTACCTATTCTATGCAAGCAGCTAAACCCAACCCATATAGCAACACAGTGTAAAGATACAGCTCTCTGCTGCCCTCTTTTGGAAATCATGGCAATATAACAAAACTCTAATCTCTCTATATGCCGAAGACGCATGCATATCTGAGCTGTGAACTTTCCCCAGAGGACTGCTTCATCTGTTATGTCATTAAAGAACTTTTCACAGGGAGAAAGACCACATTCTAACCACCACTGTGTTATGCAGTGTGCATAGCATAGTGTAGACATTTATTGTTATTGTTTAGGCCTTGTTTTTGTTATCCATAATATAATATCCTTGAAGTCGATTATAATATATAATAATAATATTGCTATAATATCAAAACATGTAATGCACAAAGCTCTGCATTTTTAAACACAAAGCACAGTTGCGCACATTTCCATTGATTTTTAATCAGCATTACATTCAGTTTTTTAGTATTTTTCCTCCTTTGTGGAAAGGAAAAGTTAATTCCATCAGTTGCACACACATCAACGTGAGTAAAATTAGGATTCCAAGCTGTCAGACTAGCCTGTTGGTCTGAATCAAAGGTGCTGTAGGGTTTCCATTGCTGATCTGACAAATGTGACAGTCTGGATACCAATGTGATCACTTCATGAGGTATAACCATCAGAAGTTCAATACAACTATAGCAGCTAAGCATATAATTCATAATGTAAATATAAAACACAGTGACACATCCTGCGTTTTTATCACTGTCTTCAGTGTCACACTAGCAAAGTGATGATGACCCGATCGTCCTGTCCTTGCCAGAGCATCTCACCTTCGAAGGCCACCTTGCCATGCTTGCGTGCCCTCATGAGAATGCCCACCACCTTGTCAGAAATGCGCACATAGCGGTCGAACAGCTCGCCAAACGTCACACGAGTCTGGCCATCCGAGTCCGGGTCGGCCATGGTCCGGATGACGAAGCACATATCGTCGATCTCACGGTGGATGTGTGCCTCGGCCCTCTTGGCCCGCTCCGCCGTCTTGCTGCCCTCCTTGGGCCGCCCGTAGCCTTCCTCGCCCTTGCGTAGGCGCGTCTGCATGGAATACTCATAGTCAAAATCCTCACTGAAGGGGTTAAGCTTCTGGTTGACCTCGTGCTCAGACGCCCAGTTTTGCCAGCGGCTGGCCAGGTTGCCCACAGTACGGTGCACCTTGGCCATGGCGTTGATCTTTTCAGCATCCTCACTCGTCTTCTGGAGCCTAAGAGACATTTAAGAAAATGTTGGAGAGCCCAGCAGCAATGGTGGATTGATTTGCAAACCAGTAGCAACCACAAATACTTTTTAAAAAATATCTGTCAAAAAGGTGGCGTACAATACATTTCTGTGTAAATAAATATATCTGCCGTCTAAAAAATGTCTCCCTGTTCATGTGGTGAGTGTCTGAAACTTGTTTCGATTGCTCAGCTTTCTCACACGTGTGTAATACAATACATCCAAGGAGCTGCAGTTGCGTTGGCACATGTAAGGAGAGACACCAAGCTTGAAAGGAGAGAAAAAAGTCACTGCCAAAATAGCAGATGCACTTAGATCTTAAAGGCCACAAGTACCTTTACCTTCACAGAAAGACATTATCAAGACTTATTCGACAGAGTACATGGCTTCCAAATTATACAGATGCAGTATCAGTCTATCTAATGAGACAAACTAATGTGCAAAAAATTTGTCCTAATCTTGAAATTGTCTTTATATTTCAAAATCTGCATGAAACCATTGTTATTGTACAGAGAAAGCATAGAAGTGTTTCTCTTAGAATTGGGTGTCAAACTTACAATGGCCCTGTAGACTTTTTTAATATGACCTCGTCCTCAGCACCTCCCTCTGATTCCGGACTCCTCTCTTCAGCCTCAGAGAAGCCGCTGTCATCCGTGTCGCTCCTCTTCCTCTGTGACGTCTCCTTCAGGCTCTTAGTCGCGTTGGAGATGGTGCCGCCCATGCGGCGGCGCGTTGGCGACCGATTCCTGCTCAGCAGGCGATCCACCTCGTCGCCAGCTGTGGGGTCCCTCCCGAGCCGCTCAGCCAGCATGCCCACGCCGGCGCTGCGCTCTTGAGCGCTGCTTTGCACCGTCTTCACCACCTGCCTCGTTTTGATGCTCCCCAAGTCGTCTGCCTCATTGACTAGTTTTACGGATGCCACCTTGGGTACAGTTTTCTTTTTCTCGGCCGGTGGAGGGTCAGGATCACCAGGTGACCAGCCCGAGGGTTCGGTCGCCTGCTTCTCCTCATTCTCGGACACCCATTTCTGCCAACTCCGTGCCAGGCTGCACACGGCGCTTATGGTACGCAACTTCTTGA